>PVLA01000770.1:0-457781 GCA_004027455.1 Hydrochoerus hydrochaeris
GGGCCCATGGTGGAGGTTCTGGGCAGCCTATCCCTGATGCAGGCTTCTGCTAAGTTCCCAGAGGCAGGGTGGGCCCATGGTGGAGATTCTCTCTTTCCATTCTTAAGAGCATGTGGTTAGATGAGGGTCTATATCCTCAGATATTGGCCAGTGAATGTTAGGTGTGTGTCCTTGATGCATGTGATCACTATGTACATCTAAATGGTGCCCATAAACTTTAAAAAGCAGCACACTAATTATAGAGGGTAAAAATAAAATCAAGAAGTGATGATAAACATAAGGAGAGTTAAGGGTGGATATTTAGGGGTGGAGGGACTGGAAAGAATGTGTTGGAGAAGGAGAAGAAAGTGAGGGAGTAACATTCAACCACTGTTTCAAGTATTTCCAAGTCACTCTTTAAGTATTTTCCATATTCTCACAACACCCTGGGAAAAATTGTCTTCATAGCTCTGCTCTTAACAGAGAAACTGACCAATGTTGAATAGCTTCCATAATATTAGGGAAAGTAAAATCCTTTTTTCTACATGTGTGCCATGGTTGAGGTGGATGGTGAACCTGGTGGGCTTCAGAATCCACCCAGGTGATGAGTTGGACACACTTCTGGATATGTCTGTGTGGAGCCTGACATGACTTTGGTTCTTGGTATCTGGTCTGTGGTCTCTTTTTCTCTGGTATTGTTTCCATGATTTGCTACCTAACCACCATGAACCACATTTCTTTGGTCCATCACGCCCTTCCATCATGACATTCCTACCTGGGAGCCAGGCAACCATGGACTGAATCTTCTAAGACTTTGAGCCAGATTAAACCTTTTCCCCTTTAAGTTATGGGTGTTGGGTATTGTGTCTCAACAACAAGAAAGCAAACTAATACAATGGGCTACCACAATCTGACTTCTTTCAGTCAAGGACATTATTATTCATTCACCCGAGGTGTTGAGTCTCTGGGATTTCCACTCTGTCTTCCCCAGGCCAGCCTCTGCCCCAGTGCCAATCAGACCATTTTGCTCATCCTCAGAGTCCAAGACTGGTCCTCAAGGAAGGGTCTAGAAATCTTCTACAGATTTCAAGGTCCCGTGGGAGCTGGCCCATGCCTTCATCTGCAGCCACACTTTTGTACATCTGCTCTTTCAGTTTACATTCCTTGAGAACCTCTTCATTTCATAAGTTTGCTAGACTGCCTCCACAAGATTTAGACATGTTCCTGCACCTTAGCAATAAGACAGTAGGTTTGGCAAATCTAAATCAATGAATCGTGGTGGTCTCCCTGCTTCTCTCCAACTATCTATCATCTATCAACTCCCTATCTCTGTATCTACTCACCCATCTACCTGTCTACCTAATAGTAGCTAACATTTATTAAACACCAATGATATTGAAACCATTGTAACCACTTTAAGTGAATGTTTTACATGCAAACTCCAAACAAGACTATGAAATAAGTGTTTTTATTTCCAGTTTCCTGAAGAGAAATCTGCCTTGTATGTGGGTCATGTGCTTACACAATGTCACACATGCAGAATGTGTTAGGTCGGGATCTATGGCCTGGATATAAGCCTGTGTGTTTACCCACATGCACTGTGGTCAGTTATGAAGTGACAGATAGTGATGGACACCATGAAGAAAAGGATTGGAGTCTTCGCTGTGGCATTCACTGGGGGCTGGAGGTGGCCCTGGCATTTGCAGAAGTGTATTTGAGTACTGATCTTCTCACCCGTTGGCCTTTCAACCCCTCCCCCTCACCCACACAGGGATGCAGACTGCCCTCCCATGGAGGGGAATTACTCTTTCTTCAGTGATCCAGGATTTTATTTTCTCTAGTTAGATCTGTCCCCCTTCATCAGGCTGCCACCTGCTCTTTCACTTATTTGCTAATCAATTATAGAGCCTGCTACTCTTTCAGACCCTACAGGGTCTGTGGAGGTAAACATCTGGAGCGAGCTGGACAGGCACTGAGCACAGGATGGGCAAGACACCTGGGGCAATGGGCTGCCCAATGAAGGCCCAGGAAAAAGGACATGTAGCCTGCCTGTCCCCTAAAACAGCACCATTTTGCAATAAAGAAAATTCTACATATAATGTATATTTTTAAGCTTAAGATCAACTCTAATGAGACTAGCTATATGAAGGCTGTAGCAAATTTTTCTCAGTGCAATAAATGCTTTTATTTTTTTACTATTTCCTCCTCTCTTGTCCTCCCTCTCAGCCATCCTCCTCCTTTCTTCCTTTATTCTTGTCTTATCACCCCTCAGCTATGACATAAATATCTATTTCGCCACCTCTTTGCCAGCCACTCTGCTCATTACCCCGCTGCACAGTTCTCCCACCAAAGCTTCTTCTTGAACCATACATGTCCCAAGAAGGCTGAATGGGGTCCCCTTCCTTCTGCCTCACTTTCTCTCCAGGAATTGATAATCCTCCACAGGAAGGTCCTTGTGTGTCTCCCCACTGGACTGTGCCCCCTGAGCACGGGGCTCATGTAAAGAATTTGGTGCAGTGCTTGTACGCAGAGTATACACCATTACCCGATAAGGTTCCGTGCACAAATAAAATATATTCAGGAAGAAAACACTGTGAATGCTTTGGAGGAAATTATGCAGAAAAAGGGGCTCAATTATGCAACTGTTCTCCTACAACCTGAACTGTTCTAAATTTTATAAACTTTATGGTTATGCATTTTAGGAAAGCTGACTACAATAAGATAAAATAAATGTGTATAAGGGTCGCAAGATTCTTGTGGGCAAGCAACCCTGCTTTGATTACAAACCATCAGTTTAGCTAAAAGGAAGCTGAGATATAAAAGACTCTGATATTTTCCAAGGTTCCCATGGGAAATTGGGAATGGGTAAAGGACCTGGAACCAGATTTTATTTTATTTTATTTTATTTTATTTTATTTTATTTATTTATTTATTTATTTTTACCTCTAAGCTCTTTGGTTTTTTTCCAAGACACTCTCTGACTTTAGAGTAGTCCCTCTTGGTTACATGTATAGTGTTCCTATAAAGACCATCTGAAGGGTCTTTGGAGATATTTTTAGGTTTCCTGAGATATTGTTCAGGCTTCTCATCATTGGGAGAAAACACATGACATCAGTTAAAGGGAGAGGTTTATACGGTTCATGGACTCACAGGATTGACTCTCTCCCTCCAAGGCAGGAGCAGCATGGCACGAGGGCATTGTGAAGGAAAGCTGCTTAGTTCATGGTGGTCTGGAAGCAGAACAGAGGAACAGTATCAGAGAGGAAAGGGTGAGTGAGCAGGTATCCACCAGTATCATGCCTCCATGACCCACTCCAGAAAACTTAGAAGTGTGCTTTCCTAATCCCCTGGGCAACTCCCAAGCCAATCAAGTTGATGAGAATTTATCTTAACCATCACACCTGGTAAATGCTAAGGACATGGCCCTCTCTGTATATTCCTTTTTTTCTTCATTCATTTATAAATAAAACCAATTAAAAATTAAGGAAATCTTCTATGATTAGGTATAAAATATCACTCCTATCATTTTGGAGCTCATGATCAATGGATGAGTCAGACACTAAACCCATTGAGAGAAGAGCAAACTTACAACACATGGGACAAGTACTAAAGGAAATGAATGAGACAATAGCAGAGAATAATAAGGAATTCTCCTGGGAATCAAGAAAGGCTACTTTGTGAAGGTGCCATTGGGACTGAGATAAAAGATAAGAAGGAACCAAACATGAGCAAGGTAAAGGAAACATGATTCAGGCAGCGAAAAGAAAGAACCAAAATATTAATGATCTGGCAGAAACTCCACGGTGTAGGTTTAAAGTAACTAGACAGGAAGCTGAGATGCAAACCAGAGCAAGACTGCATAAGTCCAAAGGGACTCTTCATGGCTTCAACAAATTTGGATCTTTGTCTTAGTGACAGTGGGGGAACCTTGAAACTTTCTTTTCATAGAGATAAGTGATGGGACTCTGGAATTCTAAGAGATCACTGTGGTTTCTATGTGAAAATGAATTGAGATGGCCGGTAATGGCATATACAAGGGCACCACTTGAGAGGCTATAGACTGACCCAGCTTGCCAGTGATGGTTTCTCAGATGGTTCAGTTGTTCTGTGGATGTGGGATGCATTTTGGTTTGGTAAGTGGCGGGCTGCAATGTGAGAATGAGGGACAGGTGAGATAAGGGCTCACGAGTTTTTGTAAACCCTATTCTCCTGTGGATTTCACAAGCAAGGAGGGCATAGATTTACTCTGGTGCTATTAGAAGATTGTTCTCAACAGCTCCTGACATGAGCACAGACCTTCATTAAGATGCAAAAGTAAAACAAGGTTAAATTGTGAATTGCTTTGGAATGTGAGTCAGACCTCACTTCCTAAGGAAAAGGCACAAAGCCATACCTTCAGAATATGGTCAGAATTGCATTCATTCATTCCTTTTTTTATAAAACTGCCACAGATAACTCACTGATTTGATGTGGAGGAAAATACGAGCTGCAATGTTTAAATTGTAATCATATAAGTTGAGCAAAAGGGTGGATATTTAAAACTTTTTAAAAGATTTCAGGAAACACAGCCACTTAATTACTTACAATTGTATCTCTGTGGCAATATCTTAGTATTTCATGGCCCAAAATAAATGAAAGTTGATCATTCACTCGTCTTGAGGCAACAAGAGAGGATATGACAGCTGCTCTGTCCTTGCCTCTTGTACAGTTAGGAAAGCCAAATGCTTCACTGACCAGTCCAGGATGCTCATGCTTGCTGGGAAATTCTGACTCGGTCCACCTCCCTGTCACATTACAAGGACAGATGAAGAAGCAAAACTGTATACATCATGTGGCAAGTGTGTACGTACATGTTAGTTTATGTTAATTTTCATAATAACCTGCATAGGTTTGCTATTTCAATTTTTGAGATGAAACAGGCTCAGAGATGTTAAAGGACCTGACATGGCCCACAATCAGTAAGAAGAAGAAGAAGCAGGACCGAATCACTAAAATCTGTGGTTTGTCTCATATCTCTCATTCAAATATCCAGTTTAACTCATTTCTCTGCTGATCCCCGTTCTAAAAGTGAAAGGATACTCAAATATTCCCCGAAAGTGAAACATCCATAATAGCATTTGGTTCTGAGATCATTCTAATAAATCTTAGAGCTCTTGAGCCCACTTTTCCCACTGCTCCTACATTTTTCCACAGGACATTCAGCCTCCTCCCCTTGAAAGCAGAGTTTGAACTTGCTTGTTCCTTGGCTTAGGGTTGCTGTGTCCTGTTTGACAAATCGAATGTTAGCATTTCTGAAGCAAGAAAGGCTTGGGTTGCATGGATGTCTACATTTTCTCTCTTGTGCCTCTACCATTACTGGAGAAGAGAGGATGCTGCCTTCAACCTGTGTCTCAGAAGGAATCTGACTGGACCCACATTGCAACAGGAGCCAAATGTGACTACCCTTCCTGGGCTAGAGCTGACTGGCAAAGATCAGCCAATTCCCAATGGACCTACACACTCACAAGCGAAACAAGGGGCTGCTGCATGGCTTTGAATTCTGGGGTGGCTTGTTAGAGACAATAACTGACTGATATACCTTATGGTGGTGCTGATACACTGATACACCTCCTCTTCTGGATAGTCTGCTTTTAAAACGTTTATAATCTGTGAACACTGAGCCTGGACTGTGGAAAAGTCAACATGAATTTTAAAGAACAAATGTGGAAATTCATGAAAGAAACAACTCAAGATTCCTCAAGAGTATGCACAGCCTCATAGAAGGAGAGAAGGCAAAGAAATTAAACGAAGCAGGAATGAAGAGAACCTGCTGTGTGTAGGTGGATTATACAGAACATACCAGCTTCGGGGTCTAAATTAAGAGAAGACACCATATCTGAAAGCTGACCTTGAAATGCAGTTGGTAAAAGAGAGTTAAGCAGGAGATTGATACTAGACATTCCCCATGACCGAATAAACTAATGCAGTTTCTAAAATAAATAGTCCAGTTTCCTCTAAGAATCTTCCAACATTACCAGTTTAAAAAAGATAGTCATTCTTTCCCATCTCATGTGATTTAGAAACTTGAGTTTAATAAATACTTTGTCCTAAATCGCACAAATAACGAGCCATGGAGAAGGGATGAAAATGAGCTCTGTTAGACAGTTTCTAGGATAATCCTCAATGCTTCCTGCCTCCTAGCACTCACCCTTGGAATTGATCCCTTCCACTTGTGCCACATGACCAGCAGGAAACCCCAGAAGGGGTGGCTTGTCACTTCCAAGGTTAGATTATAAAAGGCCCTACGGCCTCCATTTTGGTCTTGTGCTCTTTCTCTTGAACCACTTGCCACCTGCCAACCACAGACTCTGCTGACTGTGGCTGTGGCAGATGGTAGGAAGAAGACCTCCTACCAACAGGTGATAAATATTGAGGCAGGTCAAAAACCATGGGGTGAATTTGGGAGTGACCCTCCCATCTTCAGGAGGCTGCAGCCAGCTATAGGTCTGAATGCAACCTTAAGGAATACCTGGAGCCAGAACTGCCAAAATTCTGACTCACTGAGAAAGAGAGAACAAAATGTTATTCTATGCCACTTGTTTCTGAGGCAGTAGTTTCCTGTGCAGCAATAGACAATTAATAGAAATGGTCACCATTTCCAAAGCCCCTAAGATGTAATATTGCCCTAATGGTTTATAATAATAGTTCTTAAGTAGTTACAAATTTTTTCCACTCTTGTCACATATAAACACCTTGCTTACTTATGCTCTACTTATGCTCACTTGATGGTGGAATTCATGTTTTTTATGCACAATGTTCTGCCTCAGTTAAAGGTATCAAATACCCAGGTGCTAACTTTTTGCCTAATATTCAGCATAGAATGTTTCTGCATTCAGCAGAAAAATTGGATTTTTAAAAAAATTTTAAAGGTGTATGGTAATGAACTTTGACGTACAATACTTTCCCCTAAAAAAAAAAAAAACTAGCAAAGATGAATAACTTTCAATCATCCTGGAAAGGTCTCTTATAACTCACCCTACTCAACCTCCACTGCCCACCAGGCAATCAATGTTCTGATTTCAGTCATGATGGCTTAGTTTTGTTTGTCCTTGAGCGCCAAAAAGTGAACCATGAAGCAGGTACCCTTTCCAGTGACTTTCCTTTGGTACAGTGTTCTTGAGATTCAGCCATGTTGGTGAGGTATCAGAGTTTCACAGCATAGTAATGTTTCACTGAATTAATATGGTGTCAGGTGTTCGTGGTGGATATTTGGGTTGTTTCTACATTGGGATGATTAAATTAATATTTTATAAATACTTTTGGACTAGTTTTGTTGGGTATATCTTTTCATTCATTTTGAGTAAATTAATTTATTTTGAGTATGGAACTTCTGAGTGGTAGTATAGATAAGCAGTAAAGCATGTGTTTGTAAGAAACTGCCAGTTTTCCAAAGCACCTATAACTTCATTACCAGTGCGATGTATGAGGTTCTGGTTATTCCACATGCTACCCAACATTTGGTATTATTCTTTAAATTTTAGCCATTCTAGTATGTGTACAGCGATATTTCATATGATTTAATTTTATTTTTCCTGATGACTGGAGATGGTGGGCTTTTTCTGTATATTTATTTTCAGTCATAGATTTTCTTTTACCAAGTATCCATTCAAGTCTTTGGACCCTTTTTATGACTTTTTAAAAGATTATTAATTTTTAGGGATAACTTTATATTATAGATGCATTTTGTCAGATACACATCTGTGAATTCTCTCAATCTGTAATTTTACTAAAAGACTTTCATAAATGACCAGGAGTCTTTAATTTTGATAAAGTCTAACTTATTTGTTTTTCTCTCTCTTTGGAGTTAGTACTTTTTGTATCTGTTTCAAAAAACATTTGGTTACCAAAAGTTTTAATATATTTTTCTGCATCTAAAATAAGAATATCTTTTACATATATGTCCATAATTCATCTTAAATTACTCTTCATGTGACTACCAGTGCTGGATTTTTTTTTTATCTCTCCATGTGTAGACTAGATTTTCTTTTCTATGTTAAATTGCTGAAGCATTTTTAAGTCAATTGATTCAACTGTGTAGGTCTATTTGTGGATTCTTTCACTCCGTTTTATTGATTTTTCTATCCTTAGGCTAATATTATCGTTTCTTGTTGCTGAAGGTATATAGTCACTCTAGTAATCGTATAGCATGAACCTTCTAGGTTTTCCTTTTTCAAGATTATTTTGTTTTCTAGGCCTTTGTTTTCCCATATAAATTTTAGAACAAAAAATTTCCATTTATCAAGACCTCTTACAATGTTTGTGTAAGTTATGCTGTTCAAGTCATTTGCCCATTTCACCTAAGCTATTAAAATTATTTGTCATATTCTCCTATTACCTCTTTACTGTCTTTAGGGTCTGCACTGTTTTCCCATCTTGTATTAATTAACGGTTTCTTTGTATTTATCCTGCTTTAGGTTTGTTCAGATTTTTAGACCTATACACTGATATTTACATAAAATTTGAGATATTCTGACAATTTTTTTCTTGAAATATTTTCTCTGTTATATTTTGCCTGTCTTTTCCTTTGGAACTTATATGCACAAGGTAGATATTTGATACCATGCACATATAACTGAGGCTCTTTCTCTTACTTTTATACTTTCTCCCATTTATTTCTCAGTTTGAATTACTTCTGGAAATTGATTTCAAGTATATTGAGTCTATCTTCTATCATACCTAATATGCTAATTCATTAAGTCAGTTATGTTTAACTATAATTTTGTTTTATAATTATAAATTATAAAACAATTATAAATTATAATTATAAATTATTTTAAATAATAATTTTTACTTCTTTGTTGAGATTCCCTATCCTTTCAATTACTATGTCTATATTTTTCTTTACATCTTTAAATACATTTATAATACCTGTTTTAAAGTCACTCATGCTAATTCCAATGTTTGAGTTATCTTTGGGTCAGAATCTGTTGACTTATTTTTCTATAGATTACTGCTCATCTGTGACTGTTTCTTCATGTGTTTACCAATTTTTGAGTGAATGTTAGATATTTGAAAAGATACACTGTGGGAAACCTGAATCATGTTTTCTGTTTTTAAGGGTATTAAATTCTGTTTTGGGAAGGGGGTGTTAAATTTTTAACAGATACTCTCAGCTTTCCAGGCATCGCTTTCTACTTTCTTATGCCTGGTTAGTTCTCTTTTTGTCTTTATCATTGGGACTGGTCCTGAATCTGGGACTTGGTCTCTGTCTGCAGTTGGTCCTGGAGGTTTTAGCTGAATGCTTGCTGTGCACAGTGAGTTCCATACTCTGGCTGGCCTAGAATTCCAATACTTCTCAGCAGTCTGTGAACTCTAAGTTCCCTTTTAACTTTCATCCCACACAATCTTCTCTCTTAACCCTGTGTAGTCTTGCCCTGTGCACATGCAGTAGGATCCCACACACACATGGGTCTCACCTTGATATTGCTTGGAGTTCATGCCTCTTTGGTACTCAGTCAAACAAGCATGATCTCTAGCCCCTCAGCTTAGCAATAGCATTTCCCATGGGTCCCCCCTGCCGTGTGGATCTTAGGGTTGTGCCCACAAGCAGAAAGCTCAGACAAACAGGAGGCTAATCTTGGTGATTCTCATTTCTTCTGGTTTTCAGTCTTGACCTGCTTGATGTTTAGCATCTAAGCACGTTTTCTTCATGCAGTTTTTATAGTTTTATCATTGTTTTAATCAGAAAGGGCAGTTTGCATCAGTTATTCCATTGTGACAAGAGCCAGTCTTTATTGTGATCCCTTGACCTGACACCGTCCTGCTGTGTGACTTTGGGCAAGCTAGTTCATCTTCTGTGTTCTTAGTTGGTTTATTTACAAGCAGGGATCATAATATTTAGTTCATCAACTCAGTGAGAATGGCTATTTGCCTACACAGAGATGTTATAAGAATATATTTCATGAAATCACTCATGTTAGGTGCCCAGTAAAAAAATATAAGTCAGAGTCAAGATTCAGGACTATATATATTGATTCTGTCCCTGAAGCATTGGTAAACCTGGCACTCCTGGTCTGTCAGGCAGAGCACCAGACACTGGCTGATCCATGGGGTTTGCTGCTTTCTCCCAGTTGGGGTAGGGTGACCGGTGGAGCCTACTCAGCCAAGCTTTGTGGCAGTCCCCAAGGATGGTGTTGTTGCCTGCACTAATGAGTCTCTCCCATCAGAATAACTTGTAAACAAGCCGTGATTTCTGGTCCAGTGTAAGCTACAGCTGCAAAGGGGAGGCCAGGAAAACAAGGGGCAGGATGGAGACAGATTTATGAAGCTCCAGGGTGGTGCGCACCTCTCTGGCTACCTGATTAACTGTCCCAATTATGCATTCTGCTTTCTTTTCCATAGTGTTTCTCACATCTGTGACCTCATTTGATTCTCACAGAAGCTCCTTAGTAGAAAAGGGCAGAATTGCTTGTCACCATGTGCATAGAAGGGAGCAGAGCTTGGAAGAGATATGGTGACTTGGCCAGGAACACTCAGCCAGGAAGGGTGAATCAGCCTGCTTTGGAATCCACGTGGAAGAAAGCAAATGACTTTTTTTCCATGATCTAGAGCCAACCTAGAGACACCTTTTTCCTAATGGCAGTCATTGCAGTGCAGACCATTGCAAAGCAAGGCCTTCCTGCCTTCCATGGAGTCTGAGGAAGCCAGAGTTCGGTGAGCCTCAGGCACACCCTGCCTCCTTGGTCTTTGAAGGCTAAATCAGCAGCTGAGAGCAGTCAGACCATTCACAGAAGCTCAGCAGCCAGCTCTGAGTACATCCTCATGTGTCTCCATTCATCATTTTTCCTCATACCTGCTTTGCCATAAAACTGGTCCTGGCTTTGGATTCCTGGAATCAAAAAGAAAAAGACAATGGGAGCTTTGGAGCATGTGTAACACTCAGGCTTAGACTCCGCTCCGAGGCTGCCAGTCAATCTAACAGGTTTCCATCAAAGAGCGTAATGGAGGTGGTGTGAGGCTCTCACCAGGACCACGGATAGTTTCTCTAACCTTAAGCTGAGTCAAACTGTATTGATCAGAACCAGTTGGGAAATGAATTACTGAGGCTGATCTATAAAGAAATTCAATCTGGAGATGGAACAAACTATTTCCAGGATTCCTTATTAGGCCCTTCACACCACAAGCTAAATAAAGCAAACAGACCCACACACAAAGGGAGGACTTTTTCATGGAATGGAATGACATTGTGGTTGGGGAATATGGGTCCAACTAATACCATGGTAATTGACCACTTTTTAATAACCAACAAATCGATCCCTCTCTAACAATGCTTCCGAGAAGTGCAAATAAAAGGGGACTGTACTAACAAAGAGGGAAGCGAATGAAATTAAACCCCTAGCTTGGCTGTTTCAATATCCATGAGATGAGAGTGTGATTCTGTCAGAAACTGCATTCTACAAAGACTCTAAACTGTTACCTCATTTAATTGGGAGGTGGAAAGATTGTGGGGAAGAGGGAGTCTTCTGGGTGAGGGGAACCCGGCAAAAAGATCGAACACTCGATTTCAAAACTGCTTAGCAAAAGCAATTTTAATTGCTGCCTTTGTTATAAAAGATTAAAGGTAGTTATGTCCTGGTGTACCTCACTTAAGGCAATCAATATGTTCCTGAATAGTTACGTGCAAATCAAATTTTTGTAAATTAAATCCAATTTTATATGTCCACAGAGAGGCCTGCTGTTTCAAGGAACCCCTTTAATGAGTCTTTTTGTAAGACCTAAAACCATCCCTTAATTTATTGGATTGTTAGCATTAAATTTTTACACATTATGATAAATTGAGTCAATAGGATGTAGATTCTCTCTTCAACATTGAGGAGAATGGGCTTGAAAATCAAATGGTTTAGTGAACAGTATATCACAACCAGTAGCACCTTCTATGATAGGTTAGCAGATACAGAGATTACTTCTTGTATTGTCTATATTTTTTGATCTCACCATGAGCAGTGGGACCATTGCTTAGTGTTAGGATAAAGAAACTCTAAGAGAGCATCAAAATGATTCTTAGACCTTTGAGAATGATCTGGTCCAGCAGTCACAGCAGAGATTTCTCTTTGCAACATTCCAGAATTATGGTTCTTTAGGCACTGCATAGATGGTGTTTGAATGTGTTGTGGCCTTCATTTATAAATTTGTTCACTGGACATTTACTGAGTGTCAACTATGGAGAAACAAGGCCCTCCTGAGGAAAGAGAAAGCAAAGACTAAACACAGAGTGCTCACCCTTCATAGGCTTTCCTAGAAAGGCAGATATTTAATAATAACACAAGTAATTTGTGCATTCCTGTTGTGATAAACACTATGTAGGTTACCTATAAGATACTCTATGGCTTGAATATATCCCACAAAGTTCCTGTGTTAAAAATTCAATCCCCAGTGCAATGGTGCTGAGAAGTAGAACATTTGAGAGGTGATAGGTCTTGAGGACTTTGACACTGATTAATGACAGGAGCATGTTAGGTACTATAGTAGTGGGCTCTTGATAACTGAGTCCTGTGTCCTTCCCACTAGCTCTCATGCACACGCTCACAACAGGTGATTCTTGTCATGTCATGACGCAGTATGGGAGCCTCACAGATGCAGTCTGTCACTGTTGAAACTTCCAGCCTCTAGAACCATGAATTAAATACATTTTATTACTTAGACATTACTCAGACTCAAGTGTTGCATTTCAGCAACTCAGAACACACCAAGACAGGTAAAAGTTGTCAAAACCAAAACACATAAAAGTGGTCAGCAGACACTGACCCTAGGAAGCTGTATTTCATTAATGACCTAGAGGATGAACAGAGGCGAGGACAAAGGGGAGCAACTGGAGCCCATTGTGCAAGTTTGACACGATTCAATTTATGCTTTGAAAATTTCGCTCTGGCCGCCATCTGAAAAGTGAAGTGGAATAGGGCAGGGGTTGAAACAGACAGAACTGTTGTCAGGGTAGGGGATGCGAGTGGCTTGGGTCAAGGTGCTGGCCATAGAGAAGGATGGAAGCAGATTTCCCTGAGAAACCTTCGGGAGTGGAATTCATAGGTCCAGGCGATTGAAAGGATATGGGAATGAAGGACAGCAAAGGATTGGGAATATCATCTCCTGTGTTTCTGGACTGCAAAAGCAGAGAGATGGCTATGCCATCCAGTGAAGCTGAGCACAGTGCTAGAGGAGCAGACCTGGGGGAGATATCTGATAAAGCTAATTTGAGGATGCTGAGCCAGAGTGGCCTCAGTGCAGATGCTCAGTAGCTGAGTTTTGGCTCAGTGACTTTTCTGAGGCGGCAGATGAGGATCCTCCTGCAGGAATGCACCACAATCCTCTAGCACTGCCTCGTGTTCAAGGTTACAGCTTCAATATTCAGAGAACCAGAGTCCTAGGGAGACAAACATATATCACACCATCAACCTAAGCTAGTATGGGAACACAGGATTCAATAGGGACTGATGAACAGGGATGGCCCCTGGTCATAGGTCTCTTCTTAGTGCATCAAGATAGCGAAGGCAGTAGGAAAGGTACATTTTCAACCTTTGATTACGAGCCATTATGGTGGGAGGCAACATGATTTTGGGAGTAAACATCTGTAAAATGTATAAGCTTAATGGAGTGGCATGCAGCATGTCAGGTGGGCAGAACTTCTCAAATATGCCGTATTAGGCAGCTGGTGCCTTGGGCAAGATGAGAGAGATGAGCTGGGGTTTAATTGTCTTGTGTATCATCTTTCCAGATCCACTTGTCTTTATGCTGCTGTGTCTTTGAGGGTGGGAGTGTTGTCTTCTTCCTAAAGATTCTTGATATCCCACAGTATAACTTAGAAAGGCACTTGTTTGTTAGTCCATTCCTTCAGTTGGATATGACAGAGCTCCACTTAACAGAGCCATTTAGGAGGGTTAGTAATAGGCTGCACCAATGAGTGTCACTCTTGCATCAACTGAGAGAGATGCATCCTGCTTCATCCACACAGCCAGCCAGTGTGTCAGAACCACAGCCTGAATTGTCAGTGTTTGCTTCTGTCTCCACACCAAGATAGGTGCTTGACTCAGAGAAATGCAGAGAAATGAACCAGGTGTTCAAGGAAAGTGAAGAGTGGATGAAGAAAGACCAGTGTCTAATGATGGTACCTGAGTCCTGGATTTACCTCCTTCTAAACTAAATGTACGCTTGGTTGTCAGTATACATACGCTCATGTATTTTATTTCCTGTCTAGATGGGTTCAGGTTAGGGATTTTCTCACTTAAAACTTGAAATTTTCTGGCTAATTCCATAGATGTAATTCATTTCTTCTAATTTTGGTCATCAAATGACATGTGTGGAGTTAGGACTAGTTATGTGCCTTTTTCTAGGAACTCAATCCATTGTCTGACTTCCAGAAATGTAATCTATAGATCATGTGGTTATAATGAAGCTTGAGGTGCGGAAGGAGAAATCACTATAATTATGATGGAGTGGTATGAGATGAGAGAGAGACAAATAAAAAGAGAAAGTTCTGCTGTTCAAATTCTGGAAATGAAAGGCTACTGAGCACATGCCTCACCTGATCAGATGCTCTGTCTGCAGGGATGAGGAATTCTCTCAGGAGGCAGCTTCCCACTTTGAGATGAAACCATCAACAAGGTAACGTAGGCTTCCCAGATCAATGGAACCTACCATATTATCCCAAATTAAAGATTGTCCAGCTGCCAAAGGCTCTATTTTGGTATTATAAAATATAACACTAATTATTTGAGTAATTTAAAAATATCTAGTGGCCTGATCTCCAGAAAGAAGATCCTCATATATTTGCATATCCTCAGCAAAAATTTCACCACAACTTAAATTGACCCCCAACACCAGACATAAACTAGTTGAAGATCTGAGTTTGGCTAGAACTTCTCAAAGCCCTTCTGCCTGAGGCAGGACTGGCTCTTAGGCCTGGTGCCTGGACTCATCTTTGTGTCTAGGGTAAGAGATATGGTCCTGTGGCCAATGCTGTTTGGAAGAGAAAGAAGACACACGTTAATGTCCAGATAAGTAGCTCCCGGCACAGTAAACAGGGAATCAGCATCTTAGTCTATATGACAGTTTGTTTCACACTTTGGGGATCCCATCGGAGTGGTGATCCACACTGTTATAGTCATTCCTTGAAATTGTTAATCATGAAGAATGCAAGAAATAATATCTACCATTGGAAAGATATGCAGCGTGTCGTGTCTTCCCTCCTTTCCACTAGTTGTCTTTTATCACATCTTACCAAAGCTATTTCTGTCCATGGGGAGTTAGCAGGAAGATCACATATTGTACAGAGAGTGGGGTGTTAAATTTATGCAAAGGAAAGGAATGTGTTATGGTGAAAATTATTTATTGCATGGCGTCTCCCTGGAGGGTTAGTCTCTTGTTAGAGCTTTAAGGACAGCAGCTCTATATTTGTCGCATGGCAGAGCCACTCTCTTGCCTGCCTCCCGCTATCTGTGCCAAGATCATTTATGTAAAGTCGTGCTGCAAAACTGGCACCTTTAGGAGGCACGATCTGGTCTAACAGAATGTCTTCCCTTATAGCCATTTGTGTTCTGGGAGCCAGAGAGAAAGAGGAAAAATGAGAACAGGAAGGTGTTGAGAGTTCTGGAATTGGGCCACACTGTGGCAAAGCAACTAGTTAAACCTTGAGACATTTTACTGAGCTCTGAGAATTTTACAAAGTACATGCTGTGGTTCAATCTTGCTTCTATCACTTGCTAGCTGTGGAGCTCGGAGAGAGTTCTTTAGCATTTCAGAGCCTTCATCGTATTGCTTGTGAAACAGGAACACTCTACCCACTTGAATTGTGTTACGAGAAGTGAAATAAAGTGTGTGTTCAATAGAAGATGCTACAATTATATTTTGTCCTTTACTTAAAACTAAAAATTAATGTTTTTCCAAAAAGAGCCATTCCCTGGATCATATGGATAGTTTTTCTTGGGCGATAAAGACAGATGCTTGGTGCTCATACCCATGGCTCCCTTCTTCCTTTCTGTTATTGACATTGCATATTGATTGTGTTACTCTTCCTTAAGGATTCCTCGGGACACTTCTCAACACAGTGCTGGTCACTTAAAATCAGAGATGATATATAAAGTACATTTTCCATCTGTGACCCAGATCATATTCATAAATTATTCTGTTAATTATTGCACTTAGATTGTACAGATGGTTTTAATGCACATTAAATGCATAAATGGACCTCCAGGTACTTGGAGGACACAGCACTTTGGAAAGACAAGCCAACAGGTTCTTATTCTTGATTCAAATGATGAATCACAGAATTTCTATCTTACT
Organism: Hydrochoerus hydrochaeris; assembly: GCA_004027455.1. NCBI lineage: Eukaryota > Metazoa > Chordata > Mammalia > Rodentia > Hydrochaeridae > Hydrochoerus > Hydrochoerus hydrochaeris. Next base: position 16,291 of record PVLA01000770.1, read on the forward strand.
TTTGGGCATTTGTGTCCCACAGCATATGTTCTTAAAAGGAGAAAGGTGTCAACTAATCTTCCGGCTTCTTGTATGCATCCTGCAAACAGTGCTGTTCAGTGAGACCTTGCATGCACTATGGGTTAAGGACTGAACTTTATAGTCAGACAATCTCTACCAGCACCAGTAATGTGACTCTGGAGAAGTTAGCAAACTTACTGGTCTTCGTTTCTCTACCCTCACAGTCGCACATTTGCAAATAAGTATAACAAAAATCTAATGCCAGACAAGGGATTCAACATGACTGAAAAGAGGAGGAGCCATGCTGGAGTTACTCAGAGAAAATCAACTGAAACACAGGCAGTTGGAAGAAAGAGAAGGACATACCTCTGTTGCCAAAATCAGTCTGGAATAAGAGAATTGTGGATCAAACAAAACATAGGCATAAGATTTATAAACTAGCAAAGCAACCCACACAGAGCTGCCTGGGGGACCTCTTCCTGTTTGCCCAGTAGGAACCACCATTCTGGGAAGCTTCCAGAAAACTGATGGGCTGCAGCAGTGTGGCAAACTCAAGCTACACAGGATAGAATTGAGATATAAAGTCACTCACTTCTTTTGCCTCCCTCCAAACTGAGGACATTGCAGCCTTTCAGCAAATTTCACTGACACACACAGGGGAGAGAGGTAAGGAAGCTGCTCCCTCCCTATGAGCCATCAGTTTTTTCTCTCTTTTTTTTTCTCATGCACCATAGCAGCTAACTAGAAGTTCTAGCAACAACAAGGTCGGCGGTGAATGTGGTGAGTGGAACCGCGTGGCTCCTCCTGTCCTGCTTTTAGCAGCGTGGGAGAGGAGCAGATGTGGGGTGTAAGGAGCCTCGGGGTACAGCAAGGAAACAAGTGGGAAGTCAACACTTCCCTAGGCTGCTCCCAATGGCGGGAGAGAGGAGAGCCAAGTGGGACCAGGGGGCCCTTGGAATGTCCCTGCGACAGCTGCAGGGGCAGCGAGTCGGCCAATGGTATTGTCCCAGGTTCTGCTCTCAGCAGCATGAGAAGGAGAGAGATCTGCCAGTGGGGTGGAGCAGAGGAGGCAGCGAAGGGCCAGGAGGGGCCGACTGTACACAGCACTGGGAGCCTGTACACAGGCTCGGGCTCTCTCTGAGCCAGGGTGCCTCAGCAACTGGGTGAGCAACCCAGAGACAAACAGGGTAAAGAGACACAGACAGGCCACCAAAGGACATCCAGAAAGCAGCCAGCTAAAGACTCTGGCCCCAGCCCCCACAGCTAGAGGCCAAGTTCTGCCCCGTACTCAGCACTCATCCTACTGCCAACTTGGCAGGGTTACCAGCGCAGAGTTGGCTTCTGACCTGGCACCACCACAGAACTGTGGACCCCAGAGAAATTTTATTGTTTTTGTTTACTTCGTTGTTTTGTGCCCTTTTTTCTGGTGTTGTTGCTGTTGTTTAGGCTTTTACTTTTACCATTTGTTTTATCTCTTTTGTCTCTCTTCCTTCAACCATCTTTCTTGATTTCTTGATGTTTTCATGTGTATCAACATTTTCTCTGCTCTTTCTGCTTCGCTTTGATATGATTTTTCTTTCTCTTTCATTCCTTCTTTCCTGTCCTGCCCTGCCATTTCCCAAAGCTCAGAAGATCATCCTTTGTCCCTCAGTCTTTCTTCTACTGTACTTCCCTTCATCTGTCTCTCTATTTTTCCCCATCCCTCTTAAATCGATCTTCCATGTGCCCCCCACCACACACACACTGAGTAAAGTCACTCTAGTAAGAAAAAATTCACTGGATACAAGTTCCTAGCTTATGTTGGATTTTGTTATTTAACTGTAGATCTTGCTCCTATGGTTAAAGGTTCCAAATTAATAGTTACCACAGTTTGTCAGTTTTTAGGGTATGCTTGATGCTATTTTTACTAAGTGTAATACTTGAGCCAGGGTGACACCTGTTGTAATCAGTTGTTCTCCTTTGTGTGACAACAATGTGATTGTGTGGGGTCATAATCATTACCACAATCTAGTAGGACTGGGTGCCAGTCCAAATAGATAGCAACTTCTCATCCTTAATAAATTGGGAAGGTGGGCTCTTGGGACAGACACAAGAAATGAGATCCAACAGTATGCTGCATACAGGAAACATGTTTAATTCAAAAAAGAAATACACTGACTGAAAGGAAGAAGTTAAACTATCATTATTTGTAGATGACATAATATTCTACACAGAAGACCTTAAAAATGCACCAAAAGACTTATAGACTCAAAAATCAAATTCATCTGCATACATAGATGCTAAGTAATCACTCAAAAGTTAGTAACATTCCTGTACCCAAATAACAAACTCACTGAGAGAGAAATTAAGGAAACCATGTCTTTCACAATAGCATCATAAAAATGAAATACTTAGGAATCAATCTAACAGAGTAAAAGATCTTCACATTGAAAACTGAAGTTCTCTGAAAAAGAAGAGATCAAAGAGGATATCAGAAAAGGGAAAAAATCCTTGCACTTTGGTAGAAAGAGTCAATATAGTGAAAATAATCACACTCTCAAAATTGTTATCCAGAGTCAATACAATCCCAATCAAAATAGCCATAGCATACCTCACAGAATTAGTGAAAAGAATCCTAAAATTCATCTGGAACTAAAAGAGATGGAGAATAGCACAAACAATTCTGAACCACAACAGCAAGGCAGGGGTCCTGACAACACCTGACTCCAAATTATTCTACAAAACAATTGTGATAAAAACAGCTAACACTGGCAAAGAAAGAAAGAAAGAAAGAAAGAAAGAAAGAAAGAAAGAAAGAAAGAAAGAAAGAAAAGGAAAGGAAAGGAAAGAAAAGAAAAGAAAAGAACAACAATCAAACAGATCCTGGTTCAAAGGATAAGTGGAACAGATTGGAAGATACAGAAACAACTCCAAACACATGCATCCACCTTATCTTTGACAAAGGAGCCAAACACCTTCACTAGAAGAAAGACAGAGTCTTCAGTAAATGGTGGAAAAACTGGCTTTCCACATGCTGAAGGCTAAAAGTAAACTCATGGTTCTTACCAAGCGCAAAACTAAAATTAAAATGAATCAAAGAGTTAAATGTCAAATCTTCTAGAAGAGAGAACAGATAAAACTCTTGGAGACACAGGTGTAGGCAAAGACTTCATGAACAAAACTCTGATCACAGGAAATATTACAAAGAATCTACAACTGGAATCTCATAAAAAGAACAAAAGAAATAGCTGACAGAGTGGGAAAACAGTTCTGCCAGCTGTTCCTTAGAACTAATATCTAGAATACATAAAGAAATAAAAAATAAGATCTCCAAAATTTAAAAACCTGCTTCCAAAATGGGCTCTGAAATGAATACTTACTTCTCAAATGAAGATTCTATCTCACTCCTGAAAGAAGGACTATTATCAAGAAATCAATGAATGACAAATGTTGGTGGGCATATGGGGAAAACGCATCCCTTCTCCACTGTTGGTGGGAGTGTAGACTGGTGCAACTACTGTGAAAATCAGTGTGGCAATTTCTCAAAAACCTAGGGCCAGAGGTCCCATTTGGCCCAATTTTTCCCCTTGTTGGTATCACCCTAAAAGAATTAAAAGCATCATACCATTGCAATATGTCTACACCCGTGTTTACAGCGACACAGTTTGTAGTAGATAAATCTTGGAAAAAAATCAATTCATGAATGTATAAGGAAGATGTTTTTATACACCAGAGTACTACTCTGTCATAAAGAAGAATAAACTTGAGACACGCTGAATGGATGCACCTGCAGACCATACTCTTTAGTGAGATAAACTGGACCTACATGTGGAAATATCACATTGCTTCTCTGTTGAGAGAAACCAAAAGTATAAATAAGGACCAAAAAGTATAACAAATATGAAATAAGAAAAAAATATTCAAATGGAAAGATGAATGGGTTGGGTAAGAAAAGGAAAAGTAAATCACTGAATTCCGGCAGTCGTTTGTTACTCATCATAATTTAACCAAGCTAAGACATTTTCTTTTTAAGCTTATAAGGTATAATTAACCCAAAGGGTAAAATATGAAACCCTTCCTTTCAATATGGAAAGTAACTTTTTGTCACTAACAGCTGTCTGAAAATAAAAAGGTCTTCCTGACTGGGTAGTGAGCCCCTAACAATGGAAGTATTGAAATAAAGCTGCACAAGTACTAGTCTCCAGTGTTGCACAGACTGTGACAGTAGTTCATGGTAAGTGGGAGAAATGAGTTATGGAGTCAAACAGCTGTCTCCTTCCAGACTTGTCACAAAGGTTAATACCCTGATAATTCCTATGCTGCTACAAAAAAGATATGCCATATATAGTATTTTACAAACTTACTGGACAGGAGAACCCTCCTCTTCTGTGTCATCACCCTTAGAAGAACATCGCATGAAGCAAATGGTTTTTAAAACCCAATTTAAAGCTAGGTATGGTGGCACATGCCTGGAACCCCAGCCCACTAGATACTGAGGTAGAAGGATTCCAAGTTAGAGCCCAGCCTGTGTAACTTAGTGAGACCCTGTCTTGAAACTTTAAAAACCTTATAAAGGGCTGGGGATGTAGCTTGGTGCAAAGGCCGTGGGTTGAATTCCCCTCAAATGAGTAAATGCTGGTTGACAGCTTCGTAACTGTAACTAGCTTCAGACCAGACACACTTTGCACCTCCTTAGGTACGAGGCACTATGTGAACCAGCTGTGACGTGAGCCCTCAAGGAGAATCCCTAGGATTCCTTCACAGCAGGGCATGTTGGGTAAAACGCAGGGCTGCCCATTTGGATGAGCAGGATGAGCCTGTTTGAATTTGGCCCCACTTTCATGATTTTGCCTTGAGAATGTTATCAAGCCTTTGCTTGCTGAGGATTTCTCCTAGTCTCTTCGTTTCCCACCTCTACAGTCACACCAGTGAGGGATGGATGGCTTCTTCATCTCTCGGCTACACCTCCGTGTGCTTCCTTTGAGGTGTTCTACCTCTTAGTCCCCTGGGCTCTATTCTTCAGACTGTTCTTGCCGCTCACTCACCAGCCCCTCAGCTCTGTCTAGTCTGATGTTTGATGGATTCATTGGATTTTTAGTATCAGGAACTTGATTCTAAATGTCTACTTATTCAGTTTCCTGACCTGTTAAAGTATTCTGACCTCTGTTATAGGATTTTAATGCCTCCTTATGGTTACTAGTCTTCTGGTTTTGTGTTGTTGTTGCTGAATACTTTCAAGCATTCTTATTTTGTAGTCCCTTTTGGGCCATTCTGTTGTCTCAAAGTTTTGCAAGTGTTAGCTGCCCTGATGTTCATGATCATTAATACTCTCCCATGGTGAGTCACTTTCTCATATATTTTGTACATGTTTATTCTTAATTCATCCTCAGTGAAGGCTCATGTTATGTCTTGTGGGAAAATCACGTGTTGTGGGAGCAAATCAGTGCCTCCAAGCACTTTGTTTTGGCTCCTGTCAAAGGCTCTAGGGGTATTAAAAACTAGGAACTGTGTTTTATATTAATCTGTTGGGTTGGAATTTTTGAACTATTTATATCGTGCAGTTCAGTTTCCAAGCCTTTCTGCAATGAAGGGTTAGTGCTTTGGTTATCCATAGCACCTTGGGTTTGGAAAAACTCTGTAAATTCTCACTGTTGCTTGTAGCATTTTTTTCAAATTCCATTTTCTCTAAGAATTTATTTTTTTTAATAGTTACATTTTTATGCAGTTTCACTGACAACATTTCACTCATCACACGCTCCGGATCTTATCTCCTGTATCGATATGAGTTTGAAAACATTCAGACATTTTTTTCAAGTGTGATACTGCCCATTACCCACTAGGGATTTCCCATTACAAGATTTTACATTTCTTCTTCTAGCTTTCTCAATTCCCCTTTGTTTGTGGCCTTTAATGGTTCTTTTCTTGAAAACTAATATATGTGTGTATACTTTAGCTTTTTGAATTATCATCAAACATAATCCATCATTTCTTTTAGTACATGAGATGTATGTAACAGGACATGTAGGGATGACTTCAGACTGCTTAGTAGCAAGCGGCAGAACCATGTCTACAGGCATATATCGGCCTCGCTTTTATAAAATTTACCTAATGATTTCTACTTTATTGTTTAATATGAAGATTAAACAGAAAATGGTCCTACAGCACTCAATATAGTGTTAGGGATATATTAAATGCTGAATAAATATTGGACATTATTATTTAACATTTAAACAAGACAAATATTTGGGAAGATAACTACAAATGTTGGAAGATAATAGCAAGTGACAATGATGACTCTGTTCCTTCAGTTAACATTTCTGGGCTTCTTACCTAAAGATAATTTTGGGGAGGGTCCTGGGCTTTTTTGTCCATTCTCTTAGCTTCTAAACAGGAACAAGGACTAGCTTTTGTAACTGCAGAGAATAATTTAAATGCCACAAAGCAGAATGTGTGATACTCTATAGCTACCTATAAAAAGAAGGAGGCATGAAGATCTGAACTTAGAAACTCTGTTAGCAATAATCAAACACAGACTGGTAGCCAGCAAGTTAAAAGAGGAGTAAGGCAGATAGAAGAGAAGAATCGATGTCCTCTACATGATGCTCAGGATGCAGAAATGGACTTCGAAAACACAGGAGAGAACCTGCGCTGACAGAAAATAAGAGACACTGCCTTGGACAGATGGTTAAGAAGAACAAGGGTGAGAGGGTTGTTCTTTTTATGAGATATCAAATCCAAGGCTCAGTGGGGAGTGTTTGGAAGACTACTTTCCTAACTCCTTTCCTTCTGTGGTTCTAAGTTAGACTCAGCCAAGAAAGGAACGTAAAGTGTCAGGATAGCAGGGCTATTGCATTGAGAAATTTTCACAGTCATTCCTTACCATGAACAGTCTGGGGAAGACCAGTAAGTCTTGTCTCTCCAGGCTCTTCTGCACACAGATCACCTTCCCAGCTGCTGATCACAGCCCAGACACATGGCTGTGATTCCAAAAGGCACCAGCACCACGCTGGGCCTTCCTGAAGACAGTAGCTTGGAGACTTATCCTTCCACTTTAGGGACCGGGCTTGTTTGTGATATTAGGTTTCCTTCCAAGCTTTGATTTGCATGACATTGGCCTTTGAGAATGGGTTTTCTGATGCTTTGGCTCCCCTTCCAGCTGTCCTCTTCCCAGGGCCACTCTCCTGTGGAGCTATGGCTCATAATGAACCTCTTATTTCTATAACCCCTACAAAAGATCTCCTTCCCCGACCCAATGCAGAAGTCACATGGACCCACATGCCTCTGCAGCCCCGTTATGAACCACCCCCCACAATCATTTTCCCATGTTTCCTGTGGAAAACCACATTATGTGCCATCTTGGATCATTCATGTTAATCTTTTCAACAATGCTTGTGCTTGCTTCCTCAAAAGCAAGAGGGTAGGATGAAGGCAAAAGAAACACTTTTCTCCTTTCAGGCCTCATTCTAAATGTCCCATCTTCATCCAAGTACTTCTCTACCACCTGTCCAAGATTTCTCCTATTTGTGGTCACAGCAGTATCTTTACTGTCACTGCAGTCCATCTGTGCATTGTTCTATGGGTATGTGTCTGTTCTCGGGTCCCAGAATGTGGTGTTCACCCTTGTACTGGTGACTAGTGATGCCTGGCATACATTAGGGGCGTCAATCCATGTTTGTTGAATAAATAACTAACTTGGCAGAACTGGGCCCCTGAACTGGTTTCTAGTATCACATCATGTTGCTGTTACCTTGGTGATGATGATGCCAGAGGTGGAACAGGTGGGTAGAACTGGGTCAGAATGTGGTTTTTTTCATATTACAGGCTTCATGGACTGAACCCCTAAAACAGACAAAAGGGTTTTGCAAGGTCAAAACTTGGAATTAGCTCTGGCAATAGAGGCAAGATGAGTTTGAAAGGCTGCAAATACCTGACTGAGATAACAGGGAATCCGAGGAGCCTGGGTGAAATGGGAGGACATAGGCGAGGGAAAAATCTCCCAAAGATTCTGTGGCAAAGGGAATTGGAAATGAAAAATGTCTACCAGGGGATATATATATTTTCTTAATTTTGCTGAGGGTTGTGCTATGTAAATTTCCTCCATTCCATAATTGTCAGTTAATCCACATTACTCACTAATGCTTTGGTACAAGTGGATTCTTTAGGGGGAACGGAACAGCTGTTGAAGTCTGCGGCCAGGTGGGTAATGAGATAAACTAGAGACGGTACATGTGGGCAGTGGATTTGAAGGATGGGGTTGTAATTGACATATGGTTTACACTCCATAATGCTATGTACCAGGGAGAAGTTCAAAGAAATCTCACACTGAGACACACCAGGACTTCTACCCCAACTTATACCGAAGAAAGCAAATTAATGAAAGCTACCCAGCGCTTTTGCAGGTTAATCATCCTCATTACTTTCCATATCTGAATCAGCACAGCCTAAGATGTGGGTGTCATCAGACCCCAGTGATCATGGTTAAAACCAAACACTACTTTTCCTTATCACTGAGACTTCAGGGAATTGAATACATCCTCATCCCTCTTGGTATGTTTTTGTTTTTGTTTTTATTTTTTGTACCAGGGATTGAATTCACGACCTTGCACTTGCCTGGCAGGCGCTTATGCCACTGAGCTAAATCCCCAGACTCTCATCCCTCTTTATTTATTGAATTTTTTTTATTTTGAGAAAAGGTGGCCACGTTACATAGACTTGGCTCAAACTTGCAAACTTGCTGCCTCAGCTATCCATAGAGTTGGGGTTACAGGTGTACCCCACTTTGCCTGGCTTTCCTGCAACTTCTTGGTGATCTTTCTCAGAGCAGTGCAAACTCTTCCAAGCCAGCTGCCATGTGAAACGGTTTAGTCAAGATTCCCGGTTGATGAGAAACTGCTGTGGTTTGAATACCGTTTGTCCCCCAAGGTTTCATATGCAGGAGGTTTGGTTCCCAGTGTAATAACTGAGAAGTGATCACAATGGGGCTCAGTGTGGGTGATCACTGGGGTGCCACACTTGGGCTGGTTATCATGAGATCAGACCGCTAACAAACAACTTTAGTTTTCTCAGTGACCCCTTGCATCTTCTCCCTCCATGTGGCTTTACTCCCTCTTCTGCATGGGCTGCTCACCCGTCTCACACATTGCTTCAACTACACAATGCCATCTGCCATATTGTGACTGTCCTCATGTGACAACCAGATGAGCCCCTGGGCAGCAACTGTAAACTACCATTGACATGGCTGGAAATAACTACGTAAAGGAAATAGTAACATAGTGAGAGGAAAATGCAGTGACCAAAATTCACAGAAGGAAGCTTACTTTTCTATAGAATTTAAAACCCTGCCTGTGCTGTAAGGAATTTTTGGCATTATTGATTCAAAGATGCCCAAGTCATCTGAGACACAATCTCCTAGAAGCACAAAGTTGAACAGGGTTCCGAGGTCCCTTCTGAGAATGGCGGATAAGGGTATTTTGATCAAATGACCATGCCTGTCTTTGCAACAAGAGCAGTGTAGGAATCCATGCCATGTGTCTACCATGCTGTAAGAGTTCCAGTTCTTCAGTTTGATGAATAACAGATCAAAACCCAGTATATGGAAAGGTCCACCAACATTTGGGGGACTGATGAGAGAGTCAGGTCCTGCCTAGGAGTTCTCTTTGATTTGTTTGTAGTGTTTTTCCCATTCTTGTTAGGCATAGAGTTTAGGTTTGTGATTCTGCATTTCCCTGGTCAAATGAGGTGAATTTCCTTGGCTTGGTTTTATACCAGGCTGTATGTAAGCCAAGGATTTCACCTCAAAATTGGTCTGCAAATCCTAGAAACTCAGGGAAGACAGCTTACCCAAGCACCAAACAAAAAACAATTTTCTTGGTTAGAACCTCACTTACATTTTGTAAAAGGACTCTCTATTTTAGGTTGTTTATTCTATGTAGTTAGATTTAATAATTTTTTGAAGTCACCATTTATAATTTCTACGTGAGCACAACTACATAATGAGTGAACATTTACCTCTAGATGTATTTGGTATGTTTTCTACAGGATTTAGAAGCATTCAAAGATGTATAAATACTATAGATTGAGCTACTTTAATACAGTGTGTCTCCTCCACTGAAAGATGGTATCTGATATTGGTTGTTCCAATATGGAGGGACAAAACTCAGAGCATATCTGATCTTGAGTACAGATGTCCCTGGACTCAAGATGGGGTTGTGTCCTGAAAAATTCATTGAAAGTGAAGAATATCGTTAGGTAGAAAAGCCGTATAATGCACCTAACCACCTAACATCCTAGCTTAGTAACAGCACAGAAAAAGATACAAATTCAAAACTCAAAGTAAAGTTTCCATTGAGACTGTGAATTGCTATTGCACCATTCTAAAGTTGAATAATTTTAAGTCAGACCATCCTAAGGCAGCACTGGCAGGGTATGATTCCTTAGGGACTCCAGGCAGCATGTGGAGAGGAAATGTTCTTGCCACTTCTCCAGTCTGAGCACTACACAACCAAGCAGATCCAGTTGACGTTCTACCTCTGGGCTGTTGACTCACACTCAACCTTTGGGGACCTGCTTCTCATTATAGATGGAAATGCTCCTGCTGAGGAGAGAACGCCCTCAAGCTGCTGACCCCACAACCCTCCTTGCAAAAAGATCATCCCTCCTCCGCCTCTGAACTCCTTCAGCCTGCCTGGTCTTTTGTGCTCACTTCAGCCCTTGCAATGTACTCTTTTTTAGTTTTTGCAGACTCACTGGTGTGTGTGTGTGTGTGTGTGTGTGTGTGTGTGTGTGTGTAGCTACTCATACATAGAGGACATTGAAGCTAGAAACATCATAGAATAAAGAATCCTGGGTAGTCTCTCTGTCACTAGTTTGATGTATTTGAAACCTTGCCACTGGTTTTTCTGAGCACTGTGACAGAGATCATGAAGGCACTGCCTGGCCCATCATGGGTTTATTAGTCAGCTTTCTGTTAAAGTAACAAAATGCCTGATATAAATAACATATATAGAAAGCATCTATTTTGGCTCTCAAGTCTAGAAGCTCCTCCTGTTCATAGATAATTGTTGCTTTGGACCTGTGGTGATGCAACCTATCACGGTGGGAGTGCATAGCAGAGCAAAATCTCTCCCCTCAAAGCCCCAAAGCAAAGAGAGGAAAGGGTATCAGGGTCCAACAATCCCCTTGGGGGATATACCTCAGAACCCGAAAGACTCCCCTAGGCCTAGTCTCTTGAAGTTTCCATCACCTTCCATTAGCACCACCTGTGGACAAACCCTTTAATGCCTGGCCCTCTCAGTGACAATGCAGGATCCAATCAATAGATAAAAACATCTCTGGTGACATAAAACAGATGAAGGCGGCAGGGCTATTCTAAATGAAGATGGGAACATGTGTGCTTCTTTTTCTGGTTCCTGCATATCTTTAATAGCTTAATCATCCAGACAGAATCAGAACAGCCCAGCCAACTGAGACTGGGGAGTTTTGTGGTTTGGCCCAAGTGCCATTCCTGAGCTAAAGCCAGCACCCGATCCAGGCTGTCCAGATCCCTCTCACTGCTCATCCCTCATTGCCCCCACCCTGGCATCTCCTCAAGACTAGCTTTAACTAATTCAGGCTAAGAAGTGAAGTACAGCTTATCACCCGAATGATGAATAGTTAACACATGAATGAATGGCTACTAACACACCTACTGTGGACCAGGCAGTGTCCTAATGGTCTTTGTTGTCATGCCCACAAGGTTGATAATTATGATCATATGAATAAAGGTCTGATATTAATGCAGAATTCCTAGCTGTATCAATGACTAAGAGTTATGAGTCAACTATTCATGGAGATTAAAATTATTACAGTAATCGGTTTATAGGCGATATCTGCAGGCAGATCTGCATTCCCCAAAGTGTGTCTTACTAAACTTACCATATAAAATGGTTCTGAGATCAGTGCATCTGGAAAACCCTAAGGTTTCTCTTGAAAACTTATAATATGTGTGAACCCACTTAAGGCTCTGAGAAACTGTGCAGGAAGGAATCTGTTCATTTCCATGTTTTTATTTACCCACCAAACTGTTTGAGATGAGTTACTGCTGAGACTCAGTGAAAGTGTTTGTGAAACAACCTTGGTAATAGATTATATAACAAGTACTGGAACCAGGTGTGGTGGCCCACGCCTGCAATCACAGCACTCTGGTAGGCTGAGTTAAAAAGATCACAAATTTGAGCCTAGTCTAGGCAACTTAGCAAGACTCTGTCTCGAAAATTTAAAATTTTTAAAAGGACTGGAGATGTAGCTCAGTGACAAGGCCCCTGGTTAAATCCTCAGTGTCACACACACACACACACACACACACACACACACACACACACAGAAAAGCTGCGACCCCACTCTAGCTGTAACCTGAGGCTTTCAGCAGCTCCTGCAGCAGTGGTTTTCAGCTGTGTCCATTACTTTCCAAAGAGAAAATCACGGAGAGATAGAAGTGGCCAAGGAGCAGCCTGGGGTCTCAGTCCCTGGTCCTGTCTCAGCCACAGACATTCAGCTTTGCTCTGCTTTGGGCACTGAGATTGTCCATAAAGTTTTTATCTGATTTCATGGCAAATGTTTATGAACTGTCAAACCAGCCCTTTCTGAGGCCCTTGGATAGTTCAGGGAATGGAAATGAGAAAGAATCTGACCTCATGGACCTTCACGTAGAAGCGGGAGACAGACAGTAGAAAATAATAAACTAGAAAGCTGCCTGAGTGTTCAAAGATGATGCCCTTGTGAGAAAAGGAAAAGAAAAAGAAGCAGGGTAAAGAGGACCAGAGGGTGAAGGAGTCTTCAGAGTGGGAGGATATCTTACATAACAACAGAAGCATTGCCAGGCAAAAGAATGGAAAAGAGGAGAGAATCAGCTCTTCACCTGACCAAGGGAAGAGCATCTGGGGCAAAGAACAGCAGCAAGTGCAAAGGCCCGGGGCTGGTGTTCAGGAAAGGACTATATTTGTGTTGTGATGGAGGCTCAGAGCACAGCAAGGGAAAGCAGAAGAAAAGGGGACAGAGACCATTTATACCATAGGTGATGTGTCCATAGAATACAACCAGCAAACACAAATTGCTTCTTTTCTTCCATGAGAGCTTAGTATGGGGAGTTAAGAACCCAAGAACTAGCAGACAGGAAGATGAATAGTAAGACAAGCCACGCCCAACCCTCAGCTGGGGAGCAAAGGGGAGAAGCAGGAAATGAAGTACCTGGCAAAAGTGTACTGGGCCACACCATGGACAAGGTCCTTCTGGAAAGATCTGGAACCGAGGCGACGCTGCCCGGCAGCTCCTCCCTCCTGCGTGGCAGTCTCCTGAGGCCACCCTGGCCACTCTGCCTGCAAGCACAACCTTCTGAGAGAGGTGCAGGTTGCTTCTTGTCCCTCGCTATGTCACAGCCACCCACATCTGTGCAGCTGGAAGCTGACCGCCTCTTCCACTGCTGAGTGAGGGGATCATTATGGCTACCAGCCACTCAGAGACAGGAGCTCCCAGGCCCCAAACACAAAGTATCCATAAGGACAGGGACATACTGGTTACCCTGCCCTGATCGGTATGTGTGGGGCGAGAGCTGAAATACCACATGACACATCATAAATACGCACATCCATGGTGCATGCATCAAATGCCCCTAACTTGGCCATTATAATCTATACATGTGACGAATTATCACAATGTACCTCATAAGTAGGAAGCACGACGTGTTCATCAAACATGTGGAGATGGAAATTTTAATTGTTCTGATTTAAGGCTTGTTTACTGCGTACATACATTGGATTATCCCGTTATACTTCACAAATTAAAATAATAACTTTAATATATATATATATATATATATATATTCATACTTATTTATTTATTTGTTATTGTAAAAATTTATGTCTGAGACCCACCCGCACAGCTTGCGTGTGCTCCTGGAGGCTCTCAGGTTGGGGAGGGCTTTCCTAGGCCTATCCCTAACCTTACTGCCTTTTTGATTAAACAGTCAAGAGCTGGTTCATGCTCCAAGGGAGGATGTGATTTACCAGGGTGTCAGCCAAAAGCCATTTTCCACGTGGGACAGTAGTAGAGCGGGGCTTTGAGGTCATGTAAGTTTCTGACCAAAACAATTTCTCCTATTTCTTGGTTCCTAAGTCACACAATGGCATCATCCTCTTCTGCTATTGCTGTTATTAAAAACACTCTCATTTTCCCCAAGGCAAGGAGAGAAACAAAGCTCCCCCAGGACCTCTCACCAGGGCTAAAGAGACTTCTCTGGGTGTAGGGTCCCAGGAACTGAGTGGTAAAGTGCAGCATCAGTCACTGTCTTCAAGCAAAACAGTAGGGGGTCCAAAAGTAAAAAAAAAATAACTTTTGCTTGTCACATACCCTCACAAAGGTATGCACAGCTACCAGGTTTGTTTGTAAACCACTGGTCACAAGACTGTGGTTAATATTTGTAGTCCTTCAACCCACTCATTTTACATTCCCTTTACCTTCCATCACTTTTGTTTTGCTTTGTGTTGTTTTGTTTTGTTTTTGTTGGAAGTGAAAGATAGTGTAAACTTTATTCCTGAAGGTCTGAGCCCTTAGCAAGCCTTCCTTTATGGGTTGCTATAGTTTTGTATGCATTTTCATTACTCCATATAGGAGCTCTATGAGATTCCCTGATGTCTAGACACAGGGCACAGCCCTTCCAATTCCTGTTCTGCCACATCCAATATCCCCCTGGTTATCTGGGTCAAGCATCATGCATTGTATGGAGCCACTCCTTGACCTTTGGGTTTGGTGACAAGAGGAAATCCAACCATCTTACTTCTCTTGCATGATTGGAGCAAGGAGCTATTTATACACAGAAAAGAAGAGGTGAGAGAAGAAGCTGATGACTCAGGTAAACTGTGGATGAACAACAGCAGGAGGAAACTGTCCCCCAGCCTGGTGGGGGCAGGTAGGAGATCTACTGAGTGCTTTGGGCTAAGGTGAACAAATGGATGTTAGAGCCATTGTGATCATAAGAGATATAACTTGGATTATCAAGCAAGTGCCTGGAGAGTCTAGATCTACCTGGCTTCTCTCATTCCTGTCTTTTAATCTCCCACTGCTTTGCTTTGGCCAAACTCACCAGGAAGCCAGTAGAGTGGTGAACCAGGAACACACAGTCTCTAGGACCAGCCCAGCTGTTTGGGTAGACAACATGGCAAGAAAATAATGTGAGGACCAACAGGTCCAGGCCCCTCCCAGGTGACAAGACAGAGTAGAGGACGCAGATGCTTATGGGCAGATGGCTGGGACTGAGGTCACCATTGCATGCCAGATGTGTAAGAGATTTGGAGGATACTGCTGACCTCAGTAACCTCTGGGACAGAGGGAGCAGTGCCGACACTGTGAGCAAGGAGTGAGGATGGTGTCCTGGGGGCTTTTAGGGAGAGAGGTTGTGGTTGGTTGCCTAGGAGAGGAATGATGAAAAGACTGAATAAAAGCTGTTGCCTGGCAGCAGTGAAGGATGGCCTGAGGCTCCAGGTTCAGGGTCCTGGATTTAAATGAGATCAATCAGTATGACTGTGGATTTGTATGCAGTCAAATACTACTGCGCACAGGTGATTAGCAGAAAGTTTGGGGTGGGTGGTGAGAATTAAATTTCTGCAAGAGGGCTTACAGGAATTGCAGATCTCAGCAGGGAAGGGAGGAACAAGAGGACAGGGTCCCAGGGAAGAGCTGTACTAATTGCTGAAGGGCTGCTGTTGTGGGGCACGAGTGGGACCAGTGACAAGGGGCCAGTAGCCAGAACAAGTGGTATCGAGCTTTGGGAAAATGAAGTTCTAGGTTGACTGGCTGAGCTCTGGTGAAGGAAGAGGGCAGAGGAGGAGCAGCGTTCAATCAATGTTTAGGGAGGAACATTGCGACTAGAAAGTAATTTCTAAACCCACTTGTATTCAATACCTTTGCTCTGCTTCCTCCTTCTCCTGGTCATCCCGCCCTAGCTTCACTGTGCGGAAAGAACCCAGCCTGCACTCCTCGGACACGTGGTTCAGAGGAAGCTGCCAACTGGGCACCCCTGGTTTCCCTCCGGTCTCCCTCAGCCTCCCCTCCTTGGCATGTCCTCGCTTCCCTGAGAGCTGTTCTGATGATGCTCTTCAGGGTCTTCAGCCCTCACTGGCCAGTACTTTCCCCACTCTGGCTAACAATCAACACCTACGTGAGCTTCCCCAGGACCAGGGGAGTGAGCGACAGGGAGCTGGGCCCCAGAGAGCCAGGCCTTGTAGGTGGGGAAGGGGGAGTGGGTGTCTCCAAGGTGTCCTGCTGAGGTGGGAGGAAGCCTGCGAGACTCCCAAGAGCTGGGCTGTTTGTGATGGACATCAGAAATGTAGGAGTGAAAATGGGGACATGTGACAATTTTCAGACTTGAGAATTCTGTGAATATACAGCTCTCAAGTTCTGTAGTTGCTGCATAGTGAGTTTCTTTTGCAGCAAATGTGTATCTAGGCTCTCCTCTGTCCTGCTCTTAAATTAGCAATACTTTGCTGAGATTTCTCTCTGCTGATAAAGGGCAGCAGTTTTCTCTTTTCTTTCTGCTTTTTTTAAAAGGAGTATCAGCATTTTCTGCATAGCAGACACTAATCTCTGTACTGTGGCCACCAACACCAACTTATCACTACCCTCTCTGACCTCAAATTTCTACACTTGCCTCTGTGACTGTTTCTTTTCTCTTTAGTTTCTGTGCAAAATGAACAAGATAATGTATGTTCAAGTACTTTGCAAAGGTGGATAAAAATGTAAGGTATTAATTATAATTTCTATTACTATCACCATTACCATTTTGGACTTTGATTTGAATTCCTTCTCCTTTTTTCTCCTGGGATGCTCTCTGCTTTGCCCAGAAAAGCTCATTCATTAGACACTAAGAATAATTCCCATGTGGCCAAAACATGTGCAACTTCCACATCAGCTAAATTAGAAACATTTAAATTTTTCATCTATTCCCTTGTCTGCTCTTTGGTCAATAGCTTATTCTGACAACTTCATTACCTCCTAATTACGCTTAGTTCCTTTATTCATTTTCCATAGGTGATTTAAAAAAAAAAAAAACCTGCTCAAGAAAGGAATTTGATATGTCACGTCACTGGGCTCCTAAGTGACAACCAGACCGTCCCTTTTTCCTGGAAGAGGATTTTGCTTGACTTGCATGAGAACAGATTTGCAAAAGCCCTTTGATGCTGGACTCAGGGTTGCCAGCCAACCTGCGTTTTCTGCACACTTTACTTCCCCAGCAAGATGGGAGTGATAAGATGCATTTTCCACTCTCAGCAGACCTGATTTATCCTTTGCCTATAAATGTTTGAGCAGCCATTCAGGAAGCTGTATCAGATGTGCCTTAATCTTTATATTACTCATTTCTTAAAGGAATTTTAATCTACTGGGCTTTAATTATATATCCCTGAGAAAGTGAAAGCCTTTTCTTAGCAAGGCACTTTATTCTGGTAATTTGATAATGGGTTGCACTCTCACCTTTTCATGAGACTAAGAAAATTAGGGGCAGAAGGGACTGTAGAGGTCACCCTCTCCACTGGGTGCCCAAGCCTTCTAGCTCATTCTCATCCTAGACTGCTTGTTAAAAATGTAAATTCACAATTGGTGCTAGTCAAATTCTGGAACTCTGGCAGGTATACAAGGTGTGAGCACAAAATAGAGTGAATGCTTAATTTTTTCTTAATTACAGTAAAAGACACATTGCTGTTGCCCCCACTCAAAATACTCCCTCTGGGACACATTTATCCCATCATTCTTGCCATTTTCTAGAGGAGTTCTGAAAATCCTCTTTTGTGGGTCCCTTCAGTTTTGCTGTTGTGGCTGCCATTGTGTCCCAAATTGATTCGAACCCTTTAGGTTCCACGGTCATTTTAACTTTGAAGAAGAGCAAGAAGTCACAGGGTGCCAGACCAAGGTGAAAGGGGACAGCACATAGTGCTTTTTACACACTGGCTTTCCTGTTGGGTGGCACTCGGCAGGAACACTCATCACAACTTTTACCACATTCTGTAAGACACTCTTGAAAGAGGACTTCCAGAGCTGCTTCAGGAAGGGATATGAATGGTGGCATAGATGTGTCTTAAGTGAGCACAAGTATTTTGAAGGGATTAATGACAATGTGCCTCTTACTTCGATAGCTTTTTAAGGATTTGCTTAAACATCCTGCATACTTTGTGATCACCGTCTCTTACGTTTAGAAAGACACTCAGCTGATTATAACAGACAGATGGCACAGGAACCTCTTATCTAGTCTGTTTTAAGACTGGCCCATGTTTGATTCTTTTGCAACTATAAATATAGTCTAAGGGCTTCCTTAAATTTTTGAGCCCTGAGGCTCTTTTGTGATTCTCCCTACTCAGCCCCCCACTGGAATCCACTGGGGAAGAAGGATGTACGGGCCTCCTCTGCTTTCTTTCTCATGGGGACACACACTGGGGACATTCATACTGAAGGGCTGAAGAAAAC
This sequence comes from Hydrochoerus hydrochaeris, assembly GCA_004027455.1. Taxonomy (NCBI): domain Eukaryota; kingdom Metazoa; phylum Chordata; class Mammalia; order Rodentia; family Hydrochaeridae; genus Hydrochoerus; species Hydrochoerus hydrochaeris. Next base: position 34,756 of record PVLA01000770.1, read on the forward strand.
CAGACACTTGAGAGTTCCATGTGGTACCTGGGCTCTGGCCTCCACCCCCCATGTCCACGTAGGAGCAAATCAAGAGTACAAGGAAGCTGTAGCCTCCGCCTCCTGGACAAATTCTCCTCCCTGGTCTCTAGTCCCATGAGGGTTGGACAAGAGCTAACATTTTGGTTTGCTTGCTGACAGCCCCTCTTTTCAGCTTACCCTGAGTGAACCTTAAAACAAGACCAAGGGTAGAAAGGAAACTGAGGCAAGGTGGACCATCAGACAGAAGACATACTGGTTCAGCAGGGCCAGAGGAAAGAGAGAAGGGTGGAAGTCAGAATAATTGAGAATCTTACCTTGATTTTCATTACCTTTAGTATGATAGAGATGTATCAGACCCAAGGGACCGGCACTTTATTCTGCAAAACAAGTTGGAGAGAAGGACTTTATTGATCCTGTCTGACAGATGATAAAGACAGAGAGTCATATGAAAGGCCTGTTGAGAAATGGAAGAGTAGTAAAAAAAAATGGATATTATTAAATACCTACTTTATGTATGTGCTTCTATAATCTTTAATCTATAATCTTTAAACATGGGTAGAATACATCTTTTTTCCCTTCCTTCCTTCCTTCCTTCCTTCCTTCCTTCCTTCCTTCCTTCCTTCCTTCCTCCCTTCCTTTTTCTTCTGTGTTACTGAGAATTGAACCCAGGCCTCTTGCATGCTAGGCAAGAGCTCTGGCATGAGATATTCCTCCAGCCTCTATGAGTCTATCTACTGACACAGAGAGATACTTTAAGCAGATTGTCAAGCTCAATCACTTTTTCAGTGGAACCAAGATTCAAACCACATTGGCTTGACTCTCAATCTGTACTTTTCCTTCTCCTACTGGCATGTAGCTTTTGGCAGGTGGCCATTGCTCCCATACGACTGTGTTGAGGAGAATCCTGAGATGACATCTGTGCTTGATTGGGGATGTCTGCCATAGCACTGGGATGTGCCACAGACATCCCAGTGGCCTACCGGAGGCTAACCCAGTCCTGTGGATTAGGAAACTGCAGGTTCTGAATGTGGACGGAATGCCTCTCCAGAATAAAATAGCACACCTTGACATTTATTGCTTCCACACTGCCACATTTAATGCTTCCCATGAACTTGGTCTTGAATTTCTGTAGTTGCCGTGCATGCTATCATTAAATGCAGGAGGTGTTTAATTGAATTCATGATATTATCTGAATTAATACACTTGCCTGGACCGACTGCACAGTGAAGATACAAGAACTTCTACCCACTTTTACAGAAAGAGAAGCTAAGGCAAGATGGCACAGAGTTGCCAGCAGCAACACTAGGACTCAGATCCAGGCGTATGATTCCTGCCTGGTGTGCCTGACACTAAGACTCCCTGTGGGAGGTGGCAGCAGTGGGAGAAGAAGAGATGACAGTTGTTTCAGGGAGGAGGTGGAGACAAGGAATTGCCTCAGGTCTGTTTGTTCACACTTCACTCTAAATGAGGATTGTATCTCTCCACAGAAACAAGAAAACAAACTGCCTCTGGCAGGCAGAGGAGGAGGAGAGGAGGAGACCTCAGTGTGAGGAGAAGCCTCCTGAATCAGGTTCCCTGCTGGTCCCAGAAGAGTACAATGCACAGAAAGAGATCTCTGAGTTGGGAAGAGAAGCCATCCTGAGGTGTGGACACAGTGCTGCACTCTTTGGAGATGTTTGAGTCCACTTCAGCTCTGCCCTCCTGTGTTCTTACTTTCTTCTCCACTCCACTGCCTACTGATCTTTACAAGGGGAGAAAGCTAAGACAGGCAGGGAACGTAGTATCAACTCCATACTAAGATGCAAATGACTTGTATAAATCTTCATTCTGAGGATCTCATTTACTATCTTGGGAGTAACGATCATAGTAAGGTGCTATGTGTGCCACGGGAAATCTTCACATCCTCAAGGAATGGATGGTGGGAAGTGTGCCAATCAGACTAGAAGAGGCAAGATGGGGTGGAGAGGGCAGAAGTTTCCCTGAAGGGGATTTTAAAGCTGTGTTTGGAAGGTGACTGGATCATGAAACGCCATACTCATCAGGAGATGAATGTGCTACGGGACTGGGTTGGAGGTCGGTCACTAGGGATGTGGTCTAGAAGAATATATTCCCTTCCCACTGATTCCCCTTTCTCTCTGCTTTCTGGCTCTACACACCTCCTCTCCTCTCTAATGTGTGTCATGAGAACAGCTCTTCTCTCCCATGTGCTTCTACCATGAAGTTTGTCCTTAGAGCCAGGTGACTGAACCCTCTGAAACAGTGAGTCAAAGTAGACTTCTCTTCCTTTTTATCATGGACATCAGCTATTTTTGGCCCTGCACTGGAAAAGTAATTAATATGAAGGGCGAGGTGGATTTAGGTGGATCAGGAAAGAGGAAATAGAGCATGAGAAATTAAGAACAATGCATGTGAAGACATAAGCTGTCTTTTTCAATCAAATCACAATGGTAGCTAGTGATACTTTGACCCCAACTCTGTTTTTACTGCAAACCCAGCTCACAAGCTGAATTAGTCCCTGAATAGGCAGAGTGGGGGAGGGGAAGAGCTGGAGCAGTTGCATGGGTTTGGATTACTGATCCAGACACTGGTTTCTCTTCCTGATCTAGGGAAAACCACCTCATCTCTTCCATCCTCTTTCCCAGCAAGAGGCCAGGCGTGGGTTTCCATGCGTCCATTGTTGCCTCACAGTCAGCACAGCAGGGTGAGGGTCCTTGGAGGTACCTGGAGGGTCTGGTCAGACCCTCCTGGAACAATGACTGAGCAACTCTTCCAGAACCTTCTGAGCTCTACACACAGGAGCATCAGATCTGTCGGCAGGATTCATTTCCTCTGTGATCCATGGTCCCCACACTTCCTTTGGACTGGAGACAGTCACACCTAGTTTTCTCTCACAGAGCCTCTATTCTGAGTCTTCATGTTGTGCATGTGGAAACAAAGGCTTGAAGTTCCCAGCCCAGCGCCAAGGGCCTGCCCAGTGTTTCCTGCTGCCAGCCCTCAGCCTCTGAGGTACAGAAAACAGTATTCTATCTGCAAATGGCTTCTCTGGGAGCTTAACAAGCAGCAGAGTAGAAATGGTTTTGGAAACCAATTTTTGTTGGAAAGAGGAAAACAGTAAAGATATTAAGAGAGAAATAAACTTGAGGGTTACCTACTTGGGTAAGAAAAAATCAGAAATAAGCTGCTGGCTGCTGGCAATAATACACAAGGGGGAATGCAGACACTGAAAAGAGCAGGTGAGGAAAATAAGATACAAGATAAAAGCTGTTGATTCAATAATTGATGTGCTATGATCAGCTCAGTCTCTTGCTCAAAAAACCATTCACGGTCTACTATTGCCTGGAGAATAAATTCAGGGACCTAGAATATTTGAGGTAGAAGCATTTGTATTTGGTAAATATATAACTTCTGGCATGGTTTAATTTAAACAATATCATATTTTAAAGTAAATGAAGAAAAACATATTGTTGCAGAAAAATATAAGCACTATGGAAGGTAAATTTATAATCTGCCTTTGCCTTCTTTCAAATCACTCCTTTTCTCAAAAGTAACTGCCATTCAAGATCAGGTGAGATTCTTTCTAAAAAACTTTGTAAATATATTTGCAAATATATTTTTAAAAGAATTGCATAATTCAAACCATTCAAATTGTTCTCTGACTTTGGTTTTTCATTATCTATAAGAAAATATCTATGAATTTTACCAGTGCTGTTGTGGCTCCCTTGATAGCCTCAACTGATTCAAAACTTTTATCTTTCAAGGTCCTTTTGACTTTGGGGAAGAACCAGAAGTCACATGGTGACAGATACAGTGAATTAGGTAGATGAGGAGACATTGTCAGGCTTTGTGTTGGATTGCACTTGGCAGCAGTGTTCACTGTAATAGTTTTTGTACCACATCTCATAAAGATACTCATGAAAGAGGACTTCCAGAACTGCTTCAGAAAGTGGCAGGAAAAATAGGATAAGTATGTTGGAAAAGAGGGGTACTTTGCCAGGGATTTAGCTTAGTGGCATAAACACATACCTGGCAAGTGCAAGGTAGCAAGTTCGATCCCCAGGACCAAAAAAAAAAGAGGAGTACTTTAAGGGGGGTTGTGGGCAATGTGTCTTTTCCTTTAATTTTTTAAAACATTTAACCATTCATCACACTTTTCAATTACCACTTGCAAATATATGGAAATGCATAAGTGGAAATGCATACATGGAAATACATATATGGAAATATATATTTATATTTTTATATATTTATATATTTTTATACCATATATTTATACATTTATATGTATATAATGATTACATATATATATATGTATATGATGATTCTCCCATCTCAGTAAATAGGTATCTCATTCATTCTTCGCAAACAAATGCATAACATTCTTCAAAGAGGAGGTGGGCAAAATTTATATGATTCATCTTTTAATTACCACTTAAATTGTTCTATAGATTTTTAAAAATGTTATCCTTGTAAAAAGAAATTTATGGTCATACTGGTGTTATAGCTTATATCTAGAGGTGGTCGTAAGTAGGGAATTTTAAACTGGGTGGATTAGGGTGTGTGGATGTGGATTAAGGGTGTGATAATAGATTAAGGGTATGAATAATGGAAGCCCCAACCTGGGTATAGGTAGTACCAATTAATAAGCTTATAGCTTGGATGGAATGTAAACCACAGAAAGAAGGCAGGCTTGCTGCTGCTGCTGCTTTGCCTCCTACCTGCTCTGCCATGAACTGTTTCCTCTCTATGATTCCCCTCTGCCACATCGCCCTGCCTTGGAGCCAACTGATTATGGAACAGAATCTCTTCAAACTGTGATCTGAAATAAACCTTTCCTTTATTAACTTAGGGGTGCTGGGTATTTTGTTGAGAAAGTAACTAAGACAGGTGGTTATACCTGTAGGATACTTTTCTATAATGAAATTATTCATATATCTCTACTTTGGTGCTGAGGCTATCAGAGTTCATGATAACCAAACATGCACCATTTGTCAGGTGCCATTTTCTACTGATTACCATATTTAGTGTCACAGTGATGCTATAGCTTAAGCACTGTTAAACATGATGAAAAAGAGTGAAGAGAGGTTAATTAATTTACTTAGTGTCACACAAAGTAGGATATAATGCCAGCTGATCTAACGTCACAGACCATGTTTCTAACCATTTGGTTTTTCTGATTCTTAGTGACAATATTTATTTTCAAACAACTTACCTATACTGGCTTTCACTAGCTAGGTTGTGTTTTATAATTTACCAGTTTAATACTGTATCTTTATCTCAGTGTATAGGTCCTTGATATTTTCTTGGGTTGAGAATTTTTTCAGATGTTAATAGACTTTTATAAACCTTGGACTTATTGTACTTATATATTACATGGTCATTTTTTTCTCACAAATATTTTACATTCTGTACATTTTTGTTAATAATTTATTTAATATTTTGCAATTTTTTTACTTTACTGTTTTTCTTTTGAATTTGTTATTTTAACTCTCATGTAAAACAAAATTAAGAAAATCTCATTCAGATATGTCAGTCCTTCCTTTACGGTGTCAAATGTTTTAAATCTTCTACACAAAGTTTCCAAACTAAGTTAATAAAATTGTTTCTCAGTATTTAGTATAACACTTTCCATTTTTTTCTTTCAATACATGTTTGATCCATCTGAATATTGTATTTAAGTGTGGTATGATTTGAGAGTGAACCATTTTAAATTTTTACTGTTTTTCTGACTGATTTGAAATGAAACTCATATCATTTCTCAAATACCACAAACTAGACTCTGGATTCTCTTTGCTGCTCTTTTAATTCACTTATCTTCTCTTTTGACAATGTCATAGTTTGAACAAAATTAATTCCTATATGTATAATGAATGACTTTATTTTTAATAGGACAAGGTTAGTTTTACTGGGTTTCTTGTTCAAAATACTTAGGCATTCTTACTAATTTATGTTTCTAAATGAATCTCAAAATCAGATTGTATATTCTCACTTTTTATGTGTGTGTGTACATAGGTATGTATGTATTTATGTCTTGCTAAATTGCTCAGTTGCCCAGGCTGGCCTCCAAATTGTGATCTTCTACTTTGGCCTCCCGGAGTGCTAGGATTACAGGCATATGCAGCCACACCTAGCTCATATTCTATTTTTTAAATGGAATTTTGAGGCAAGTTATTCAGAAGTTTGACCTCAGCCTTGGCAACTTAGTGATTTAAGAGAAAAACTGTCTCAAATAAAAAATAAAAAAGAAGGATATAACTCACCATGAAGTTCCTGGTACAATCCCTAGTATCAAAATAAAATAAGCTTTGAGTATAATCCTTTCATGTTATAAAGGGATTCTGCACTCAGAGAGAGGAAAGCATTTTCACAAAATCACAAGTGAAAATAATGTGTGAACAATTCATTTCCAGGACAAACTGGAAGAGAGCAGACTGGGTGACTTACCAGAGTCATGACCGCTCCCCTCCTCAGGAACATTTCTTTGCCCTGTTTTTGTGCAGAGGACAAACAAACCAATGGCTCTTCCCAGACATAACCCACTTCAGCCTCTTCCGTGACACCGACCCTGCCATGTCCAGTGCCCTCCTCACGGCTTGGCAGCACATACCTGCTTTGCACAGTGTGCTATAGAGCCGCAGGCAGTGGCAGCATCTGGGAAGCTGGGTATAACCTGAGGCCAACACGTGGCTTCCATTGATTGTGTATTTACTCTCAGCAGATTGAAACACAGGAGTCTTGATGCATGAAATACAGAACATTGGAGAATTATCAATTCTGGCTTCTGAAGTCAAAATGTATTATCAATCTCCTGATGAATCTCATGGTCCGCTAATAGGAAAACTGCCTGAAGAACAACTGGTTAAGATATTTTCCATTCTATATGTTGTCATTTCACTCAGCTTTTGATTCCTTATTCTTCATGAAACCTCATTAATAAGATGAGATCCCAGTTGTTGAATCTTTGCAGTATTTCCCCAGTGATCAGGATTTTGTTCATGAAATCTTTGCCTTCAAGAGTTCTACTTATTCTATCTTCCAGTAGATTTAGTGTTTCTGTCTTAATATTGAGATCTTTGACCCATTTTGATTTTAGTTTAGTGCATGATTAGAGACATGGGTCTAGTTTTAGTCTTTGGGATGTGGAAAGCCAATTTTTCTTTTTTTTATTTTCTTTTATTATTTTCATTTTATTTTTAAGAGAATAAAGCCAATCAAAACAAAACAATGTACAGTTTTGTCATGAATGTGTAATGGACTTTGTCAAGTGCTTTTTCTGAATTTATAAAGATGATCATATGGTTTTTGTCCTTATCTCTGTTAATAGGGTGTATTATATTTATTGATTTACATATGTTAAACCATCCCTACATTCCTGGAACAAATTATACTTGGTCATAGTATATAATCTTCACACAAATGACTAATATCTAGAACATATAAAGAATTTTAAGAAGTCAGACTCCTCCAAATATAAATACCCAATCCAAAAATGGGGATCTGAAATGAATAGACACCTCTCACAAAAGGAAGTACCAAGGACAAATAAATACATGAGAAAATGTTCAACATCACTGATCATTCAATAGATGCAAATTAAAAACACTTAGATTTCATCACATTCTAGGAAGAATGGTTATTATCAAGAAATCAATTTCCAATGCTGGAGGGGCAGTGGGGAAAAGGGAACCCTTTTCCACTGATGGTGTAGACTGATGCAACCACTGTGGAAATCAACATGGAGATTCCTCAAAAAACTAGGATTAGAGATTCCCTTTGGCCCAGCTATTCCCCTTCTTGGTATCTTCCCAAAAGAATGAAAAGCATCATACCACACCCATCCACACCCATATTTATAGCAGCACAATTTGTAATAGCTAAATCTTGCAAACAACCTCAATGCCCATCAACCAATGAACAGATAAAAGGTTGTGGGATTTTTTTAATACAATAGATTATTATTCAGCTATTAAATAGGATAAACTTGAGACATTTGTAGTTAAATGGATAAGCCTCGTGTTCATAGACGTAAGTGAAATAAATTGGAAATACATGTGTAAATATTGCATTATCTCTTTGGTGTGAGAAACTGAAAGTATAAATAAGAACCAAAATGTATAAATAGATATTGTGAAATAGGAAGAAACTCTTCCAAAGGAAAGGAAAAATGGGATGGAGGGAAAAGGAAAATAAAAAAAAATAGAGGTAAAAAGCTAAAGTGGCAGTAAAGCTTTATAAATAAGGAGGAGAAAAGGGTTTAAGAGAGGGAAGGGAAATGGGAACAAAAGAGGAATTAAGATGTATCAAGTACTGGTACAAATTCTCTATGATGAATGTGATCATTCTGTGTATATAAATTATACTAACAAACTTACATTAAAGTTTTAGAAAACACTGTAAAATTTTTAATTGTTGTTGTTACTTTTTTGCTCACAAATATTCCGGTTCTTTTCTGGCATTTGGAAGGATTTCTCCTCCTTACTGTTTAAGTGAGGTCCGGCACTGTCACCTGCTTTAGCCAACTGGATAGAAGCATAGCTATGTGTGTCACTTCCAAATGGTGATTTTTACAGCCACTCCGTTCGCCCTTCCCTGCCTGAGCAAACATGCGAGCATGAATTTAGATCGATTCTTGTTGGCCCAGTTCTCCAGGGGAACCAGATGAATGGATCACACTGCCCACCTGTAATGTTCATGTAGCTTAAACAGAACAGTGAATGTTTTCTGCTAAGCCACTTGGAACTAAGGATTGCTACCAGTGGTCCAGCCTGTCTTTACTGAAATCAGGTAATCCCATCCATCTGGAAGAGATTGACATATTGGCAGCTGGGGGCTCCTGCGTGTAACTCTGCTCCCCATGATCTCCTAGTTCCTCTAAACGCACTTTTCCCAACACACTTGACTCAGACTTTCATATGCTGTAAACAACTTTTTAAAAATTTCTTTTGTAAACTGCTTGCCTGGAAGCCAAAAGAAGCTCCTTAAAAACAAAACAGAATATTGACATTATAAAGTAGCCTTCAGAGTGCACACCACACAGAGAATCATACATTCGGTTTAACACAAAATAAAAATTGCGTTGAGTTTATTCTCGGACGTTCATCCAGCTTGCTCACTTAGTTGATTCCTTAATTCATGAGTATCAGGTACCCTGCTTCATGCTATTCCCAGGGGGATGAAGAGAAGGAGGTGATCACATGCTCAAGGTCACACCATGACAGCAGTGCAGGCAAGTTTTTCCAACAACAATGACAATGGCTATGACAGAACTGTGGTGGGGATTATCTGCAAAGTCCTATGGAGCACAGAGAAAACGGGACCAGCTATGCTGTTAAAAATGTAGATTTCACCGAAAAAGAGACATGTAGGTCACATTTTGAAGACTGTGCAGAGGTTCAAGAAGGGTTTAAGGTGGAGATCAAAATGTGTATAACATGACAGCACATGGCCACAACCCGAAGCTGATATCAATATGATATATGCAGTGTGATAAAAGATACGATGAATGTTTAAAAGTTTTTAAAACTTTACAATAAAAAAATACACTGCCATTCACTGTTTTTAAAATGCACCCTGACATTGGACACACGGCATCCATTGTTCAAACTTGCCACTTTCCGAACAGCTTCTGGAAGCCCTCTGTGTGACATCTTCAGTTGTGTTTTCATAGTTGCCTCTGTGCCCTAAGGCAATTGGTCACAGAATTCATTTCACTTTTTAGTTCATCTCATAAAGACCTTCACAAAGGAGGACTTTAGAAAGTTCTCTTCAGAAGGCTGCTTCAGAAAGTGGCAAAAAGGATAAGTGTGTCCAAAGAGATGGAGAGTATTTTGAAGGGGACTAATGACAGTTTGCCTTTTATAGGGATAACTTTTTAAAATTTAAACATTGACCGTACATTCCACTTACACACAGTAAAACTACTCTAAAATCAGACAAGTAAAGTACATAGATGTAACACACATGCTACAGAATATGCGTATACACCCAAGAGTGATGGGGACTTTGGCAAACTGAAAATGCTCGTTCCCTCTAAATAAGTAGTTGGTCTCTTAGATCTACTTCATTCACGCCAGATATTTGCCTCACACTTCCATATCCCACCACCTGTTTTAGAGATCTCAAAAATCCAGATTTCCATGAAGAAAATCTATAAATTTACACTTCGTGGATAAAACAGAACTTGTGCACAGGGCGAGGGTTGATGCTAATCATATTAAGCAAGTGGTCAGGTAGGCTCACTGAAACAGCAGGCACCCACTGGGCATGGTCTTCGCAGGGACTCTTGGATGAATGTTAATTGCAGGGACTCTTGAATGAATGTTAGCTCTGTGTGGGTCACATTTGGACAGTCCCTAGGCCAAAAGAATGTGAATTCAGATCCCAAACACTCACACACACACACACACACACAGTGCCTAGAAATAGGCTTTACTAATCTTCTAGGTATCACTTAATCTAGTCAAATTGACACATCACTGTAAATGGCCATGCACAGCTAAGTCTATGAGAGGTACAGTAACCCAAGAGGAAGTGTCAAATACTTTTGTAGAAAGGGAGGAATAAATTATGACTTCTCTGAGTATTTTTAACACCTGCATAAAACAGGTGTCTCTGGAACCCTGGCATGAGACTATGTCTTGATCATTAAGAATATGCTCTCCCTAGCACAGTCCAGAGAATTCCAGGAAGCTGTATTCTGGTCAAGGATGGCAAGAACTCAAGGTCATTAGGCAGGCTTAGAATCATTGTCCCTGTCAATTGCTTGCTGTTTTCCCTGGTATCACGCAAGGCTGCATGCGTTCAGGAGAGTCTGTGTACATCCAAAATAAGGTTAAGGCGGAAGGTCGATTCAAGAGAGTCAAAGTATGGTTTAGAGTCAATATTTCCTAAAGGGTGGTGCATAGGTTAATTGATACAATGAGTTTATGGTGAAAAACATATTTATTGGCATAATTGTGTATTTATTTTAATGAGTGAAATATTTATTTTTGTTTGGATGCGATGCTGTTTGTTTTACTATCCACCATTCAGTCTGTCTTTTGTAATCACCTTGTTCTCCCAAGTGGAGATTTCCCATTTCATGTCATCTTCCAAAAACCTTGGCCACCTATGGAAATCCAAAGGACGTTATTCTTCCCACTTCTAGCCCAAGGTAGGCAGTATGCAAACATGATGAAACAGATGAAACCACCAGGGGTTCCATTCTGAGCCGGTGACAAGTGACACAAGGGTAACCCATAGCCATTCTCGGTGCAGGAACAGTGGTGTTTATAGACATCACAGTGCTTGTGGAGCAGGACCAAAAGGAAAACTTGGACATTTATTCCTTCAATCCTTCAAGTAAAATCTCTCTGTTTAACATGGCTGCAATGATTTTTAATTGCTATTAGTCAAAGACCCTCTGACTGATGCGAAATATGAATATATCAGCATGTAACTAGAACTATACAACATGTAATTAGCAAATCAGACTCACAATTTTATGGGTATTATTCCTTAGGGAAATTGCAAAGTTTTTAAAAAGTTACATGGAAAGAAAAAGCATTAAAAAACAGTGACATAAGAATGACATAACTTGGAAAATGGTGAAGTGGCTCAGTGTCATTTTACAGATCATAAATATGAGTCCCAGTGCAGCTAAAGGACAGCCTAAGGGTGCCCAGTGGCTCAGCTGCAGCTCTTATGTGGAATCAGGTTCCCTGGCTTTGGATCATCTCAAATCAATGCAGCCGTGAGGTACCGAACCCGGGACCACATTCAGTGTTGTGGTCAGGGTTTGCAAGGGAATAGATTTAGTACAGGGCATATAACTTATAGGATTATTTTATAGTATTCACTCAAGAATTCAAATGCAGAAGAGTACAAGAGATTTGTCCATGCACTAGAGACCTGAAGAATCCGCTGAGGACCTGGAAGCCACAGCAATGTCCTGCAACAGTCTAGCTGAAGACCTAGAGTCCATGGCAATGTCTTCCACAAGTCCAACTGGAGGCTTAGAGGCCACAACAATGTCTCATGCAAGTGTCTATCAAGGATCTGCACTGGGAAGGCCCCAAGGTCAGGAGAGCAAGCAAGAAAGGCTGAACCAGTGGGAAGAACGATCTGTGCCAGCAGGCTGAGGGATCTGCACTAGTGCCAGGAAGCGGCACTCAAAGTAAGGACCAGAGCCCCCCTTAAAAGAACCACTGCCACCCTCATGACAGGGAATTCCCAAGTACCTGCAGTGAATATAACCACAGCCTTCAGGTCAGGAAAGCCAATGTGATAACTTCTCAAGGAGGGTGAACAGCACACATCTTTCTCTCCAGTTCTCCTGTTATGTTGTTACCAACAGCCCTCAGGAGGGCCTTCCAGACCCACAACCTCACTGATTCAGTTCAGCTGGGTGTTATAAGTTGACCAGTTCCTTCTGCATCACACAGATAGGAGCATCGTGAGTCTCAGATTTATAGGGATCTTGGTCAGCAGCCAGCACTTTCATCCTTAATGACACTGAAAGGATAGATTCTCCTTTCTTTCTGTTTTATTTTTCCCCTTGAAACTCCATAATGATGAGTCCACCAGCACAAGGCATATCTACCACAAATAACCTGTCTTTCCCTGAGTCATTCATTGCTGTGGAATAAGACCCCATCACCACATAAAAGTACCAAAGAATAATTTTGAGAGTTTCATCCCTTGAGAAACAACATATACCAACTTCATGATGAAAATAACCATACACCCAGCCTGGGTTTCAGTAGGAGGATCACTGATTTTCTGAAGTTATCTCGTTGGCATGACTGAGGATTGTAGGATTAAGTTGACCTAAATCAAATCTTGTTTACATTTTGAAAATGACATTTTGAAACAATTTTTCCCAACAGAGACCCATCCCTTCTCAACTGTAGCATTCCCTGTGGCTGTGCCCATCCTTGTCCACACAAGTCCTAGCAAAGCAATCTGGAAGGAAGTGAAACCCATCCAGGTGGGGCAGAGTTCCACAGAGGAAAGGAAAGAGTTGGAGTCCTGGGACTCCCCCAATCCTAGCTGCTGCCATTTGAGGCTAGGGAAGCCAGCGAGAATGAGCTAGCCTCTGAAGTAGGAGAGGAATTGCATGAGGAGAGGAAAGTAGAACCATGTGGAGCAGCTGATGAGCTTCAGGAGGGGACTGAGAGAAGCACCTTGGGGCAGGAGAGAAAGCATTTGACCCCAAGGGGAGTGGATAGCATCTGGGAGGCAGCGGAGTGCACTGACTAGAGCAAGCTGGACCTGCAGACAGGCAGTATTCAAGGTGGAGCTCATCTACTACTTTCTAGCTGTGAAATTGTTGGAGTTTTTTGTTTGTTTTTGTTTTTTAAAACAGGGTCTTACTGTGTAGTTCAGGTTGGCCTTGAACTTCAGTCTTCCTAGAGGAGAGGTTACAAGCGTGCACTATCATGCCTGGTTTAGAGCTGTGAAACTAGGATGAAAGTCTTCCTTTGCAGAGCTATTTGAGGGTTAGCTACATGGCATGTAGACTGGCACCATGCCTGGCTGGGAGACATTCTCAACGGACTTGGTTCCTTTAGGCAGTGAGCAGTCATTGAAGGTGTTTGTCATAGTGTTGGAAAATTGTCTCACTATGGGTAGAGTACATACTCAAAGGAAACTAGTTCCTCAGAAAGATAGCTGATTGGAGAGCATTACACTTTTTGGGCAGGAAAGAGCCAAAGGCAGGTGCTGAGTGAATGGAGGTGGGGAGATAGGTCATGAGGTTAACTGTAAAGCCAAAGCACCCAAGTCTAGGGCTGACTGTAAGAGCAGGGTATGGGAACCACCCAGAGCACAGATTGGGGAAAACAAGGAAGAAAGTTAAGCCCCTGCCTGTGAGCCAGCCAGAGCTCAGATCCAAGAATGCTAAGATGAAAGCTAAATCCCTGCCTGTGAGCCTACAGCTGAGCAACTATTTACAGGACAACAATATGCAGTATAGTAACTATTGTGGATTTCCTACTGTCTTATCACTGTTTTGATTTGTTTTATTGCTCTGTTTTATTCCCCTTAAAATTTAAAAAAGGTGGGGGAGCATGGCTGGGTGAGTTTCAGGAGGAGCAAGAGTTTAAGAAGTTAACCAGATTTTCGCTGAGATGATGGGTCACAGTTGAAGAATGACAGGAGGGGATGGTTTCACAGGGCAAACATGATTCTTAGGCATAAGCAAAGCTAAAAAGGAAAGTAAGAACCAAAATCAAAATCCACAAAAGAAAAAAATATAATCAAATTCTTGTAATATTTGTGTACATTGTCAAAAGTCCAGACGTTTTTGGATATACAGAGGTAACACATAATTAAAGGACATAAAAGTTGGACTTAGAAATCCAGGAATGTAACTTGTGTCTCTTAACACTTGCTCTGTGATTTGAGGAAAACTACTAAGCCCCACTGAGCTTCTGTTTCCTAATCCACACAGATCCTTTTCATGGCTCTTGCTGTCTCCATCAGCAGAAGCACAGGGGATTCTTTCTCACCAACTACAAGCTGACCAGTGCTGCAATCTCATTCAAATATGAGACCTTTTGTGTTGTACCTGAATTTGTCAGCTTTTCCAGTATCCAAAACTTGAAGGAGGAAAGGTCTATTTTGGTACATGATTTCAGAGGGTTTGAGCCATGGTTGACTGGCTCCAAGGCAGAGGGACATGGTGGAAGGGGTTGGTGGAGGAACACTGCTCTTGCCATGAAAGCCACGAAGCAGAGAGAAGGCAAGAGCCAGGTATGAACACACCCTCTAGGTCACATCCCCAGGACCTTATTCTGAATAGGCCTCTCTCCTAACTGCACATTCACCAACTGAACTTGTCAAGGGATAGATTCACTGCTGAGTGTAGCATCCTCATGATCCAGTCACCTTCCAAACACATGAGACTTTGGGGGGATATTTTAGATTTAAATCCTAACAGTACCCCTAAAATTCATGATCCTGAGACTCAAGAATGACTCAATGTGTCAGAAAAGCTGAGGCAGAGTAGTCACTTCTTCTGGATGCAATCCACAGCAGGGCTTGATGAGAGACTAAGGAGCTCGGTCAGCAAGCTCCTCTTTGGGAACAAAAACACTCCCTGCCATCTGCCCATGCAGAAAGAAATGCAGATGGCTCTGTCCTAAGAGGGAGTTGGCACATCAGGAACAGGGAACAAGAAGCCCTGGTCCACTTTTTATGAAGAGAATAATTACCTTTTGGTAAAACTCAGGCCTCAATAAGGACAAGATGAAAGTAAACATGGAAATTTCAGTAGACAGAAAGAAAGGAATGGAATTTATAGGGATGGACGGTGGGAAGAATAAAACAAGGAAGAAGATAGGAGGAAAGAAGTGGGGGAGGGGGAGTGAAAGAAGTCAAGCTTTATTGTTATTATTTATTATTATTTCTCAGTACAAGAAATCAAACATATGACTTTACACAGAGCTGTAGAGCTACATCCCAAACTTTCCCTTTCTGTTTAGAATCAGGGTCTTACCAAGTTGCCCAGGTTGGTCTCAGTCTTGCAACCCTTTGGCTGAAACTCCAGTGTAACTGGGGTCACAAGAGTGCACCACAACCCCTAGAGAGAAGTCTAATATTCAACAAGTCGATGTGATCTGTCATGCTATCATTTAATCCTCACAAGCCCTCTTATTTTATAGGCAAGTAAATGTCACAAGGTGAAATATCTTTCCCAGAGTCATGTTAATTTTTTAAGCCAGAACTGTCTTTTTCATTAAAGCATGCCATTTCCCCTTCTAATCTATGTGCAGTGAATGTGGGTGGCAGCCCCAAACAACTTCAGAGTTAGGCACCAGAACCAGGAAACAGCTTCCTGATAGAGAGCAAGGCTCCCCTAAACTCTCTGGACTATCTACCCTTTAGGCTGCTATGTTCAGTTCTAGGCTCTGCACTATGAAAGGAACCCTGACAACCTGGCAGTTAGTATGGAGTTGGATTTACAACCCAAGCATTATGACTGAAGAGACTGGGAGTGCTTGGTGTAGAAGGGTAGACAACTATTCTGGGACATGTGGGACCATCTTGGATACAACAGCAATTCTAGAGGCCTGAGCCTGGAGAAATATCACTTTCCCCATAGTGGTTGGCAACCAATCTACAAATAGTTTGGCACTCTTTCAAAATAGCAATCTTTTTTTTTTCTTGTATTTTAAAGAGCATAAAACCAAGGAAAATAAAACAGAATAAAACCCATCAAAATAAACTAGTATAAGTCATACAGGACGTCAAAACCTTTCAAAATCAGCAATAGTTACCATAATGATTTTTGTTGTCTTCAAAATGGGGCTGCAGATAACTTCAGACTTAGTAAAAGTCAAACAGAACAGAATAGAATACGAACAATAAAAACAAAATTATGAAAGAAATAAAGGACTTCAAAACAAGCCCATAGTAAATCCAAAATGGCTACCATACTATGTCTTGCTGTCTTTTAAACAGCTGCTCCTGCCACCAGATTTGACATAATCAAACAAAAGAGAATAAAACCCAACGCAACAAAACAATGAAAATAATATGGTTTCCCGGCCAGCATCGCTTCCTGGTGAGGCCTTGTTCTCCCCCTCCACGCAGTCTGGGAATGGCGCTGACTCACAGAGAGAAGCTTGGTTCTGGTTGTTCCCACTTCAGCAGCAGCCAGCACCAAAATGACATTCTTTAAATATTTGCACAGTATTCATCAGAGAGGCTGGGGACTGCAAGGAATGTTGAGTGACCAGGAAGGCCTGTTAGCTGTGCCGAGATCTAATGAGCCTCTTCTGGACTTATATGTGTACACCTCGCATAGAAAAACAAAGCCAAGGCAGCCATGGTTAATCAGCCTCGCCATTCACTGTATGCAATTATTAAAGCTCTTTCTCAGTCCCATTGAGCAAACTCCCTACCCTTGAGGAGTTCTGATTAGGTAACTGATTTCCATCTGTTTGCATTTTTGGTAATGAAGCCTAGACTAATGATTAGCTGCTTAATCCAGTTTTACCTGTGTAGTCCATGCCACTTAGCTCAGGTGGCACCTCTTAGAGCCATTCTTGGCTTTCCTAGCCAGATGACATAGTTCTTCTTGATGTTCTCCTGTAACAGAAGATACACTGCCCAGCCACTGAACTTCATTTTGCTAGTTGACCAGGTGATAGATAGTTCCAGTTGCAGTTCCTGTAACTTTTGTTTCTTAGAAATGGCTGGTCAGCTGCTGCAGGCCCCTCGGCCCTGTATGCCTGGGTCGCCTTAGAAAGCTGCTGTGGGCCCACTCCTCAACCCAGAACACCTGGGATGTCCCCAGCATGACTGAGCCACCTTGGACTGCTGCCGCAGGCCCACCCCTCAGCCCAGCCTACCTGGGTCACCTCAGATTACAGCCACGGGCCCACCCCTCAGGCTGGTATACCTGGTACACCTGGATCTCCACCACAGGCCTGTCCCTTGGCCTGGCATGCCTGGGATGCTGGACTGCCACTGCAGGCCCACCCCTTGGGAAACTCCCCCACCTCCTGGACCTAGTACTGTGGTTAATTTTTGGATCCAACCCTTTCTCCCAGAACCTTGGACTACAGCAGATTACCTTACTGGCTCAATGGGATACTCAAGAATCCCTCAATCAAACAGAAGACCTAGGCAGGAACCAGTCAGTATGGTGAGTTTGCACTTAAAATACAGATCTGCAGTGGGTAAATAGGAGTGAAAGTGAAGCTTCCTCCAAATATAAGAACTTGGCGAACCTGGCAATAGAATGGATAATCCCCTCCTCCACACAGAGAACATCAGACAGGTTGAGGAGTGTGCCAATAAGGCCTCCCCCAACTTGGAGAAAAGTAAAAGAGCTTATAAGACACCCAGTGACACAGTAGGGCCTCAACTGACACAAACACTATAGACAGGGAGATCTGGTGACCTGCAACAACCTGAAGACATAGTAACAGCAGGAACTAAGAGTTGATCTACATCAATAGTTCTAGTCTAGTTAGCCCAGGAAGAATATAGGACTCACCCAACAGGCCCTGCAGGAGGAATTCCAGTGACTGGCTCTCCTCTTCATTGTGGTACCCAGCAATTGTACAAACATCAGCCACACAGTAGGATGCTAAAATTCACACTATGGACAGTTGAGACTGTTAGGATTGAAAGATCAAATACCCAAAAGGTGAAAATGACAAAATGAAAAGGCAAAATGCAATCTCAAACATCTAGTCCATTGGGAACAAATACAGGTGACATTGAAATTGAAGACTTTAAAAGTCATATACCAGAAATCTCTGAAAAGTTAGAAAATGAAGTAAAGAAACAAATCCATGAGGCTATAGAGGAAATCAAATTAGAAATAATGTCTTACGTAAAGACAGAAATAACAACCTTAGTAAAGGAGTTACTCAACATAGCTAGAGAAGAAATAGATTAAAAAAATAGAGCATGGGAAATTCATTGAAACTTTGAATGAACAATGCAGAAAACAAGCAGAATGCATGAAACAAATTCAAAGAGATACCCAAGAAACAAAAAATTCTATTGAAAGCTGGCAAAACTGTTTAAATGAAGCTGAGGATAGAATTTCAGACCTTGAGCACAGGATTGCAGATAGTGATCATGAAAGGGTAGAACTTATAAAAACAACAAAGCAGCATGAAATGACAATCCAACAGCTTCAAGATGATGCCAGGAGAAACAATATAAGATTAATAGGAATCAGTGAGGAGGCAGGAGACAATGCAAAGGACATATCTAAGCTGTTCACAGAAGTAATTACAGAAAATTTCCCAAACATGGGAAAAAATATCTGATATACAAATAATGAGGCATATAGAACACCAGTCATAATCAACATAAATCTATATCCAGACATATAATAATTAAGATCTCAGACAAACAGAATACTAAAAGCTGTCAGAGAAAAGACACAACTCACCTATTGAGGAAAGCCTATTAGAATTATGGCAGACTTCTCAGTGCAAACCTTCAGGTTAAGACGAGCTTGGAGTGAAGTATTTCAAGCCCTAAAAGAAAACAACTTTCAACCCAGACTGATGTACTCAGCAAAACTGTCTTTCAAATTTAATGGATAAACAAGATACTTCTATGACAAGGAACAACTGAAGAAATTCATGTCCACCAAACCAACCTTAGAAAGAGTGCTGAAAGACATACTAGATAGAGATGAATATGACTACAATCTCCAGAACAACAGCAGAAAGAAACCACCAGGCTGGACAAGAAATTAAACAAGGGAGAAAAGCAGGAAACCAACAAGAGGAACACAACATGGCAAAGTCAAGCCAGTATATATCAGTGATATCCATAAATGTAAATGGCCTCAATTCACCTATCAAAAGAAACAGGTTGACAGAATGGATCAAGAAACAGGATCCCACAATATGCTGTATACAAGAAACACATCTGACTCAAAAAGAAACTCATAGATTTAAAGTCAAAAGCTGGAAAACAGAATTCCAGGCAAAGGAAACCCATTAAAAATCAGGGGAACTGTTCTGTTTTCAGACAAAGTGAACTTCAAACCTAAAATGATTAAAAGAGATAAAGAAGGCCACTACATACTTGTAAGTAGAAAACTACAAGAGGAAAAACTAATAATTATAATTACATATGTACCAAATACAGGAGCACTCAACTATATAAGACAAATACTAATGAACATGAAAGACCACATACACAAGAACACAATTGTAATAGGAGACCTTAACACCCCACTGTCACAAAGAGATAGGTCAACTAGACAAAAAGTCATCAAAGAAATAACAGAACTGAATCACACCTGTGAGTGAATGGACTTAGTGGATGTTTACAGAGTGTTCCACCCAACCATGTCAGAATGTACATTCTTCTCAGCTGCACATGGGGCATTCTTCAAAATAGACCATATATTAACCCATAAAGCATTCTTAACTAAATGCAAAAGGAGCGAAGTTATCCCATGCAATATCTGACCATAGTGCACTGAAATTGAAAATCAATAGCAAAACCCCCCCGAAAAACCTGCATAAATACCTGGAAATTAAATAACAACCTCTGAATAACCAGTGGGTTACAGATGAAATTAAAGAAGAAATAAAACAGTACCTATTGTACAATGAAAATAGATATAACATATCATAACCTATGGGATGCAATGAAAGGAGTCCTAAGAGGGAAATATATAGCAATAAATAGTCACATCAAGAAAATGGAATGAGCACAAGTAAATAACCTAATGCTACATCTTAAGCTTCTAGAAAAGGAAGAGCAAGTCAAACCCAAAGCTCTTGGAAGAGAGGCAATTGTAAAGATTAGAGCAGAAATTAATGCAATTGAAACTAAAAAAAAAACAATACAAAGAATTAATGAATCAAAGATCCAGTTTTTTGAGAGAGCAAATCAAATTGATAAACCTCTGGCCAATCTTATCAAAAAAAAAGAAAGAAAAAACTCAAATCCATGCAGTAAGGACTGAAAAGAGGGAAATTACTACAGATCCCATGGAAATTCAAAAGATCATAAACACCTACTTTGAAAATCTCTACTCACATAAGGTGGAAAACACAGAGGAAATGGACAGATTTCTAGAAACATATGAACTACTCAATCAAGAAGATACAGCAATTTTGAACAACACAATATCAGCTACTGAAATCAAAAACGTGATTAAAAACTTACCAACCAAGAAAATCTCAGGTCTTGATGGATTCATGGCTAAATTCTATAAGAGATTTAGAGAAGATTTAATGCCAATTCTCCTTAAACTCTTCAATGAAATTGAAAGACAAGCAGTCTTCCTTAACTCATTCTTGGAGGCAAGTATCACTCTGATACCAAAACCAGAGAAAGACCCAATGAAAAAGGAGAACATTATACCAATCTCACTAATGAACATTGATGCAAAGATTCTCAATAAAATATTGGCAAGTACAATGCAGCAAATCATCAAGAAGATTATACACCATGAACAAGTGGGATTTATTCCAGGAATGCAGGGATGGTTCAACATACATAAACCAATAAATATAATACACCACATCAACAGAGCCAAAAATAAAAATCACATGGTCATCTCAATAGATGCAGAAAAAGATTTTGATAAAGTCCAACACCCATTCATGATAAAAACCCTACAGAAACTTGGAATAGATGATGTGTACCTCAGTCTTGTAAAGGCCATTTATGAAAATCCAACAGCCAACATTATACTAAATGGACAAAAACTGAAAGCCTTCACTCTAAAATCAGGAATAAGACAAAGATGTCCACTATCACCATTCCTGTTCAATATAGTTCTGGAAATATTAGCCAGAGCAATCAGACAAGAGGGAGAAATAAAAGGAACAAAAATAGGAAAAGAAGAAGTTAAATTATCATTATTTGTAGATGATATACTCTACATAGAAGACCCCCCAAAGCTCCATTACAAGCCAACTAGAGGTAATAAACAGTAGTGTAGCTAGATACAAAGTCAACACTCAAAAATCAATAGCGTTCCTGTACACAAATAAAAAACTCACCAAGAGAGAAATTATGGAAATATCACCTTTCACAATAGCATCTAAAAAAATGAAGTACTTAGGAATCAACCTAAACAAGAATGTAAAAGACCTATATGCTGAAAATTGTACTACTCTAAAAAGGAGATTGAGGAGGATATTAGAAAATGGAAGGATATTCCTTGTTCTTGGTTAGGAAGAACCAACATTGTGAAAATAGTCATACTTCCAAAACTGTTACACAGTTTCAATGCAATCCCAATCAAAATACCATTAACATACCTTACAGTTCTAGAAAAAATGGACCTAAAATTCATCTGGAAACAGAAGAAACCTAGAATAGAAAAAGCAATTCTGGGCAATAAAGGCAAAACAGGAGGCACCTCAATTCTTACTGAAACTATACTACAAAGCCACAGTAATAAAATCAGCATGGTACTGGCAAAGAAATAGACCTGAGAATTAATGGAACAGATTAGAAGTTGCAAACACTACTGCAAAGACACTCAGCCACCTGATATTTGACAAAGGTGCTAAATATATTCACTGAAAGAAACATAGCCTCTTTAATAAATGGTGATGGAAAAATTACTGCACATGCTGAAGACTGAAAATAGACCCATGCCTATCTCCATACAATAAAGTAAAGTCAAAATGGGTCAAGGATATAAATATTAAAACAGAAACACTAAATCTACTGGAGAACAAGGTAGGTAGAAATCTTGGAGACATAGGAGTAGGCAGAGAATTCATGAATGAAACACAAACCCATGGGAAATACTTCAAAGAATCAACAACTGGGATCTCATATTACTTAAAAGTTTTTGTACTTCAAAAGAAATCACCAACAGATTGAAAAGAAAACCCACAGAATGGGAAAGAATTTTAGCCAATAATCCCTCAGACAAAGGACTTACATCCGGAACATATAAAGAATTAAAAAATATTAAGCCCCCCAAATTCAAAGACCCTCTCCAAAAATGGGCATTGGAGATGAACACAGAGTTCTCAGATGAAGATAGAAATGGCAAATAAATACATGAAGAAGTGTTCACCATCACTGGTCATTTGAGAAAGGCAAATTAAAACAGCATTGAAATTTCATCTCCCCCCCCCAGAAACAATGGCTCTGCCATCAAGAAATGAACTGATAATAAATGTTGGCGAGCATGCAGGGAAAAAGGAACACTGCTCTGCTGTTGGTGGGAGTGTAGGTGCAATCACTGTGGAAATCAGTATGGAGATTCCTCAAAAAGTTAGGATTGGAAGTTCCATTCAATTCAGCTATTCCTCTCCCGGGTATTTTCCCAGAAAAATTGAAAAGGTCATGTCCCAGTGATATATTAACACCCATGTTCATAGCAGCACAATTTGTGATAGTTAAATCACCAAAATGCTCATCAACTGTAGAGTGGATGAAAAAATGTGGTATTTTTATGCAATGAAATACTACTCAGCTATAAAAAGGATGATTTTGAGGCCCTTATTGGTAAATGGAGGCAAATTGAGAATATCCTCATTAATGTAATAAACAGGACTCACATTAGTAAATATCACATTGTCTCTCTGGTATAAAAAATAATAAGAACTGACAGAATAATGGGATCCAAAAAATGTAGTAGATATTGTAAATGTGAAAGGGAAGGAAAGTGCTCTAAAGGATATAATGGTATGTATAGTGTGTAAGATAGATGACCATATTACTAAGTTTCTGTTAGATCACTGAACAGAAGGGTTTTCAGTCTCAATGTCTGAGTGTCTAGCCACTTTTTATGCTTTGATTTTGTAACTTTAACAACTATTTTAGGATATGTAATGTATCAACTAGCAATTTTATGATGTTATTTTTTTGAATTCTGTATTATTCTACTCTTTTCTCTTTTTTTCTATTTTGTTTTTTTTTAATTTTCTTTTCTTTCTTTAAAGAAAAAAAAAAAGAAGTGGCTGGTCACTATGATGCATAGGTGATCACTGTGATGCATATTGCAAGAACCAATCCCCAACTGACATTCTGCCTCTGCACTTCCTGCTTGCTTATCCCACATAATCCCTAGACCACCAGAGATCAGGGCCTGACAGTTTGAAAATTGATTCCTACTCAGTGCCAATTCACGGTTAAATAAATCTGCCTCCAAATCCTAGGTGTTGTTTTCATGTTTCTGTTTGCTACTTCATCCTAATGCCTTCACTTTCTTCAGTTGCAGTGATCTGTGCATGTGCCTTCTTGCCTCACAAGACTGGGAGAAATGTGCTTGATCACCAACACTCATCAGCAGAAAAAATTTTTTTTTTTTTTATCGGTACCAGGGATTAAACTCATGACCACGCGCTTGCAAGGCAAGCACTTATGCCTCTGAGCTAAATCTCCAGCCCTCAGAAAAAAAAAATTTTCATGGCTCAGAGAAATTAGATAACTTCTCTAAGGTCACAGAACTATTAGATGGCACATCCAAGATTTAAATCAACCTTACCTTGATCTCCTGCATTAGTATTTTTTCATTTTAAATTGCAATGTTTGTTCTTGTGTTTTTATAATATGTACATTCACAGTATCCCTATTGAAAATATGTTTTTCATAAAATAAACATCAAACTACACATTGCTTAGTCATTCCAAGGGTCTCCAGTGATGAGATATTCTGCCTTTTAAACAGAATGTTCTCATAAATCACAAGTTTGCCTTTCTATTAACTGAGCAGTGATTCTTCCTTAATTGTTATTTCTATGTAATCTAATTTCAGTGACAGGTTAATGAACCCATAGGGAGTTATTGCTACTTCAGTTTCAAAAGAATTTTGCAATATTCCAAGATTATTGGTTTATGATGGGATCATCCAGCTGCTTTGACTCCCTCTCAATATTTCTTGAGGTGACCACAGAGGACAGAACCAAAATGGAGACAGTGGCATTTACTCGAGCTCACTGGAACTGGTGAGTTCTCCTTCCGTCATGTTTGGTTTTCGTTCTCTAAAAAATGGAATGTTCTTGACCAGATCCAGCACTATTTATTATTCATGCAGAAACATGTGGCACTATGTTTCAGTCTCTGGTCTGTGCAGTTGGAGATGCAAAAAGGTATCAAGGTTGATATGAATGAGAAAATTCTCACATGACTGTGTTAAATCACTATCATCTCT
This sequence comes from Hydrochoerus hydrochaeris, assembly GCA_004027455.1. Taxonomy (NCBI): domain Eukaryota; kingdom Metazoa; phylum Chordata; class Mammalia; order Rodentia; family Hydrochaeridae; genus Hydrochoerus; species Hydrochoerus hydrochaeris. The sequence goes on from PVLA01000770.1 coordinate 59,371, forward strand.
CAGTTTAAGCTTTTTATATGCAGTGCTTATTGTCAAGGTGCTTATGACTTATTCATTCAAATATTGACTAATAATCTACTATGAAGCAAGTGTTTGATGATTCCAACCTTGTAAGAACTCCAACTTTAATGGGCAGCTATAGTTTGGGATGATTGGTCAACAATTAAGGAAGTACTGGAGACCATGAAAACCCAAAGTTACTAGCCCTATTCAGAACTGAAATTTCAAGAAAATGTCCCTACTGGATTTTAGGGCTTTGTCTGAGCCTAGATGTGAACATGAGTAGAAATCTACCAGAAGAATTAGCAGAGGTGAGAGAGGAGCAAAGCATAAGTCAGAGAACAGAAAGATAGACATGCAAGAGACAAAGAGTGAGTCCTACTGGGTAACGTGGCTGTTCATATGCCTGGAGCAGCCTTCAGGAAAAGGAGAACAGAGAAGAAGGATGAAGCTGGAGCTGAGGGCATGTGTATGTAAAAGGTAGAGGCCATCAGCAGCCCGACAAAGGAGACTGGACTTCATCTTGTGCACACTGGAGAGGGCGGAAGTCCTTGTGGGGGAGTGAAAGAACAGATCTGAGCTTCCAACAAATCACTCAGCTGCTCTGTGGAGATTTGTTTTGGGCTTGGAAAAATTTGGAGGCATAAGCCACTGGAATAAGGTGGTGGCCAGGAAGAAATAAAGGAGGCAGACAAAAAGGGATGATCTGAAGGAAAACAAGGTGGAAGACTCCAAAGGATTTATTAGAAGTGAAACACAGTATAGTGATTGGATGTATGAGACTTTTAAAAATACACAGAGTAAGGAAGACAATGATATCCTCCTAAAGCCAAGAATTTCCACATTATATGAATTAGTGCACCTAAATTAATAAGGATTTTCCTATGCTGTAATACTCACTCTGAACTCCTGTCAAGCTAGTCAACTCAGGGTTGATGGGAGCTTTGGGGATGGGGTGAGCAGCTCCACTGGTGCTTGCTGTCCTACTTTCCTTGTGTTGGAACACAATACCCAAAACCCATGATTTAAAAGAGGAGAAATTTATTTTGGCTCATGGTTCAATCCATAGTTGCTGGTTCCAAAGCAGGATGGCAAGGCACTGGAACTCTTCACATCATGGTAAAGAGAAAGTACAGAGAGTCAAGGGAGGAGCTGGGAAGAGAGATGCATGCTTCCAGATCATGGCCCCAGGGACCCACATCTTCCAACCATGCCCCACCTCCTAATAGCAAGTCAGCTGTAAACCCCATAATCCAATCAGCTTTCAAAGCTCCTGCCTCTGAGCACATGAGGCTTTGGGGGGATATCTAGATATAAACTTGAACACTAACTACACTTCCCCTAAGCTTCTCCTCTATCTTCCCATGCTTGCCATTTCTCTTACAGTTATACAAGACCATTGGCCAATTTGACTAATGGTCATGGGACAGGCAAGTTGTACACCCCAAGGCTAAAGGATAGGAGACTGGCTGTTATGGACTGAAAACTGGTGGTCAACTTAACACCAGCTGGATTACATCAGCATGACACTGAGTGGTAGATGTTTCACCTGAGGAGGGTTGCCAGCATAAATAGAGATGTGGAGAAGGAGAAGTTATTACATTAGTGCATTAGGGCTTTGAGGCATCACGTTAGTGCATTGAGGAGTTATGGGTTCTCATACATGTTGCTGTTTGAGCCATCAGGTTCTCCTGGAGAAGCTCTGGTCCTCACATTGGGCATTGCTTCCTGGATCCGGAGGGGAAGGCGTGTGCCTCTTGGTCTCCAGGATGAACTTGTCACTCTGGCTTCCTGGCATGTACTCGACTGTGCTTGTCATTGGAGGAGCTCAGGGCCTCCAGGTCACTGAGGATGGCTGTGGTGCTTTTCAGGACAGTCCTGGTCTTTGTTGTGAGTATGACTTCTTGGCTCCAGTGTAGAACCCTCAACCTACCAGTACAGCTCCTTCACCCTGCTGGCATAGACTTCCTAGTTTCCACCACTGACGTTTGGGCCTTCCCAGCACAGATCCATAAAAGAGACTGGCATGAGTCCTTCTTGTGGGCTCTAGACCTCCAGTTGGACTCATGGGAGGCACTGTCGTGAGCTCTGGGTCTTTGTCTGGACTCATATGGGACATTGCTGTGGGACTCAGGCCCTTGGCTAAATATTCTGTCTTTAGCATTGTAGATAGATTTCCTGCATTTTCTTGTGTAACCCCGGGTGACCATCATAAAAATAATATTAAAAACTCCATGTCCTGACTCTAATTGTTCTCTGTACAACCCATGACTACAACACTGGCCCATGTCTCTCCAATGTTTTTCTTCACTTCAACAACACTCACTGAAACAGAGCCATGAGATACAAATAACCTGGCTAACTGAGTCTACCCATGAAGAAAGGCTGGCTTGGAGAATTTCTGGACCTTTGCACAAAGATTCTTTTGCTGTGTTCAGTTATCTAGATTTGGAGGTTATTAGGCTTAATGTATCAGAATATTTATCTCCTATAGCTGGCTTTAAACAAACAATTTAGAATAAATGACAACACAGATATTCATTTCCCTATTTTCATTTCAATAACCAGTGGTAAAACAAGAAGTCAATAGAAAAATACAATCCTGTATGATAATTATCCAGTACTAGTTGCCCTGAAAGAATAGAGCAGAAGCATGTGATATAGTCTGAGGTCAGGAAAGGTTTTCCAGAGAAAGTGACATCTAATCAAACTGAAGAATGATGTTAGGTAGGAAATGAGTGTATTAGTTACTTTCCCCTGTTTGAACAAAACACCCAGTACCTACAATTTATAGAAGTTTATTTTCACTCACTGTTTCAGAGGTTCAGTCCATGGTCAGCCAAAACCAAGGCAGAAACCGCATGGTGGAAGGCCTGATGGTGGAAAGCTGGTCATGTCATGACAGCTGGGAAGCAGAAACAGAAGACAGGAGTCCAGATAAAGCTACACCCTCCAAGGTCATGTATCCAGGGGCCTGCCCCTTCTGATCAGGCCCCTCCTCCAGACAGTAGTCACTTAAGAATTCATCAACAGATAATCTACTGATGAGAGTATATAGCTTCTCCATGAGCCAGCTACCTTCCATAAACCCCACTTTTGAAGACAGACCCTTGCGGAACAATTTTTGTCTAAACCATAATATTGATCACACTTGTTTTTGAAAAATTAAATGAGACATTGTAATGAAACAAATGCTGATTTGCCTTTTGACATAGCAGGTGTTAGATGCATGATGTCGTATCTCAGCTTAATATTTCAGATACTTTTACTTGGTTCTAGCTACCATCTTCTCAGAATAATGAAAAACATAATTCTTAGCATACATAATCCTCTCCACTTTCTTAGTCTCCTTTACCTGGAACCCTAGAATACTCAGATGGACTTTAATATAAATCCATATCTCAGGCTTTAGAGAAAGTAAAAAACAGGTGTGAGTCATTCCATCTTGTGGCTGAGAGTATGTCTCAGCTCCTGAGTCACAAAATGATAAAGGCACAGAACATTTTGATGGGAGACCAAAGAGAGAAAAATAAAAGTTCCTTTTGGCACGCAAATTATCTTGAGACAAATTTATAGCAGGATGTTGAAACCAAAGCCTCTGATAAGTGCCAGGAAGCAACAGCTGAGAAATTCCAATCCAGATCTCCAAGTGTGGGATTCACACGGAAATGTCAGAGAGCTTGTCCAGGCACCCTCTTCCTCATTATGACTGTGAGTAAAGTTAAAAGGATGGAAAAAAAGAAATTGCTAGGAAGACTCTTTCAAAGATGCCATTGCATTTGTCATGTTATCTCAGTTTCAGTGAGAGGCTTCAGTGTCATGGCCCAAACTTTAGAAGTGTCCCGTGCAATTGGGAGTGCACGGAGAGAAGAGGGCAGATATGCCACTTTTTGAGTAGAACTTGAGAAATTCTGATGCTGATGACCCAATGCTTCTTGGAACAGTGGACATGAAAATGTTTCACATGAGCCACTGGGGGACTCCAGGTTGAGATCGGACCAGAATGGGGACATTGCCACTAATAATAGGGTGAGTAGTAAAAGAATCTTATCATCAAGAACCTGGATTCCACCCAAGTATGTTGCCTCATGCCTAATGTTCTGGCTCTCTGGGAGGTTGAAGTATGAGGATCACAAGTTCAAGCCCAGCCTGGGCAATTTAGCAAAACACTGTCTCAAAATAAAAAATAAGACAGAGCTAGAGTGTCTCCGTGTGTGAGCCCTGGATTCAATCCCCACTAATTCAAAACAAACAAACAAATAAACAAATAAGAATCTGTATTCCTAGGGCCTGAGGAAAAAGGTGAAGCATCTACACAAATAAGACTTGCTTCCTTTTGAGTTGAAGGGACTTCAGGGAGTTTCTTAGTAGTAGAACCTCTGAAGTGCCCAAGAATACTCATCCTCCTGCCAGGTCCCAGGAAGCTAGGGCTGCTGCTGGTAGTACTAACCACAGAGGACTTTTTCCTACTCTCTTACCCCTCCTCTCCATTCCAACTCTGGAGGGGTCAGAAGCTGCAGAAAAGTAGATATTCAGGCAACTCTTAGAGCCCAAGTCTGAGAAATAGAGAAGCCATCCCCAGTGAACCCACCTTATCCTTCATAAGCATCAGTAGAAAACCACTGATCCAGGGGAAAGGGGGAAGCCTTGCCACTGAATCATGTTTTCATCTTTGGCTAAAGCCTTTGGGTTGGCACTTAATTAGTGAATCATTACAAGGGCTGAGTTTTAAAATTACTAAAGAAATGCCAGCTAACTGAAAGGGACCAGAAAATCCTCAGGCTTGCCTTGTTTTCATTCAAAGAAGGCAAAAACAGCTCTGTTGCATAAATTTTAAAGAGGTGGTAGGAGAACATAACAAAGGTGCTTTCTAATTGCATGGCAAGCTGTGCTTTTCTAAACCTGAATTTTATAAAAGATGGCCACACATCTCTTTGAAGTTTTAGGGAACAAAGATTCTCCGGAATTACTTAAGCATAATGCAGAGTAAATAGATGCTCTATTCATTCTTTATGTTTTCCTGACTTGGTGACTTGCCTCCAGTTTTCAAAGACATGTGTGAGAAAGAACTTTGTCAGAATCTTTACAGTCACCTCATTATCAATAACTCTTATACTGCCCTCTTAGGAACTTCAGTCTGTGGAGCTGGGATTCTCGCCTAAGTAAGGTTTTAGGATCAGAGTCCTCAGGAGTAGGCAGGCAGGATAAGGGAATCATGTTTACAGCCTCTAATTATCCACCTTCACCCTGTGCTATTTTAAAGGACCCCTGAGCTCTCTTAATTGTTATAACCTGGATTTCCCAAGATCCACTTGGGTCACTCAGTCTATTCTTACATCATTTCTCAAGAGAAAAAGAAAAAAAAGCCAACATGCACATATTCACAGCTCAACCATTTTCCTTTTCTGCCATATCACAAATTACGTCGCAAATCTAGAAGACAGAGGTGGATTTTTAACACTATTATTTAAGAAGGTAATTTAAGGTTACAAAGATGAGGACTGCCTCATACATCACACCCATGACTTCTCCTTGAAGCATTTTCGCCTCTAAAGCAGCTGTCTTCTCCTGCCCTCTCGCCTTTCCTTCTTCCTCGCCTGAGCCTTCCTCCTTCTGCTCACACTCCTCACACCTTGATCCATGGAACAAAAGCCCAGCTTTCACCTGAGTTTAAGTAGCTGCCTGTGGCTTGCCCCGCCCTGAACTGTTTCTGGCAATCTCTGGCCAGCGCTGACGGTGGGTGAGGATCTCAGGAGCACCAGGCTAGCTGGAATGCTTTGGATTTCTGCCTCTTTCTGGGATGCAGGCTTATCTTTTCCTGGGTATTTCCCTTGCAATCCTTTTGTGATATGGATCATCTAGACCGCAGCACAGGACTGCCCCCAGAGGCCCCCAAAAGGGAAAGATCAAAGAGGACAGATCCTGACTGAATCTGACCTCAAAGGCAAATTAGTTTATCATGATACATTTTCCATAAATGCCAATTTCCTCCTTCTCTTTTCCAAAAGCAAAGTATTGCCAATGATTTTACCAGTGCACTAAGGATTTCCTCAGCTCCTCAGGCTCTGGCCCTGTTAAGAAACTCTCATCCTCTCTGTCATCTGCTTCTTCTATGAAGCACTGCACACATATAGCTGCCCATAATCGAAAATGTGTGGATGTGCTGAAACCCACAGAGGCTAGCAACTTATTTTTAATGTGCAAATTGCCTTCAAGAGTTAGGCACATCGGCATCCTCAAAAGTCATGCTCCCTTGTCATCAGCTGGAGAAATAAGATTAATTTATAAGTTAGTCAGTTTCCATAGCTATATTTATAGCTGTTTCTACTCCATAAGTGCATACTAATTTGGGGCCGTTATGGAGGACAGTGAAAAGAAAAATGTCTGCAAGCTATTAAGAATGCAAGAGACTAGGAAAATAGAGATTAAATTGAGTTGTATTTCATTTCAAGTGGAAATCTGAATAAAGCATAGGAAAGTTGCATCCATCTTTCACAACTTCAAAGGTGGTAATAAAAAAGCAAACAAATGAAATATTTACATCAATTTAAAAGCTCCAAGGTGTTGAACATCCAGCAAAAACACCACCTTCTTTTTCAGCAAAGATAACGTCAATTCACAGATAATTCTGTGGAGAAAAGCTACTATACATTGAGCTTCAAATGAGGGATTATGTTTTCCAAAAACTGTATCAACTTGTTTTTACTACCTCATTTTACTTGATGACACCCCATCCTGCTGTCCCCTGCTCATGAAGCTAGGATTGAACACAGAAAGAGCTAACAAAATGTCCTTGGTGTCAAAATTAAAAGTCAGATTAGTTTTTTTTATCAGGAGAACCCTGTGGCTGCAGGCAGTGGTGGGAAGGGGATGGGGTGGGGTCTCGGGCTTTTTAGTGGGCTGAAAGTTCATCTGAAAAGAGGTCATACTGAGAACCATCGGTTGTAATGTGTTGTTGTTATTGTTGTTGTTGTTGTACCAGGAATCAAACTCAAGACTTTGCACTAGCCAGGCAGGTGCTTATGCCACTGAGCTGTATCTCTGGCAGTTGTACTGATCTTCTATCTCCTAAACCCACATCCACTGCCTTGAAACAAAGGCCAAGTTATCAAGACCCTCTGGGTTGTCCCAAATGTAAAAGCAAGAACAAGAGAGGGGCCAGAACTGGAAACTCCATGGAAAAAAGAACTTTCTGAAAATCAGAGCAGCTCACCAGTGGACTGAGCTGTTGGAGATGGGAGATTGTTCTGCAAATTCTGGAGGTTCTCATGCAGCAGTTGGTTAGCTAGACATCTGTTACAGGGGGAATCTTCAGGATTCAGCTGGAGAGAGGATTGAAGTGAGCAGTTTGGTTATCACATCCACCAAAGAGCTGGGGACACAGAGGAAAAGGACAATCAGAAGACCACAACTGTTCCATGAGACACAAAGAGAACACTCATCCCTTGTGGCTCAAGAGGCAGAGATATGACCAATCTAGGTGTGAAGAAGTGAGGACAGATTTGGTCCAATCAGGGAAGAACTTCTGGACAAGTAAATCTAACTGAATAGACAGCATTGCAATCTGACAACTGCCTGTCAGAGATTTCATAAAAGGATGTTTCACCTGGCCTAAAAAATAAACTGAACACCTTAGGTCCATCCATTCCATCTCTGAGCATTACCAAATCCATGCTTTCTTATGAGATGGTAGCTACATGACACACAGGATGTATCCCATCTGTTTGGTACTTTTGGCAAACATTCCTAATCAACAACAGCTCCCTTCTTAATATGATCATGATATGTCATTGACTAAGGGACTGCTATCAATCATTTTTGTATCTTTAATTAGCACAGTATCCAAAAGCTTTTGAGACCAATCCAAGCTTAGCCTTGAACATCACATGACTTACAAGGTTGATCCTAAGAACCCACACCAGACACCCCCCACACACACACACACACCTTTCCTCCTGATCTGTGTTACCTGGTTAGTCAGGTATGCCTTGAACTTCGCTTTTCCTCTCTGGTCTGGGATTCCTTGGTTATACACAGCCACTTACTGTCAGTTGCTGAAGACATGGTGTCTGTTCAGGATTTTCCCTCTATGTTATCTTTATTTCCACTGATCTTTCTATTTGATATTTCTCATTATTTTAACCTCATGATATTTGTCTTTTTTGGCTCATCATTTCCCTAGGGAGAAATCTGCATCCATTGACTGACATTTTAGTCTTTTCAGCTCATTCCTTGTCTGAGACAGAGTGAGGAGAGTGTAGTACTTAGTAAGTGTGTGGGGTAAGTATTGACCTGTCACCCTCAGAGGTGAAGAAATATAATAATAGTCAGAAGCATAACTTCTACCGCTAAGGAATCATCATCATAACCATCATCATCGTCATCATCTATAAGACAAATTCTTATCTTTCTGCCTTTGTTTGATATGAAGTAGATTCTCAGTAACTTTTTCTTACTTAAATGAAATAATGAATGATTCAGTTTTGAAAGTGTTTCCACTAAACAAATTTCATTTCTTCAGGAATAAGTAATTATTTTTACAAACTAACCATACATGTTTATAAATCAGCAGATAAAATTAAAAAACAGAAATAAGATACTTTTAACTTGAGCTCCTATGGCAGACACAACTGGTTGCTGAACCAACAGCATCAATCTCTCTCCTGCCTTCCCAGCAGAATGCACTGCTTCCAGGGGGATAGAAATGTTCTGTGGGTTGCCTGTGTGAATTAGTTTGGGCCATTGGGACACATGAAGAGAAGTTTCCTGTGTTTGGGATAGTGTTCTAGAAAATACTCATATCTCGTTTGTGATAAAAATAGATTTTAACCCTGAAGTACCTCTGCTTTGTCATCTTGGGGCCATGCATGGTGGTGATGCACTGTGCACTCTGGGAAAGGCAGCTCAGGAGAGAAACACTTAGGTCTTCGATGACATCACCAAACTGCTCAGTCAGTACTGCCTGAATCAGCACTGATGCAACCTACTTCTGGACATATTATTAGGAGGGGGAAACCCTATATATTAAGTCACATATATTTAAATGTTCTGTTATATTTAACTAAAAGCATGCTAGCTGACATAACTTTTTAGCTGGCTGTGGCTTTGCCTTATATGGCAAATGCTACAAAGTTTTTAATAATAGTGACAATTGCTTGTGAATTGGCATTATCACCTTCTCGAGGTCCACAAGGCAAACCAACCTTCTTATTTTGAGACAGAGGAAAACATGAGCTACTGTGCTGGGGCCTAAAGAATAGAATCGTATCTTAGCTACATTCTAGCTGTAAATATGTGTTATCTTAGGCTTCCATAACAAACTACCATAGACTGGATGATTTAAACAACAGAGATTTATTTTTTCACAGTTCTAGAGTCCAGTAAGTCTCAGATCCAGTTGCCAAGTAATTCTGTTACTCTATGGGGTTTTCTTTCTAACTTTTAGGTGGCCGTCTTCTCACGTGTCCTGAGTAGGTAAAGAGAGAGGGCAAGGAAGGAAAAAAGAAAAAGAGGAAGCGAGAAGGGGTGCTTTCTGCTGTCCTATTTATACAAGCACTAATTCCATCATGAGGGTCCTACTCTCAAGACCTCATGACCTTGTTTACCTTCCAAAGGCCCCATCTCCAAGTACGACCACATTGGGAATCAGAATTGTGTCACGAAAATTTTGGGGGTGCAGGACTTCCTCTAAAATCAGAGTATAATTTGCTATGGACAATTCAGTCCATACCAGTGACCTTGGGCAAGTACTCAGCACTGTGATGCTCAAGTTCCTTGCTTGTAATTTTAGGCCTAACAGCAAGGCTTATCTACCCCCTAGCACTTCCCCAGTAAAGGAGAGCTTGTAAAGCACTGAACACAGCACCTAGTATGTGTTGAGGACTCTATCACTGTGAGCTATCCACTTGCTGTCCCCTTGCTGTCCCCTGAACAGATGTGAGGGAGCTGAACAATCTCTAGTGGCCCTGAAATTATCTACTCTGGGTGACCCTTAGAGATAGGAATGCCCAGCTGAGCCCAGAGAGGCATGTGAGCCTCACAGAAGCTGGAGTGCAGAGGATGGATTTGAATAGCAGCTCACATACTGCCCCTGTGATTGTCTACCCCGATATGAACCATGCTGCTCTGACTTGATTTGTAGAGGCTACTATAAAGTGGCTCAGCTCTAGCCATTCTTGAGTTGATCACAAAACTGCCTACCTTGTCCCCTTGCTGTTCCCCTTGCTGGGAAAGCACTCTCCACTCACTGATTTCTGCTTCCTTCCCAAGGCACAGTCCAGCCAGCCCCTCCAGGAGCCTTTCAGTCCCTCCTTAGTACCCCCCATGTCTGTGATTCAGAGACCCTTCCTCAGTCCACCCTGTGCACCATTCCACACCATCACAGAAGAACTCACTCACATATGTGGGGGTTTTTTTGCAGACAAAATGCATCCTCAATATCAACTGTACTCTTTGCATAAGGAACAAAATTTGGTTGATTGATAACCTGTCCATAAAAATAAGATTAAACCCAGTAGTAAATAAATATTTCCCTATGAAGTTGTTCCCTTGATCTCTGAAATGAAGTAATTTATTTCTGTAAGATAAATGGGATATATTTATTGCCCCCACCATAATTTCAAAGGGGAAACCGTCTGCTTCTTTGCCACAAAAGAGGATAAACTGCCATTATCTAACTTGAGTGAAATTATTCAATGAAACAAATAAAACATATGCTTAGAAATTGAAAAAGCACAATTATTAATTCATGAGTTAAAGGAAAAATCATAATGGGGATTTAAATGCAATGATGATACAATTACCCATTAAAATTTAAAAATACAATCTAAAGGATAATTAGTATAAAATGTATTGTCTTAAATATATGCATTGGAAAAAAATTAAACCATCATAAGGTATATATTTAACTCAAAATTCAGAAAAAACACAAAGTTAGCTGAAAAGAACTGAAAATGACCAAGATAAATTCAAAGGTCAGTTAAATAGAAAGGTCATGATAACATGGTTTCTTTTTAGCTCCCTGAAAACACTGATAACTCTGATAAGATTGCTGAAGAAAGAGACAAATAATATTAAAAACAACAAAGGAAAGATAATTGCAGTTAAAGGAGAAATCTTACCTATCGTTAAAAAGGGCTGAGAGTAGTATTATGATAATAATTTTGATAACTTGGATAAAATTCATATTGTCAGAGTAAATTAACTCAACAAGAACTGGAACCCAAATTGATCAGCCAGTAAATTCAGTTAGTGGTCAACACTCTCCCTTATCCCCTCAATAAAAAAGAAATGGCCTAAGAAAATTTCAGAAGAAATCATAGCAAACATCCTAGGAACAATTCCTACAGATGTTCATCTAGAAACTAGAAAGACGAAAAATTGTGGATAAAGGGTAAAAAGACACACAAACGCCTTCTCTTTTACATGGACAGATTTAGCTATGGGTTAATCCTAGGCATTTGCTGAAGGTGGAAAGTCAGCCCTATTCTGGGCAACATGACTTATGGTTAGGAAAAAACAAAACAGCCCTGCTATTGGTAAAATGCATCATCTGTCGGAGGACAGTGAGAAAACTGCTTCTACCTGGTGGGAAAGGAGAACTTTGAGCCTCTGTGTTCATTCACTCTATAATCAGTCACATCCCAGAAAGGCATCTGAAGGCTGCCTGTGCAGCTGTTATAACCACAGTGGTTCTTATTTAAACGGGTGCTTCTGAGCCTTGGCGCCTTTTAAATCCTCTTATAAGGTCTCTTTCCTTTGCACCTGAGCTTTAACTGCCCGAACTTGAGATGAGCCAGTAGGTTGCTATCTGTGCTCTTCCGAGGACTTAACACCAAAGAAGGATGCCCTCCGCTCAGCCTCCTGACGGGAGCCAGCTATGGTCTTCTTAGACCTGGAGGACGCGCGCCATGGAGCTACTGGAAACGGTGCCAAATAGGTGACAGTAAAAGTGGAGAAGAAAATGTTGCCAGTATAACTTTTTCATTCAGATGCAAACATTTTAATATTAGCGAACTGACTCCAGCAAGATGTTTAAACACGCACTCACGCAGGCACACAAAAACAGAGGGGACAAAAACAGAGGAACGGTTCACTGTTAGACAGCCATTATTAACCAAAAGTACCACATTCAGTCATGCATGAGCAAAATGATGTGACTAATTTTATTAACTAATGCATCGATCGCTACTTCCTCCTCAGGGCCTCCACTAATCAATGAAAGAGAAAGAAGATCCCAGAAAGAAATCTACTTATACCTATTGTTACTGTTTGCATACAGATGCCTCCCCAAACCTTCTGTGCTCATGGGTGTGACTTTGGGAAGGTGACTGGATCGTGGGGGTGTGATAGTCTTTAACGATTTAGTCTACTGAAGGAATTTGGTAGGTGAAGCCTGATTGGAGGAGGAGGATCACTGGGGGCGTGGCCTGAAAGGATCTGTTTCTCTCCCTCTTCCCTTGATCCTACTCTGCTTTGTCTTCCATGCCTCCCTACCCGCGGAGTCATCCCACTATGGGTTGAAACTTCTACTAATTGTGAGCCAAATAAAATTTTTCTCTTTTAAGTTCTGGATATCAGGTGTTTTTCTCAGCAAAGAGAAAAATAGCTAAGACACATAGCAACTTTGAAAATGAACTGAAATTACAAATCAATGGACAAGAAAGTGCTGTTCAAGTAATGGTTTGTGCAATTAATTAACCACGTGTAAAGTAATAAATTAGAGCTCCTTCTCAATCATTGAACCCATTCTTACACAAAAGAAAATTTAAACTGAATTAAAGAAACACTTAAAGTGTGGAAATAATAGAAAACCACTATAGCACTTGAGCCAGGCAGGTTTTCTTTAATAAAACAGACAAAAAGAGCTAGATCATAATGAAATATCACTGAAAAATTATTATCACAGGTCTAAATATCTAGTCAATAAAAACAACATAAACAAAAGCTAAGAAAATTAATTTAACAAATTTAACACATAAAAGGTTAATTTCCAGGATAAATAAATTACTTACAAAACACAAAGGAAAATCAACTAAGAGAGCAAATGTACAAAAAAAGACTGGCCAAGTCTTTGAAAATTAGAAACACTTAAAAATAAGAAAAGATGCAGTTTTATCAGTCAAATGAAAAATAATCACAAAGAGAAGCCCACAGAGAGATTTCATTTCCTTTTCCCAAGTATTGGCCATGATATGGAGCAAATAGAAGCATGTATTATTATAATCCTTTGCAATACAGAGTAAATGAGCTGGCATCAGCTCTCCACATACGCAACATAGTTGAAATGCCCATGACTAGTTGACAAATTTCTGCTTCTGAAAATATGCCACAAAGAAATGCTTACACTTGAGGGCACTGACACACGTGCCAATACTTAGTAACCAGTATTAAAATTAAAATTTTTTAAAAATCTAGATTCCAAAGAAGCCTAATCCATAACATCTCCCCTGAGTGGACTCTTCTCCACCCAGTTTATCAGTTGATTCCTAATTGTCTCTGAGGGAAATTTCCAGTAGCTACTTCACCTGAAAGCTTCCCTTGGTCACCAGGAGAGAGTTCCTCTTGGTTTCCATAACACATACTTGTCTCTGCTGCTTTACCAACAAGCCTACACTGTCACTATGTTGCCCCTTGTATCAGGCAACAAACTGCCAAATCCTTGAATGAGTAATGAATCTCATTTGCCCTAATGTTTTTAGCATCTAGAATAGATTAGGGCATTTATCAGGCCTAAATCAGCTGCCCTTGATGGAAGACTGGACCTGTTACATGTGGACAGCCTGAGAAAGTTCATTCAGTATGTAAGTGCCATAAGGTATGCATTTTTTTAAGTACATGACAAAGGTCTTGCTATTTAATGATTTTATTTTTAATTGTTGCATGGCATTGTATGCACTGATTAAAGAAAGCATTTTTAAGAATTACTGAGATTTGCTCTGAGCTAAAATCTGTGCAAACTTGTTGCCCATGATAAATTTGACACAAATCATTAAACCAAGTTGGGCTGATGTTCAGTTTATGCTCTTGAATGGAAATGAGGATAATGACAAGGACCTGTGGTCAGGGAAGAAGCAACGAAGAGGTGGATCTTGAGTAATTTTGTAAAAAGGAAAGAAAGTGAATCACATTGGTAAAAACTCAGAAGGAATTCTAGATCAAGACAATGGTTATTTATGTATGAATCTTCTTAGTAGGAGCCAAGGAATTTACACAGATGTACCTATCCATTCTCTACTTCTGAACAAATTTCTCAGCATGTGTGTCTTTGTGAGGAGTAGAGATGATGAATACTAAGAGGTGTGTGCTATATTTGATGGGAGGTAGAAATTGCATGGGAGGCCAGCATAGGAAATGCAGGAGATGATAGATAATATTGCAAGGACAATATTGAGCATGTAACAGTGGATATTTATCTCTGAACCTCAGTTTCTTCCTCATAAAATGGAAATAAATCATCTCAGGTAGTTGTTGAGTGATTAGAGATAATATTTTTAAAAACCAACACAGTACCCATCCCTATTGAGTGTGAAATAATTCGTATGCTGTGGTTATTATCAGTGTAGCCATGGTAGGGTTGGGATAATCTGAGTTGAAGGTAGCTGAGTCCCATTGACATGAAAGCCTAGCTCAATTCCTGACTGCTTTGAGGCTGAGGCACTTCATAACCTTGATATGGAATTCCTCTAGAGCTTTCTAAAAAGTACATCTAACAGAGCTAACACAGTCTGACTACAGCTGTTTCTGTAGTGAAACTTGTCTTCTCTTTTTAAGCTTGTAACAAAGGCAGTGCCAGTTTACCTAGGGCTAGGAACCAATCTGTCACACCATCTCCTTTCATGGTTCCCCTGTTGGAAGCCAAATATCATTGGAACTAGGTAAGAATTAAGGTATAGCCAATCCTTCACCTCTGGAAGGAGCTGATGGGGTTCTCAGGTATCAGTTAAGGAAGCCAACAGGAGGTGCCTAACATGTGGCAAAGAAGAATGGAGGTGACATAACTTCATCTCTAGAATGGATGGACGCTTCTCATAAAGCATTGATGGATTAAGCTCCCTGAGATGCAGGTGCTCAATATACTGACTGTGTTGGAGAATGAGGGCATGGGATATGGACGGTACAAGGACTGGAGAGTCCAGGCCAGATGTCATGTGGACAGTGGCAGAGGGTTTTGCCTGTGTTCTGTGTTGCAGGGAGTTTGCACAGCAGGTTAGCCATGTTGGAGTCAGCTTGAGGCTATGGAACTCAGTGGTAGAGAAAAGGGCAAAAAATAGCATAGAAATATGAAGCATCCTTCTGTTAAAGAGAAAATGCACCATGTAGCAGCTTATCACACCCTGTTGGATAAAACCAAGTCCCTTAGCTTGATGGCTGTTTTAAACTCCTAGGACTGCCACACAAATGCCCCAACAACAACCACAACTGTTCTGGAGGCTAGAAAGCCAGAAATCAAGGTGCTAGCCAGCCCCAACTTCCCCTGAAGACCCAGAATGAACCGATTCCAGGCCTCTCTCCCTTCTTTGGGAGTTACCAGCACTCGAATCTCTGCTGCTGTCTTTTTTTTATGACAGTTTCTGTGTCTGTGTCTTCATACAGTCTTCTCTTAAGTCACTGGATTTAGGGTGTACCCTTATCCATAGAATTCATTTTAACCAATGATATGTTCAAGCCATTATTTCCAAATAAGGTCACAGTCTATGTTCTGGGTAGACTCAAAGTTTTGCAGAACTGTTCAGCCCAGTACTATGGTGGATTATCATAAGGACTCTGTTTTCTCTTCTGTTTATGTCTGTATTCACCTAAATCTGGCTTTTCCACAATGGCAAATAATTATTTGTAAGTCTATATCTACCACCAAATTGTGAGGTCTGGACGGCAGAATCTGGTTGTTGTTGCTTTGTTTTTTTTAGGTTTATTTTCTTTTGTTTTGACACCATTCATCATCCAGGGTATAGCACAGAATCAGGTTCAGGATTCAGTGAAGAGCACATGAAATTTAATTTTTTAAGACTAATTTTCAGCTTTATTTTTGTTTGCCTTCAGATGGTCTGTTCTGAGAGCTTAAGTATGCTACTACCTTTTAGCATCCAATTATCATGGCCTCTCAAACATTTGGTGATGACCCAGGGCCCAGGGCCCAGGGCAAGGAATCTTGCTCTACACAAGTATATCTATGAAATATTAAAGTCTGTTTCACAGAAACATCAAACTTTTCTTCCCATACTCTGGATATGTTTGGAGAAATAACTCCAAATCTGAAAGGATACATAAACTATGTTGTAATCCTAAGTCTAGGCAGTCTTTGAATGCAATACTATTTTCATTAGAAATACAGTAGCTGCTTTCTATATTATATGGTACATGACAAGTGTTTAATTTACCATTTGATAGGCCCTATAAATGTCTTCAGTTTTCTTCAGGTTAATTGGGGTCTCAAAGGATTTGGTTTGGAACCAAACAAATACAGTCTGTGTTTCAGCTCAGTGTTTTTAAAAAAGAAAATGCCACACAGAAAAACACTGTTCACTTTGCTGGACCAACCAAATTGGTCCTCAAAAAATGACTGGTGCTTGTAATATGTTGTAAGCATTCAGTGGTTCCAGAATAACCTGCCTGAATGTATGTGACCAAGAGGGAAACCAGCCTTGTATCTAGTATTTACATTGGATACCGGTTTCATAATCACTGACTTATGTGAAAACTGGTGCAGAAATTCTATACTCTTTGCTGTTTTAGATACCTGCTTTTTGTTTTGCTTTGTAAAAGTGATAAACTTCAGAAGATAAAATGCCAGCATTGAATTTAAAAAAAAAAGAGACTAACTATTGAATCCTCTATACTTGAGGGCAGTGAGTCTAAGGGCATATTTGAAACATGTCTAGTGTATTTCCTCGAGAGGAAATAAATCAGGCCAAGGTATATAAGCTGAGATACTGCCCTGCTCCTATCCGCTGGGGCTGGGAACTGAATTCTCTCTGTTGCGCGTGACCCGTGACCCTCGTCTGGTCGTTTCTCTGCTCGAACACCAATTTCTCACTGTAAATGAGGGGTTTGGACCATACTTCCAATCTCCTTTCTTTTCCTAAGTTCTCTTATTTTTAAAATCACCTGAGTCATTCTCAGGCAGAACTGAGGTTTTTAAGAGCTAAGCCATAAAGACCAGACGGGGCAGCTGCCCTCAAGAGCATCAAACAGTTCCCAGTCCACCGCTGTGAGCCTGTTCCATTTACTCAGATGTGTCGCTGCTACTGGGAGAAACCGTTCCCCTGACTGGCTCGCAGGGAGTCAGCTTGCTGCAGAAATTCCTCTGGTGAAGATTGCCATGGATGCCAGGGAGCAACAATAAACACAGTCTTTTCACTCCGACCCTTCATTTAGATCCGCTTTCCCTTTGAATCTCAATTGGCCACTGCCACTTGCGGGTACCTTGCTGAGGAGGTGTTTGGCAAATCATGAAAGGGCAAGAGTTCCCAAGAGTGGATTATTTTCCCTTATATCAAAGCCTTTCAAAACAGCAGGAAGAGTGGGGAATGGAGAATGGGCTCCAATCAGCTTCTCTCCCACAGAGAGGTGGGGGACCGGATTCTCACCTTCCAGCTCTGCGGATTTTCAATTTTGAGAGACAACTTCATTTTGAAAGAAGGTCAGACTCAGATAGCATACTCAGGATGCCTTCCCTCACCCACCCCACAGCCCAGAATGGCCCTTTCTCCCGTTTCCATCATCCCTGGTAGGTGTTTCTACCTGGACTCCTTAAGCACTAAGCTACACAGTTTCTGGTTGTTCTTCCAGACCTCTGCACATGTCTTGAGTCTGTATTTTCCCACAAGGAAGTCTTGAGTCAAGGTCTAGGAGGAAGAGAGTTCCCTGAAAAGTAACCCCAGGAAGCATACTCAATAAATGGGAAAGTGAGGGCAGGGGAAGGTCGGTGGGAGGGTGTGTAATAGCTGGAGTCCTGTTCCCTGAGGGCCTTTGGAAGAACTTCATAGCATGAATTTCAGAACTGAACCCCTGCAAATCCATTGCAGGGTACAGCTTTTATCTGTGCATCACCTCCTTGTTGGTTAGAGTTGAATTTGGGAGCATGATTTACCCTGTACTTTTAGGCTGCTTTATATGCAGTCAGGCTAGACAGACCATAGGAGTCAGCAAATCTCCCTGATCAGGGAAGCAGAGGTGGGAACAACTCTTCATAATGACAAGTGTACTCCAAAGTGAGTGGGGAAAATGAGGAGCCAGGCGCAGACTTTGGTGCTCTTCCTGGGTGTTTTCCTGACATACTCACCTATATGGACTGTATCAGAAACTTCCTGGTCTTTCCTGTGGGCTCAGCCAAAAGAAGCATGCACAGGACAGCAGAGAATGCTAGACATCAGATCATTCACATGACTCTCTCTCTCTTGTGTTGCTGCCAGCAGTCTGTGTCCTTCTGTACAAAAGTCACTTTGCCTGCTGGTGGTTGTCTCTGTACTGCTATCTTTCCTGGAACCTGGCTACTTTCAACTCCCTCTGCCCTTCTTGGTAGAGGAGAGTTGTACCACTTAGCTTTTACCAACATCGCTTATGGTTTCCCTAAACCCTGTGCATACCTCTATTAGTAAGACCTTTATTTCCCTGATACACACATTGTGTGTATCCTGTTCTTCCTGCCAAGGCTGGGACCTTGTTATATTTACCTGATCACAGCCCAGCACCTCTGTCATTACCTCTGGTCTCCTGGCAGAGGAAGTTTTCCCTGTCATCTCTGGTTCATAATTCATGATTCCATAGCATAAGTGCAGCCTTTTGGCCTGAATTTTCTTTGATTCTCTGCATACACCCCTATTCCTTAATTCCCCAAAAGGTAGTGCATAAAGCGAGCTGAAAATTCATTCCAATAGAGGGATTTCCATTGCAGACCCACAAAAACCAGTAAATGAAAAGTCAAACATTTCTCACCCAGCATTAATCAGTGATTTGTTCCTGGGACAAAACATTTGGCAATAACTCAAAGGAAGAAAGATTTTTTTTGGCTTGTGTTTCAAAGGTTTCAATCCATAGCCAACTGGCTTTATTGCTTTTAGGTCTGTGCTAATGCAGAAACATGGCAGAAAGGAATGGCAGGGAAGAGACAAAGAGTGAAGAAAAGCCCAGAATGGAAAGGGTAGGAGCTACGATACAGTTTTCAAATCCATATCCTCATTAACTACTCCTTCCAACGGAGATCCATTTTTTAAATTTTCATCACTTCCCCAAAATGCTATCAAATTATGAATATCAGTGGCCTAATCCACTGATGTACTTAGACATCTCATGATCTGGTCGGTCACCTCCCCAAATCACATCAGCTGACAATCCAGCCTTCAACAAGTGGCTTTGGAAGACATTTTAAGTCCAAACCATAACATCCACCATCCTGAGTTGTACTCAGAAAGAATTTTTCATGTTTACCTCTGGCCCTGTACATGCACTGATCCCAGCTACTTGGTTTTGATACTTTTTGACCAATTTAGAATCTCATAAGTTCTTTTAAAACTTATTTGCTATAGATTAGCGTCTCATTGGGCATGTTCCAAGTAACAATCAGATGCTAGGGGGGAAACAGAGAGGGGTGTTATCTTGGGATCAAAAGAGTTAAGGGCACACAAGTAATATTCCACTGGATATTTTGGGAGATCTTTCCTGTCAGTGCCTAGCATTCAAGAACCCTGTAGCAGCCTAATCTGAATCCACAAAAGAAAAATATCAAACTTCATTCATTCAAAAAAAAGTTTGGAGACATAAATTGCAGCAAGCAGAGTCATACAAGAGTGCTTTTGGAAGGGGTGAGTAGCAGATTTGCAGAAGAACATGTGAGTTTTCACTTCTCCCTGGCAGGGTGGAGTATATTTCTTGGTTGTACAGATGTTGATGTTTGGCATTGGTCCAGGCCAATAAGCATGTGGGTCTGTGCCACACAGTGGAAGAGATTTCAGTACCATTGCATGACCCGCTTGACCTTTTATGTTTTTCTCTGTCTTAAAGGTCACTTCGTCCCACATAGAGGGTTGTGCCTTCAGCCTGAAGAAGATATGTGGAGCAGAGCCAAGTAGAACCTCAGCTCCCTGACTGGAGCAACCAACATGTGATGTGGACTCAGAAATACATGCCTGTCATTGGAGACAGCTGAAGTTTAGGGGATTCTTGTTACTTAGCAAAACTATCTAATGCAATTCTAGAACCTCATCCTTTAACAATGAAACACAGTGATCATAATTATGAACCAAATATTCAAAGTTATTACCTTGAGGGTTGACCTGGAATTAGCTGATTTTCTTTTGATAAAAACTGTTGTTTAAACTGAAATCCTATCTAATCGAAACTTTACCTTCAGTGAGAAAAATAACATTTGAAAAAGGTTGTCATATTGTATTCTCTCTTGCATTCTTAACAAAACTATTCAGGAAGCATTTTTGTTCCTATTTGTAGAAGAAGAAAATGAGACTCAGAAGAAGTTTAACTGGCTTAGGCAAGGTCATGCAAAGGATGAACAGGATTTAAACAGGTCTGGAATTCTCACAAAATCTGTATTCGTTTCCTCTCATCATGTTAAAGCAGCACTCATTAGCTACTGCAGATATTAACAAAGATTTCCTTTACAGGGACTCTAAACAGCTACATTTGATACAAAAAGCACATCAGTCCAATACCATTAAAATATTTCTCCCAAATCAATTTAGTAAAAATAATTTTCCCATCCCCCCAAATTATTGCAAGCATTTCTTCCAGCTAAATTCAAACAAAAAAACTCTTTCTGGAATTCTTAAAAATAAGTTAGTACTCTGGGTTCTTCCACGGTCATGTAAGGTTGAAACAAAGGATCTTTGAATTTCATCAAACAGAAAAAACAAGGATGTGCCTCTGAGAACTTTCACAATCCTTGGAAATGCCCCTCATGGAGAGCATTTCTGCTGATTGATGTCAGCCTTAATTCTAGTCTTTTAAAAGGCTCCCTGCTGACAGTCTACACAAAGGAATCTCAGCACAGGTTTATTAGCAGCTGTTTCTGTAACAAACACCATGCAGGGCACAAAGACAGAAGGAACCAGCCCTTATTGTGCCTTTACTTATCGTATTCCACCCCCTGTAACTCACATGAATGCACTGTGACATAGTATTAATCCCATTTCATTAAAGATCCAAACATTATGACTTTCAGAGTCCAAGTTATTTTCTGAAACCTAGTTGGGATTTTAACCCAAGTCAGAGTGGCTCTAGTCACTTCATGCGCATATGCCATTTTCTATCTCTTATGTTGTGTGCATCTTTATGATAAAGGCAACATTGCAGAGAAGCATTATCACAGCAAGACTGAGACAGTTTATTCTTTGAAAGTCTTGTTTACAAAATGGCCCTTGGATGGTGTCTGGTAACTTGGAAATCTGGAGCTTCCTCACCATTTCTTAAATGACAGGGCAACTTGCCAAGCCTCTACTCTGTGCAACCACTATAGTCTATGCTGAGTACCTGCTTTCCTTCTAAGTCAGGATGTTCACATGCTACATAGCAAATGCCTATGCACCCAGCCTGCAAGAAAATCTCTGGGCTCCAGGTCTCTAACCTGCCTGTCTAGAATGTGCTTTTCCTCTTCCTTGTGAAAGCATTCACTTTGTGGCCATTTGGACATCATCTAACTATGGTATCTAAGTCTGCCCAGACTCCAAAAACAAAATACCATAGAGTGGGTGGCTTAATAATAGACAGTTAATTCCCACAGTTCTGGAGGCTGGAAGTCTAAGCTCAGCATTGTCGTCTTCTGGGCCCTTATCTGGGTTGCAAACAGCCACATTCTCCTTGTGCTTGCATGAGGCCTTTCTTTAGTGGATGAATATAGAAGCATAGAGAACCTGGCATCTTCCTCTTCTTATGAGACTCTAATGCCATAATGGGGCTCTCACCCTGATGATCTCATCGAAACTTAATAATCTCCCAAAACCCCCATCTAAAATGGATCAACACATAGAGGTTAGAGCTTCAACACTGGAATTAAGAGAGGACACATTCAGTGTATAACGCATGGGAAGTTCTGGGAGCATCTTATCTCCCCTTTTATACATTCATCTCATCTCATTCATTCATTCCATGCATGCTGACTGTTTCCTGTATAGCAAAAGTCATTGTATACTCTGGCAACTTGAGTTGAGGAAAGAGAAATAACTTCTGCCTTCAGGGAGCTTACAGCTTCCAAGTGTCTCTTCAAGGGAGTTTTCCTCATTTAACTCTCTCACCTTTCATCTTCCCTTTGTTGACTGTCTTCTTTCTGCTTTGATGTCACTCCACTACTAATAAAAACTTTGAATCAGACATTCTTGTGTATATTACTGATTTATAAATTATATGCATAGTCTAGCATATAATGTATAATATAAAGTGCTCTCAAACACAAGTTTTAAAAGGTAATGATAAAATAACTGGAAGAACAACATCCTAAGTGAATTTTTTTCATATAAATGTACCACCTATGCACAGTGGGAATGCAGAACCCTTTGGAGACCTCTGATCCACACTGGGGAGCCCCAACTCCCTGAGCACCTGAGGCCAACATGGCCCTGGCTTGTCTCTCTGGAGTTAGTGGTTACCTGGTTGTGTTCCCCTGGAGGACACAGGCTCATTCTTCTCCTTTTGTCCCATGTTGGAGCAATAGTTGGCACAGAGACTTTTCTAGAAATAGCAACAAAATCAAGCACTGACATTGTTAAAGTGACTATGATCACAACACCATAATTCAAAGTAGATATTCCTAGATAGTTCTTTCTAAAATTCTTATTGAATCACCTAAAGTTCTGGGCCTGGCACTCACATACTTACTTCTGCTTGAAACAATTTTATCTCTTTACCTAAAACCAGTGAAGACTGGATCACCTGACTTAAGAAGCGTCAAAACTAATCTTTGAGGATTAGCTGGTGCCAATCACTGTGTTAAATGCTTTAGTGCAGTTTCTTTCATTTTGTCAGCAACCTTGTGAGGCTGCTGTATCCCACTCTACAGGAAAGAAGACTTGAATTTAGACACAAAGCAATATTCCCAAGGTACAGAGCAAGAGGTAGGATTCAGGCCAGGATCCAAGGATGACCTTCGTAATCATTATCTCAAAACAATTCACAAAGGACACCTACATGAGCCATACGGCAATATATTAATTTATATTTGGAGAAAAGTCTTAATCCTGTTTCAGTATTTTTATTTTAGGGTTTTGGGTAGGAAGAGATTGCGAGTGGATGGATGATTAAGAACTATTTTGAAGAATATGTACATCTGGAAATAATGGAGAGATAAAGCTACTTACTGAGTGTTCTAGTATGTGGTGATCAGAAAGCACCTGAGCTCAGCTAATTGGTTTGTTGTTCCTTAGCTCAAAGTGACTTAGCTCATCAGTAATAGAACTGCAACCCCAGCCCCCGATCATCATATTACTCTCCTTTCATTCTTTGCAAGCTTCACCACCTTGAGAAATTTTATGATATTATTATTGCAATTGAATGATCTAAATCCTACCCTGCACCTGGCCTGGGAGACAGGGCTCTCTGAGAGATGCCTGCATCCTCTGACCTTAAGCTGGTATTCTCCCACTGTGACCCAATCAAACATAATGCGTAGAACAAGGCTCAGAATTGTTTTCTTCTCTGTGTCTTTCTTCTCCCCCAGCCTTTATCAGTATTTTAACAGAAGGCTGTTTTTCCTTCTGCACTTATTTATATTTAGCCTGAGAATCCTGTTAATTACAGAGCAGTTACAGGAGAATTAGGGACACTATATATAAATTTGCCATTTATGCAAATTGCAAAGAGAGAACAAAGAAAAATTAGCTTAATTAGTGTAATTGCTAAAAAAGCGGGAAGTGAGGCAAACACAGCTTTAATCAGAGAAGAGGCAAAGGAAGTCTCAAGGAAACGGTGACCCAAATCAGTGCAGATTGGAGGCTGTGACCTTTCACAATTCCAAGACCTTGCAGAGACATTAAGGTGACTTGAAGCCATGTGGGGAGGGGCAGAGAGTTCACAGTATAAAAACATCATGTGTTTGTTGGAAAAATGAAATGAAACCAGACACTTGGAAAGTCACTAATGCATGTGCACACATGCGCATGCACCTGTGTGTGTGTGTGTGTGTGTGTGTGTTCAGGAGGTGGGTGAGTGAAAGAATCCTGAATCCCCAGAATCATTGGTCCAGAAAGCACATAGTGCCTGCTAAGAACTACAGACAACTTTGATGCTGGGGACACAAAAGTGAGTAAGATGCTATTGCTGCCTTCATGGACTGGGGAGATAGAAACAGATACAAGCCAAAAATGACACATTAAGAGCAAGACAGTAGGGTCTGAGGGATAGTGGCCAGGTTTGACACATAAAATTACAGTAAGTTCAGATGAATTATAACTTTAGATAAATATAAACATATTTTAGTCCATGTCATCATTAAACTTGGTTATCAATCTGATTGGCTTAACTGATACCTAGGAGATTGCAGAAGTACACATCGGGGTTTGTCTAGGTGAATCAGGTGGCAGGGACTCTTGGGACTGTAGTTATATAGTCTCCAGTGCCTTCCTCTTGGGCTCTTTGCAGACTCTCTGTTTTCTGATGCTTCTGCTTAAAGCTAGATGGCTATGGACTGATACTTCTGAAACCATGAACTATAATAAACTACTCCTCCTTTAAATTATGATTGTCAGATATTTTACCACAGCTAAACGAAAACTGACCAATATAGTCCAAGTTTTCTTCATGCAGCATTTGAGACACACACTTAAAAAGTAATTTGTTATTCATCTGAAATTCAAGCAAAGTGGACATCCTATATTCTTTGTGGTGACCCTTCATGGTAATGCAGAAGATAGTCCTGTGTCTCCACAGGACCACAGAAACATCCAGGGCTTCCCCTGAATCTGAGGAAATGTCCAATAGCAAGGACAGTTCCCTTCAGCTTTGGCATCACATCAGTGGAGACATGCAAACAGGAAGAATGCTGAGACAAAATGACATTGGGGCATGTGGGGTCTGGCAAAGAGGCCAGAGGATTCTTAGAGACACTGGGGTTTACAAGCACAAGTGTTTGTCTCTAGTTCCTAGACCTGTAGTGAATTCACCAGATATACAAATACTCTTGTGCAAGAAGTGGCCTGTGTTCTAGGGAAATCTGGATAGGTGCAGAATTCTGCTTCCATTCAGCTGTAATCTCCCTGGCATTTCTGAACTCACAATAACCCACATGAGATAGAGCATAGTCCCCATGTCACAGACATGAGGACAAGCCTGAAGAACTCAAATGATTCCAGGAAAACTGGCAACTAAGCACCAGAGAAGGGATTTCACCCAAAGTTGTCTAGCTTCTTAACCTGTGTTCTCACACATATTTGGTGCCATCATCTACTATGGGAACAGTGAAATAATAGCACCGTACCAACAGAAAACCTCTACAGATACTCCACATGATTATGCTTAAAAAATACAGAAGCCAAACAGCCCTGTGTGCATAAGTAATTCTGTGAAAATTAGGTGGGCAAATTACATGATGTATTTCAATCCATACATTTGCCATTGTGGTCCACTGAAAAGAAAAGAAACACGTGTTCAACTTTATCTCCATGCTGGATGGTCAACCTTTAAACACCAAACCAGTGGTTGTACTCTGTGAGGAGCTTAGAGTCCCACTCCTGGTCCCATAGTGACACTGTTGGGGTTGTTCCCAGCTGTCTGGTGACACCTATCCTGGGTCCCAGCCTGGGGAAGGGGTGGGGAGTCTTAAGAATTTAGGGACATAATGTTTGGAGATAAGCTGAACTCATATCATAAAATGGAACATACATGATTTATTTTCCTTCTTATGTTTGAAACAGATGATGAGTTTTGATCTCTGACTTTTTCTGTAACCGATAAGTATTATTATTCATCAAACAAATATTCTTCAAAATGGTGGTTGGATCCAGTCCTTATGTTTATGTCCTTCATGCAAGTCCTTCTGCATCTGGCATGTAGGAACCAAACACTGCTCATGATTAGTTCCCAGATTCTTTCTCCTACACTGGTCCATATCACAGTCATCAGTCATTTACCCTCATTGGTGGCTATGGGACAGAACATGATGAGTGAGTTCAGACATCACAAGTCATCCTGGATACAACGATTGGCACAGAGGCTCATTCTGCTGGTCACAGGTTCACTTTAGATGCTTTCCGTTCTATGTTCTCCGTTGGAGGAGGAAGAATGGGTACTTTCCTGGAGTACTGGGGAAGCCCAAATAGGGAAACCACCAGTGGAAGTGGGGTGTAGTAATTTACAGGACAGAAAATTGTAAGTATTCAACATTTCAAATCTACTTTCATCATCCTGTCTCTATTTGTTAAGGAGTTCTTGGCTTCAAGAAATGGAAAAAAAGAAAAGAAGAAAGAAGAAAGAAAGAAAGAAAGAAAGAAAGAAAGAAAGAAAGAAAGAAAGGAAGGAAGGAAGGAAGAAAGAAAGAAAGAAAGAAAGAAAGAAAGAAAGAAAGAAAGAAAGAAAGAAAGAGAAGGAAAGGGATTCAGTTGATGCACACAAAGGCACAGCTCTGTCTCAGGAAGGACTGGAAGAAAAACCTGGGTTATTGATTTAATTAATGTGATGTCTTACCTTTGGTTTTCTTTTTTGAGGTGGTTGAAATCAGAGACAGGCCCTATGAGGCTTCATGATCTCACAATGCAAGCATCTCACACTTTCTGGTTGGGTGATTAATGGGCATGGTTCAAATTAGAAAGAGAGAGGAAAAGAAGGAGAACGAGAGAGGCCACCTTTATTCTAACCAGCTGTGACCAATTCAAAATTGTCTTCAGTGTAAACAGGACAGCCTTGGTTGTGAGAATAGTTTCTACAGCATGGAAAGGAGTAGGGAAGAAATGATTGTTTTTGCCGCTGCAATTCTTTTCCTAGTTAATACCTCTATGCTCCCCTGCTTCTCCTGAGTTAGGGTGTCTCACATCCATTTCACCAATTTTGTGGTTGTGCTCTCCTTTATTCCTTCTACCTGGTGATTCCATTTTCTAAGCACCAATAAGATTTTTGCTTTGCCTTGTGTAGAATGTTTGCTCTCTCCCATCAAATGGTGCATTTCTTTTTTTCTTTTGGTGTCTCCCTTTGTGATTGAGGCACATGGTAGAGTTCAGGTTTCCTCATCTGGGTAAGAACTTCCACAAGAGGGTCAGGATGAATCTGAGCAGTGCTCTTCGTACCATAAAGTGTGGCAGAAAAAACCTAGCATTGATTTATGGGGCCCACTGATCACAGGGTGGTCTATGTCCAAAGGAAAAAGAATGTATGTGTAATTTCTGAAACAGAAAACATCAGGTGAGCATGTACATGTCACCATGTCTTCTAATCCCTATGGATGATAACCTCCACTGTCAAAGGTAGGAGACCATTTGCAACAGTATTGCAAGTGGCCAAAACTGGTAAAGAATCAGGAAATATATTGGATGCAAAAAAAGCATTTAAGCTATATCAATTTTGACAAAGCTTTCTCTTTGAAAGATAGCTGGGATTGACTTTTTAATCACCATGATATGTTTGAGAGTGAAAGTGTGTACTATCAAAAGCTGCATTGGTATAAGCCAAGATGTATGGTACCTCCTGTATCCATTTGTAAGACTGAAGATGGCTGGAAATATTGCGATCTTTCCAACATTTTTTAATAACCCACAAACCAAACTTGTCCTTGTCATCACTGTCATCAAGACCGTGGAGATCATGACTGACTGAAAGTAGGGGTGGGGTAGAAGAAACTCGTGCTCTGGATAACACCGTTAATCTGCCTCCATGGCAACAGCACTGTGTGGGGGAGACAGGGCCCTATTGTTATTTAATACCCACTAGTGTGCATGTTCTTGCTTCAATCACCATTTTTTTCATCTATTTTCTGTACTAAATCAAGATTTCCATAGGAGAACTGCATTTTTACCTCCAAAAGTGCCTAACACTTTGATGTGTTTGTTTTCTAGCAGTGTCTGGCCTACCATAGCCAGCTAGTAAAAGTTTATACAAGAACAATGTAATGATTGAAGACTTTCAGCTTCAGCATTGCCTTAGGAGCTTTAAAAATATGGAAGACACTTGGGAGAAAAATAGAGTTTTTTCCTTCCTTCCTTTCTCCCTTCCCTTCCTCCTTCTCTGTCTATTTTTTCATTTATTTCTCCTGTACCCTTACACTTTCTTTCCTTTGTCATCATTTTCATCCTCATTTCTTTTCCTTTCTTTTTTTCTTTCCTTTCTTTTTTCTCTCTTACCCTGCCCTCTCACCTTTTGGTTTTCCATTCAGTGCTCCACTCTAAGCAGGAATTCTAGGTCCTTTTCTCTGTCACATTTATGCAAACACTTGTAAGCTTGTATTATACAAATTTGGATATATAGAAACCTTCTCACATGGGCCTTTGGGTCAGAGCAGACCTGAAACTGAAATACAATGTCTCCCTTGGGATATGGAAGCACCCAGCAAATCTCAGTAGCATTTGCAGATGCCTGTCCTGTGGTTCTGTGTAAGACTCTCTCTACATTTATTCATGCAATAAACTTTTATTTTCTTAGCTACTGACAAAGTTTCATTTTTAAGACTAAGAGACAAATATAACTTCTCTCAGAGAAGAGAGATTAAGATGACAGCAAGATTTGTAACAAGCACATGAAGAAAAGATGAAAGACCTGGGTGTTTGCACTAGAAAATATAAGAGTTGGGGGTTTCAGAATCACTGACTTCACACATCTGAAAGGTAGTATCTAGAAGGGTGAGCATGTACATGTCACCAGTGGCCAAATCAGGACCATGGAGAGAAGCAGCAGAGAATTAGTTCTGTTGTTAAAGATCGGTCACACATTTCAACATCTACATTAAGCAATATTCTTTAATTATTAGCCACCTGTAGACTGAGATTTAACCTAGTGGTTGTCTCTGGCAAGCATATTGAACACACCACAGGATGTGATGATTCCAGACAAGCTGACTAGTTGTGCTGAGGTTACAATTTTATTCCCAAAATGTTCTTTCCAGCATATCGAACTGCCCAGTGTCTTCTCCCACCTCCCTGAAGGGCTGTGAGCCCTCTCAGGTTCTCTGAATGCATACCATTGACTTGGACACTGTAGGATTTAAGGGCTCTGCATATACCAGGCCTGTTCCTGACCTCTGCTGCTCCAAATTGAGTAGAAAAGTCACAAGTGGAAGAGCTCAAAGGTTAACTTGTGATTCACTGAATTCCAACTCTGCCTGTCAGACTTCACTGCTTGTCCTGAGGCTTGGTGGAGAGATAACTTACAGGTCAACAGCTCACTCCTCTCCTCAGGCAGACTTGGAGCCCAAGCACAAAGGAATGGGTGGAAGGTTACCCGACTGGTGGGTCCTGTATGAAAGTTCGCTAGTAAGCTTGCCAATGCTTTCAGATCCTTTGTCCCATTTGATAATCTCGGGGCCACTGGAAAGTGATATTCTTGTTTTGTCTATTTTAAGACGAGGGAACCAGTTTCTGAGGGATGCCACCTGCTGCACATTTTCAAGCCCCAGTTTCTTCAGGCCTGAGTCCTGTGACAACCCCTCTCCCTGCTCTGAACCTCAGCTTTGTTATAGGGAATACCAGATAAGAGTCAGTGAGTAGCACACCCCATGCCCAAGAGTTACTTGTAATTTAGGAAAATAATGACTGACCTCTGTGGAGTGTGGTATAAAACCACTGCAGAACATGTCACCTTGAAAACCAAATGCCATCCATCATAATACAAAAGAGCTCTACAACCAGGAGGGCACAGACAACACAATCACAGCTCCTGAGAACTTACATACTTCCTCCCACACTTATTAGAGAAGAAGACAGGTACACAGACAACTGCAGAGAAGTAAATATTTGGAGCATTTGAGGTGAGCCTTAAGTGAGAATGTGGCATGAGTTTTGAAAGCGAATCACTGTGTTTTCTGGGCTGCAACTTAAGGAAAATGGGTACCAGCAATCATACATGCCAGGCAGTGGCTCATGGACACATCTAATACTGCATAACAGTAGAAAATATTTATAGATGAGGTTTCTGAAAGCTAGGCCAAAGCTCCTAAGGATTCTTATAGTCTACCCCAAAAGATCACTGCTTGTGTTAATGAATACCAGCCTTCTATGAAGTAGAGCAGTGATCCCCAATCTTTTTGGCCTCAGAACCAGGTTCATGGAAGACAGTTTTCTACAGACTGGCAGCAGGGGATGGTTTCAGGGTGATTCCAGTGCATTACACTGATTGTGTACAGGGTTCATTACGGTCTCTATGTAGTCAAACCTCCCTGGAAATGTCAAGCTGCATTTGCAGCCACTCCCCAGTGCTAGTAACACTGCCTCAGCTCCATCTCAGATCATGAGGCTTTAGATTCTCACCCAGAGCATGCAATCTACAATTCTCACTTTCACAGTTCACAATGGGATTCACGCCGCTATGAGAAGCAAATGCCACCATAGATCTGACAAGGACCAGAGTGCAGGCAGTAATGGGAGCAACAGGGAGCAACTACAAACTCAGAAGAAGCTGCATTTGCTCACCCACAACTTTCCTCTTGCTGTGTGGACTGTTCACATCAGACCATGACCAGTGCTTGTCC
This sequence comes from Hydrochoerus hydrochaeris, assembly GCA_004027455.1. NCBI lineage: Eukaryota > Metazoa > Chordata > Mammalia > Rodentia > Hydrochaeridae > Hydrochoerus > Hydrochoerus hydrochaeris. The sequence goes on from PVLA01000770.1 coordinate 89,978, forward strand.
CAGGTGTTGGAGACCCCTGATATAGAAGGCCATGCTAAGTATATAAGGATACACTGGCACATCCCATGTCTTTTGGAAGTTACATCTGCTCGGGGGAAACATGATTACATACCTAGAATTAACTAAGTGAGATATTCAATAAACATCTCTGCAGGCCATTAAGGGACTGCAAAAGAAAAAAGCAGTTGGAGAGAGTAAGGGTCAGAGTAGGAGCCACAGAGGACCTGATTTCTTAGACAAAGGAGGAGAGAGTAGCTGCTTGCTCTGGGCAGCTTGAGGGTGGGTAGGGAAAGCATTTGATAAGTCAAGAGTGAGAAAGCCACACATTGAAACAAAACAAACTGTGGTATGTGTTCTGGGAACTGTAAAAATTCAATACAGCAGAAAACCCATAAACTGGAATCGTGATTGCACAGAATGGTGATATAAACCACCTGCAGGGATTACTTGAACAAGTAAGCTGAAAAAGAGTTACACTTTTTGCAGTACTTGTTGGATTTCATGATATTCTATTATGTATTAAGAATCTCAGCCAGTTTGGTGGGGTGGCACATAGACCAAGAGTATGAAGTATTCCCTGGTCATTTTTGAGAGGCACATATGCTAGTAGGATCGGCATTTTCCATATCGTACTTTGGGGGCTGATGGGTTAAAATCAGGAATGTAGTGTAGCAAAACATTGCATAAATAGGTGAAAACAATTAGACATTACATTTAGGGCAATATACATTTATAAGGATATAGCAAAGCTCTACTGTATCTGAGTTCTTTTTAAGACAGGTGGTTCATCAGTGACCAGGAAGACAAAGATTCCAGTTCTTGTGTAGTTTGCCTTCTCATGAAAAAGACCAACAAAATAAGATAAAAAAAGTCATATATAGTGTGTTATATGGCACCATGGATAAAGTATGAATCAAGAAAGGACAAGGAGGAGAATAGTGTATTTTGTCAGCTTGTCAGGAAGGGTTTCATTGAGAAAACTGCTTGAAAAAGAGACCTGAAGGGTGGGAGTTGTCCTGGGGATATGTGGACAGAGGATTACAGAGCTATGAAAATAACAAACAGCAAAAGCCAAGAAGCTAAGAGCTCCGATATGCCCATAGTAGAGAAAGAAGATTTTCCCCACATGGAGTACCTTGAAGAAGCCTTAGAAAAAGGGTGCCCCAGAGAGGGACTCTGGTCTCCAGGTTGGTGAGTTTCTGAAGTCTTTGACTTGTCCTCCGAGTGAGATTACAAGCCACTGAGCACTACAATAAGTTTGACTTACTTGTGGAAGAACTTCTCTTATTGATCTCTGCAAAATTAATTGAAAGGGGCAAACACAGAAGCAAAGTGGTCAAATTAGAAGGCTTTTGCACTAATCCAAGTGAAATATGGCTTATACCAGAGTGGGAGAAGGGAGCCAGTGAGAATAATCTGGAATCTGGGTATATCTGGAAAGTACAGTCATCCTGCAATATTCCTGGGACCTCTTGGCTACCAAATCCACATATGCTCCAGTCCTTTCTACAAAATAATGTAGCATTTGCATATCGCCTATGCACATTCTTCTGCACTTTAATCTCTTGATTATTTACCATACCTAACACAATACAGAAACTACCAGGAATACAACAAGTAAAAGTCTGTTTGTGTTGAGTATAGATGTAAGTTTTCCTAATGTTTTAGTTAGCTGAATGCTCAGACACAGAACTTACAGCTACAGAAGACTGTCTTTAAACCAGCAAGGTTTTTCACATGAATTAGATGCCAAGTGTGAAAAAAGGAGAAGAACCATGGGTGACTTCAAGGATTTGGACTGAGAAACTTGAATGATGAGGTTGTTTTGTGTCCAAAGTGGGATAAAATTTCTGGAGAAACAGATTTGAAGGAGAACATAAGCAGTCAGGTTACACGTAAGTTGATTTTTTTTAAGGTTTAAAATGAAAAAAGAACAAAAACAATGATTAGAATTTCAAAACATAATAGTTAACCATGGTTAATATATTGCTATTGTTATCTCCAAAGTAGTTACTCAGATTACAAGATAGAAGTGTGAAAAAATAAGCAAGCAATGAAAGCACAAACTGTTCTTTTTGATGAACTAACACAGATTAGTATCTATCATATATATATATATATATATACACATATATATATAATATTTTACCTTCTTTCTTTTTTCTTTTCCCTCATCCCAGTTGTTCTTTCCTTTTGAGCAGTTTCTTCCACTTTCACAATATTTATTGTGCATTTTGGATCCTATTTACTCTTTCTGTTTTTTACACTAAGAAGATAACACAATGTCTACACCTGAGTCTGATTTATTTCACTTATGAGTATGGTCTTTAGTTGCATCCATTTACCTATAAAAGCCTCGAATTTATCCTTCTTTATATCTGAGTAGTATTCCATTGTGTAAAAACACCACATCTTTTTAACTATTTCACAATTGAGGGGCGTTTGGGTTGTTTCCAAGATTTTGCTATTACAAATCATGCTGCTATAAACATGGGTGTATGTATATCTCTGAGGTATGATGTTTTCAATTTTATTCTGGGAAAATATCCAGAGTAGGAATAGCTGGATCGAATGGACCCCTCAAACCTAGTTTTTAAAGGAATCTCTATACTGACTTACAGTGTTTTTACAGTCTATGCTCCCACCAATAACTGAGAAGGATTCTTTTTTTCCCACAACCCACCAGTATTTGATATTGGCTGATTTCTTAATGATAGCCATTTTTTATGGGGTGAAATGAAATCTCAGTGATGTTTTAATTTGCTTTTCTTGAATTATCAGTGATGTTGAAAATTTTTCATGTATTTATTTGTCACTTGTATTTCTTTATCTGAGAAGTATCAGATGCTCATTTTGGTTTGGATCTTTGAATTTGGGAGGCCTGATTTTTTTTCATTTTTTAAAATATTTTCTAGATAGAAGTCCTTCGTCTGAAAGTTATCTAAAATTTTTTCCCACTCTGTGCATTGCCTTTTTATTCTGATGATTTCTTTTGATGTGCAAAGCATTTTAATAAGATGAGATCCCAGTTGTTGATTCTTTGAAGTGTTCCCCATGCAGTTTGGGTTTTGTGCATGAACTCTCTGCCTACTCCTGTCTTCAAGATTTCTACCTACCCTTCCTTCCAGTAGATTTAGTGTTTCTGCTTTAATATTTAGCACTTTGATCCATTTTGACTTTAATTTAGATGAGTTGATTTTGAGAAGAAAGTAGACAAAAGATATCTAAGTAAGAACATTATGGAACTGGATTGGTGCATTGAGGAAAAACAAACAAAACCCACTCTGGTAACCTTAAAAAGAAACAATGGAAAAGAAGTATGAGGGGAAAGAGAAACACAGATGCCAAACGAGGAATCCAGAAAAAAGCTACACAGAAAATAATCTAGATCAATGAACTATATACAGAGGGCTTGGAATCAAGTGTCAAGGACAAAAGCAATGGAGGAGATGAAATCAGTAACTTTTCACAGGTGGTCTAAAGTAGAGGAGGCACATTTGCAGCTCAGGATGCAGTGGTGAGTCCAGCAATGGAGAAGATGGAAAGTGAGATGATATTGACTTCTGTAAGAAACTAGCTGAATTAGAACTGCCTTGAGAAACACTATGAAGGGCTATCCAGTGTCTTCATCAATTTCTTGTCACTGGGCACCCACAGCTTAATAAAGGAAATGTTCATTTTCAACTCACAGTTTCAATTCATGATCATCTGGCTTCAAGACAGAAACAAGATGGCAGAAGGCCATAGTGGAAGAAAAGGTGCTCAACCTATGACATCCAGAAGCAGAGATAGAGAAGAGGAGCCAGGAGCAAGAATACACCCTTCCAGGCCAACTCCGCTCAATGACTCACCTTTACCCAGCCCCATCTCCTAACAGCAAGTCGTCTATGGTGCCCCACAGTCTAATCACCTCACTAAAGCCCTATATTAAAATACACGATACTTCCATTTATATCTTACCCATTGTATCTGGTGTTGAAGTGATTACCAGCTTTCCTACTGCTGGGTACAACCTAAAGAAGAAGCTTAGTTTGGTTCAAATTTTAAGGAGGTTTGGTCCATGATCCAAGGCAGAAACCTGGCGGAAATGATTGGTGGACCCAAGCTGCTTAGCTCATGGCAGCTGAAAGGCAATGCAGAGGAACAGTGCTGGAGATGAAGGGGTAGAACCAGAACAGACTGCCCCCCAAGGCCATCTGTCTGTGATGCATGTAGATTCATCTAGAAGTGTGCTTTTCCAATTTTCTAGAAGAATCCCAAACCAAATCGAGTTGACCTTCACCTGAACGGCCACATAGTAGAAGAGACACCAGTTGCTCACTAAATTCATGAGCTTGCTCATGTTTTCCAGCAGCTTTGCAGTTAGGCTGTGTCATATGATTTATTCTTGCTAAGAGGCTGAAGAGAGAGGTCATCTGTGTCCCTTCTAGCTGCAGTGTTTAGAGTCATTGCATAACTCTCCATCTTACTGCCATAGGGACTAAGGCAGTCATGCGTTCAGAGGTGGAAGAACAGCTATGATCTTAGGCTCTGAACAACTCTGTACAAGCTCCTTCCAAAATCTTGATGAGAGTGTATCTCGAGTGAGGAATATGTATTTCATATCTAAATTCCATGATATCCAGAGGCCTATTCATTACTGCACTATCAATTATATTGTCCTTATTAATATATTTGGATATGTATGTTTGAAATTCAGGGAGATAGGGGAGTAATTTACCAGTGTAAATATAGCAGTGAAGCCTGGGAAATGAGTGTGATTTCTTAGTGAGAGACTGTATTTTAACAGTAAAGTATTCAGGAAAAAAATAACTCTGAGAAACAGTCACATTTAAGAAGTTAAAGAGAATCAACAAAGTCTGAGCAAAAGCATTCAGACCTGCAGAATAACCCAGAGTGTCATGAGGACAAGATGGAAGAGAATTTCAAGAAAAAGGGCAGAGTAAATGTATAAAATACTTTGGGGTATATTATTCCAATTTGAATTATTTTCATCTGCTTTTATTTTTAAAATGCAGATAGACTGCCTATATCATCCCGGAAAATAGGCTCTGGAGAGACCCATGGATAGAGCAATGGCACATAATTTAAAGACCTTTGATTGGAGCTGTTTCTCACAAAAATGATGTGGGTGGAAGTAAACCAAGGATGGGGTGAGAGTGAGCAGAGTGACAAGACAGCGACCACCTGGTGTGATTCTTTCAAACCCCAGGTGTAAAAAGAAAGAGGAAAATGAGGTGGTAGTTCTGAATGATAAGCAGCAGAAATGTAAGTGACGTACTATGTACCTGTTTCCCCAAAAATCCATAGAAGCAGAAATGATTTCTCTATTTCTTCCTGAGAGAAGCAAAATGCAGTAAACACTGAGATAGGAGCTGGTGCTACCATTTACCAGCCGTAAGCATCTGGGCAAGTCCCTTGCCCTCCTAGGCCTCAGCTCCTTCATAAGTCGGAAGAGCAATTTTTGTATGATGGTGCAGTAGAGCAAACCACTATGCTGCTTTGCCCAGAACTGGGGCTTTTCCCAGGATACACAATTTTCCATTCTAAATCCCGCACAGTTCTAGGCTCAGCCACTCACCCTGGTCATCTTTGTGCCTGAGTGGCTTTAGAAATATTAATCACAGTGCCTGGCAAACAGTTCTGTGATGAGACAGCAACTATTCTTTCTTTGTCTTCCACTTGCCTTGATTTCTTCATATATACTTTGCAGTAAGACAAGGAGGATGGGTGCTGTAATAGTGGCAGTGATCAGAGTGATAATGAAGAAGGAGAAGCGGGCTGAAAGAAGATAAACACACAACTGACTCATCAAAGAAGGGGAGGATGAGACCAAATGGGCCTGGCTCCAAGCATCCTCATATTTCTTTAGTGTCACTTTGAAGCAGGTCTGGAAGGATTATGTGGCAATAGGAATCTGAGTTGTCTTTGGGCATCAATTAGATTTGATATTTATTGATTTATTCACTCCCTAACAAATATATGTCAAAAGATAATCATGTCCCAGACAATGTATAGAGTGAATAAGTAGATACAGGGTTACAATCCAGCAGACTGTGAGAACTGTGAGGTTGAGCAGTAGAAGGCACTGGACACAGAGAAAGGGATGCACTTGGTTCACTGCCATCTGCCCTGCTCCCAGAATTAGAATGACTATTCACACATACAAAGATCCCTTGAGAAGTGGAGCTCACTCTACAAATCCTTAGGGGAAAGTTGGCAGCTCACTGTAATTTCTTGTTTATCAGGCTTGAATGAGGCAGGAAGACTTCTCACACTGTCTCCAGGCCCTGCCCCATGGTCATGTCAGCCCCACCTGGTTCCAGCCTGGGCCCCTCAGGTGATGTGCTGGTTCCTTGCCAACAGCCAGCAACACACCCAGAGAGACTGCTGAGGGATAAACACAGCATCTATTTCCAGCTTCCTTGTCATGGATTTTGGCAGATCTTCCCCACTCTGAAATTCAGGGAGAACCTCTGAGCTTTCCTTTAAGAATAAATACCCTTCTGAAATGCTCCATTAACAAGTGTAAATAGACAACAGATCCACTGTGTGATTTGAAACCAGTGAACAGGAAGTGTACTGTGAGGAGGTCCCAATTAACAAATCGGTTGATAAGGCACAAAGCCTCTTTCAGTGGAATCTTCCCATTCAAAGAGGCAGCTTCAAGCAAACAGGAGAGGAAGACTGGGCAGCTGTGTCTTCAGATACCAGGTCTCAGTTGGGCACTGGGGAAGTGTTTATTTCAAAAAATATTCCTTTCAGAATCAGTTTGCTTTAGGTAAGTTAGAAAAATAAGGGTAAAACCAAGCAGATTAAAAATAAAAGGATGAGCAGGTGAACACCCAGGGACCCGAGAACAGACTACTCCATTACCAAGCCCGCACACTGACATGGGCAGTTCTGGGCTCCTCAAGCAGTCTGGTGTAGCTGCAACTTTAATCCAACTTTAATCCAACGGAGCGATACTAGGGTCCAGAGTCTGAATGGCTCCCACCAGAGTCTGAGAAGAACCTCAGATGAGGTTTGCATCCAAGGGCCTGAGTTCTTCCTAAGGTGCCAGGAGTGAAATGACCCAAGGACTCCAGTCTAACTCTGTGTTCCTATATATCACAGGAGTCCAAGGCCAACATTGGTCGGAAAATTCTAAAACCCAGCGTAGATCCACACTCAAAGTTATGGAAATCCAAGGTGAGAGGCAGCAAGGGGGATCCTGGGTATGATACATACAGGACCCAAAGGTTTGGAACCTTTGGAGAGGGACATGCAAGCTGGGTTGATTCTGTGCTGCTGGGATAGAGGTAGGGAAAGGGGTAAGGAAGTCTAGCCAGGGCATTTGTCCAACTTCTTGTGGTCATTAATTATGCTGTTGTTTTAGATGACCAGCAGCTAATTCACATAAACACACTACATCAGCCAATCTTTTAATTCACTTACTCTGTCATTCATTCTCTCACTTCTGCTCAATCCTGCGGTCAACCGTTTAGTTAGTTGTGAACTGTCAATTGTTTTAGTTCTAACCAAGTGATTGTATCCTTTATCCAGCCAATCAATTAATTGCCTATGCATTCAGGCCCAGGCAGTCATTTGATGCTTTCATTCATTCATTCACTTATCCAGTTAATCCTGGCCTCTGCCAATCAGTCAATCATACATAATTGCTCCTCTCATTCAGTCACTCATGTAGTCAATCATCCAGGACTATTCACTAGTTCATTATTTAATTCATGTATTTATTCATATGTTTGTTAGTCTTTCCGCTGACCTGACAGTCAGGTAATCAGTTACTTAGTAATAGTGAACTTGCCCACTAAGCCTTGGGAAAACAGATTTTTAATCTATACTTTTCTTCAATTTGACTGGTTGGTAGGTACATTCTGCAAAGTGGAAAATCTAGCATGAATTTCCCATTTGTTGAAACAACAATAAAATAGACCTCAGAGACTGATATAAGAAATAATAAAATCAATTCATACAACCTATGTGCACAAATCCTGCTACTGCAGATGAGGGAGGGCGTGGTCTAGGCTCCACCTGACCCCTCAGTGGCATCAAAAGGTCCCATCAAGACCATCAAGACCCTCCCATAGGACCAAACATGGGACCTATCCCAAAACCAACATGAATAAAATATTGTTAAAAGTCGTGGTTTTCCTTGAACTAAATAGTGATACATACTTATTAGAAAATTAATGACATTTTGAACAAGAAATGAAAATAAAACTAGATTCCAGCACTGAAAATTAACAATTGTTAAAATGTTGAGTAGACACTTATTTAATTTTTAATATATCATTACCAAAAAGTCAAATAATTATGTATATAATTCTTACTAGTTGGTTATTATTATAAAAGAGATGATGATCCATAAAGAAATTTTTGTACATAGGAAAGGTTTATTGGGATAGCAGTTAAGCTCTATGTTTACAATTAAAATGAGTAATATAATAATTGATTTAGATTTATAGTTTTAAGTTGAATTTTTACCACACTTATTTACAATATTTGAACATTTATAGCACCAGAAGAATCACCTGATTGATGTTAAGGAGTTTCACATGCTCTACTAGATTTATAAGATGAGCATTCAGAAAGACTGATTTGTTAATCAAAACACTAAAAATAGAATATATTGAAAGTAAGAGGATAGCTTAAAATCTTTAAATTTATAAAGAGCAACTAAGTATTAAGCAAAATCTCCAACTAGTGATTGTTAATTCTGGATAACCTTTTATGAACAGAAAAATAAAGTCCACAAGCTGAATGAAAAAGAAAGAAAATATTTTATACATTTAAGAAGCTCAATATTAAATTTCAAAACCATAGTAACTTGCGAGTGATCTTTTTCATGCACAAATAAACTTGAGGACATTTTTAAAATCCTCAATTTGGTTTCTATTCAGTACAGAGTGGGTAGCATCCTGTGCCTGCCTTTCTCAGGATGCACATCAGGGCCGATGACCCATCTCCGACCAGGAAGCTGTCCAATTGCACAGTCGAATTTCAGATTTGAGCCTCCAGCAGGTATTCCTGCCATTCACCAAGCATGAGCATGTTGGGCAAACACGTGTCTGCGTGGCTCTCCACTTGTGGCAGTTAGGGTGCGGCACTGACTTGATTGGCTTTGGGATCCCCTGGGGTACTGACACATCCTTCTGGATGTATCTGGGTGAGTCATGGAGGCATGCCTTGGGGTCTGTGTCTGGTCCCTTGTCCATTTCTCTCTGGCACTGTCCCTTTGCTCTGCTTCTTAGCAGTGTGAACCAGACATCTCTGATGCACCACACCCTTTATCCATGCTGTTTCTCACAGGATTCCAAATGCCACAGCTGGAGGGATGGCACCACGCTTGCCTCCACCACTTCAGAGCCCAGCCCAGTGCTGACACACATGAGGTGCCCAGCTGAGCTGCCAACATAGGTGAGCCCCCACAGGGGCTCAGGGGCTCCAGAACCAAGCCTGAGGGCACCCCACCCCCGCCCCTGGAGCTTCTCACTGCCAGTTTCCCCTTTGTTGGGTGAAGGACACATGGCTCGGTGATCTGAGGATTTTTTGCTTTTCTGCAGGTCTCTCAGCTGGCCAAGTTCAGTCATTGCCTCTGATTATGCCCCAGTGTGAGTTTAGACAGGCTGCCATGGGCTCATCACACTGAAATACCTGAGCCAACTCAGAAGGTCCAAGGTCACCTGTTAGAGATGGAAGAAAAGAAAAGAAAAAGCAGTGTGAAAAATGCCTAACAGCTGACAACATATTGTTTAAAGATCCCAGGCAGCAAGCTTTCCTGATCTGTAGGAGAAGAAATAATTCTGAGAGAGCAGGGCTGCCTTTTACCCTTGAAAACTCAGTCTCAGACGCTCCCATGAGGTGAGGGGTGAGTCAGCTCACAGTGGCCCCAGACAGCCTTGGTGAAGGTGCCTCTGGAGAAACACAGACAACTGTGACCTGCGTTGGTCCGGTCTTTCTCCAGTGCTGTCTCCTTAAACTCAGCTCTCACTTCAGCCAACTCCCTCTAGGAGCTTTTTTATCTCCCTCCCTGTGCCTGTCAGAAGGTGGGAGACCTAGGTGCGTGGGACACTGCATCCAGACACTACGCTACCACAGGCTCCGAAGATGAGGAAACCGAGGCTCAGGGAATTATACACTACTTCCACTGCATCCTTTTGGTGAGTGGCCTGGCTGGGACTTGAACTCAGAGCTTCTCTGACTCTACATCTGAGGCTCTTACTCCAACACAATGCTGTCTTAGAATTCCCCAACCAAACAGTGTTCTGGCTTAGGGCCTCTTTTCCCAGAGTGGAAAAGAGATCCCTTCCTTACACTCTCCCTGCACAAACGCTCTCTTCTAGCCTGTTTTCTCTGCCAGAGAACTCTCACTCCTGATTCCAAGCCATGTCTTCAAATTTCCAAACACTAATTAAAGTTCCACCAGTTTCCTGGGTTGCAGACAGTGTTGCTCCCAAACCATTTTCTGCTAACTCAGAACAAAAACTCACATATTTGGTGTCTGTTAAAAGGGCTTCTGTAGCTCTTTAGGCCCCTTGTCCCCAGAAAAAGAAAAAGGAAAGAAAAGCCAGATAAAGTCTTCAGTTGGCCTTGATAGATCACTTGGAGCAACTTGCGAGGCTGGGAGGCAGATGAGCTGATGATGGAAATTTTCTTGAGCGACCTGCCAAGCGTCTCCCGCCCTACATTTGGTCGTGGTTCAGGAGGTGACTGCCGACAGTTGGACTAAAGAGACTGCCTGCTGGATTCTTCTACCAGAGGTTTCCCAGTGGTCATGGAATCTACCTGCTTCTCCGTATTCTGGACCATTTTACCAGACAAATAGCACTTATTACAGATAATTTTCCTGCTGGCACTGTTCCAGCCTCCAATTTGGCATTAATATTAATGTGCCCTTAAGCCATTCTTTTAGGAGGTTGGCAGGGGTGGATTTATCCCCTGTGGTAGCTGCGTGCATTTAGACGAATGCAAATGCTGTGTGACTTCAGGGTTTTCACACCACAGCCTACTCCAATGTACTGCTGAGACAGATTTGGAGCCTTGCCAATTGCTGTAGGTAGCCGGAGTGGGGAGTGGGGTGACAGAATGACAGAGGGTTGTCCTCTTCATCCTGCTCCAGTTTACTTCTCTCCATGGTCAAAACTGACTCCTCCATTTGTTCTGTTCAAGTTGTGTTTGTACTGCTTGCTTCTATCCAGAGCAGCAATCGATATTAATTGCTGAATGCAATTGGGTTTTCATTTCTGCCCACTTTTCACAATATAGATACTCTTATATCTACAATCCTAAATGGCCCTGGCTCATATCCCAAAATCTTTAATAAGTTAAACTCTGAACGTCCTGACCACCAGAGATATCTTCAGATTATATACCCAAACACCAACGATCACATACATTGCTAACTCACTTTCATCGTTTTTGCAGAGTAGACTATTGTGGAAAACATATTTTAATATCTTCTTGGAGCAATGAGAACATATGGAAACCTTCTAAATAAAGTCTTTTTGAAAATCAGAGTAAATTCTTTAATTTTAGGAAAAGAAAATTATTTTTCAGCTGTGCTTAAGCACAGAAGGGCTATTAATAAAGCAGTTTAATTTTTGTTTACCCCACTTTTCATCAACAGTTTCATATGCTAGGCTGGACATTGCAAAATACATTTGATTGTACTGTCTCCTCTGTCCACAGTAAATAATGAATTACCAAGTTCGATCAATTCTTCTAAATAAATACCCTGTCCTATCTTCTTCCCTCCATCCTTATCAACCATCCATTCATCCATCCATCTATTCATTCATCCATCCATCTATCCATCTGACCATCCATCTGTTGCATCCATCCACCCAATATTGATCCAACTAGCCAACCATTGATCTAATCATCTACCTATCCACCTATTTATTCTACTATTCATTCTTCCTCTCACCAGATGAATGTAAGTTGACTCCTGGAAGAATGAACAAATCATGGGATTGATGCAGAATGAGAATGAACAATCCTAGAAAGGGAAAAGAAGATGTACATGGTTAGGAAAGCAGTGAAATAGGACAAGTACAGGAAACTTCTAGGCATGAGGTAAAAAAGTGCCAAGAATCAAGCTGAATGAATTTCCAAAGACAGGGTTGTAATGAACGTTGATTGCCATGCTAAAATATTTGGACTTTTTCCTGAAAATGATCAAAATCTATTAAAACATGTCCAAGGAGTTTCAAGGGAATTTCTGAAGTCAGTGTTGCCAAAAGAAGCTTTGTTGGAAGTTTCTTATCCCAGATATTAAAACCTCAAAAGCACACATGAATTTTTCTGTGTGAGGCAGCCCTAGAGAATTCAGGTTGGATTATCACACCAAAAAGTCACAAAACAAGCCTCCACAGAATTGAAAGCTTCTGCAGGTGCATTGAGCATTGCTATTCCAACATGGACATTCCCTACACAAATGTACAGTCAAACCTACTTTGTGCCTGGCATGGGGCCACCTGCCATTAGGGATGAAGAATGAGGCATGGATGGTAGGGTTCCACTCCATAAGGAACAAATAGTACGTTTATTCAAATTTAATATTTCTCCAAGGCATCTGTCTGTGTCTCTTCTCCATTTTCTGTCAATTCTCCATTATTCAATTAATTTTCTGTCGATGCCAGGCATCTCAGCTGTTGCTAAGAGAAGCCAAAACCGCTTAAGCCCTTGAGCCTGAACGCACTGAGCTCTCCACTTTTAATGATCTTTTAGCTGAAAAACTATTCAAACAACACTCAGGCATAGTAAGGCACATAAAAGGTACTAATAGGGAAATGGCTGGAGATTCCTTGTTTATTTGTTTAGATTTTTTTTTTTTCAGATAGGCTCTTGCTATGTGGTTTAGGCTGACCAGGAACTCACTATGGAGCCCGGACTGACCTCGAATTTGCAACAATCTTGCTGCCTCAGCCTCCCAAGTGCTGGAATTCCAACTGTGTACCACCATGCCCAGCTGCTTCAAGGGTTTAGAACACATCGGCTGAAGGCCCAGAGCTTCGTAACCTGGTGGGGGTCAGAGGGATTGCACTAATCCACTTGTCTGATGCATCCATCTGGGAACATGATAAACTCCAGTTAGATTATCTGAATCATTTTCTCTGCTAAATCCACCATTTCTTACCATTTTTTCCCTCAAGCATGTTCACTTTAGTTGTTTTAAAAATCCAAATAACTTTTATTGGTTTTTTGTGATCAGCAATCTCTTTTATGGTGAATCTTAACATGACTCTTTTGGCTTCTGCTCTTTGGTTTAGTCTTTCTTTGCATTTCCTGGCCTCTGGTAGGCAATAAAAGGTTGCTTTTCCCTGATATTGTCAAAGCCCATGGGACTAGAAGAACAAGGTTTAGAGAATGGAGCTAAAGGCAAGCCAACCCAGAGGGTTAGCAGGTTATGTGACTTGCAAGGTGAGTGTTAGAAAAGGCCAAACACACACACACACACACACACACACACACACACACATTCCAGTGCCTTCACTTCTCACCTACGGAAAAAAAAATTAAATGTTTGTTGGACATGTGACTGACTATTAATGTCACCTGAATCTGGATTCTTTTCACATGACCAACTCTGCCGAATACCTGGCCCCATCTACTCTTACCTGAAACTGGGCTTTCACAGCCTCCCACGGCAGACACCAGGCAATCTGCGAGGCTCTCTCACTGCTGTCCAGTGTGATTGTTCGCCTCGTCTCTCAAACAGAGCTGAGTGATCCATGCTGAACACTTGGCTCAAACTGAAATAATCTTGCTCCTTGCTCTGAAACTTGGGATCTGATTTCAATGATGTGTCCCCTTCCCTACACCTGGACTTGTGACTTGAAAATGGAGCAGCCACCATCGTTCTGACAAGTAGACCAGGGGTAGAGAGTGGATCTAAGGAGAGCAGATGGACTAGAGGAAGGGAGGAGAAAAAGAGACAAGAAGCAGAGGAAAAATAAGCTTTTTCAGTTTTTGTGACCTCCTGTTTCCTGTTTCTTTCCCAAGCCTTTGTCCATCTCACCCCTTGGAGCAGACACATCTTTATCGAGCATTTGTGATATGCCGAGTGTTCTAGGTGCTGAGGCCATGAGGCAGAACAGGAAGTCCTTGCCCCGTGAAGCCCACATTCTAGTGTGGTCAGGTAGGCAATAGCCTCAGTCCTACATGCCTCTGAGCTCAGCCAGCTGAGAAGTTGAGGCAGCAAGATGGCAAATGGGAGCCGAGGCTACGTAACACCTTGTCTAGCAAGATTCTGTCTCAAAGTAGAAAATAAAAAAGAGCAGGGAATGTAGCTCATCGTGAGGCCCCGGGTTCCACTGCAACTACTACTATTAATAATAATAATGATGATTTCTTTTCTTTGTTTTTTTTTGTTTTGTTTTTGTACCAAGTATTGAACTCACAACCTTGCACTTGCCAGGCAGGCACTTATGCTGCTGAGCTAAATCCCCGGCCCATAATAATGATTTTAATAAATTAAATTATTTTGGTTGGCAATAACTATTGGGAAAAAGTGCTTAAAAGGATGAAAATTATAAAATGCTTAGGGTTGGGTTAGGCCATTGTTTGCATAATCAGAGAAGACAACTGTCATCTGGTGTGACATTTCTCGTGCAAGACTAGCAAAGGCTTTTGGTAGAAACTTTTATGGAAACAGTGCCCCTATAGTTGTGCAGTGCACAGCACGAACAAATAACAGTAATAGTCCTAGGAAAAAGTTTTCTGAGAAAGGAACATTTGTGTTCAAATCAGTACAACAAAGAGTCAGCCTGGGATATAGCTCAGTAACATAACAACTTGCCTGAAAAGCATGAGGTCCTCAGTTCAATTCCTTGTACCAAAAATAAATAAAATTTATGACGGTACAAGAAGTCAGTACTGTGAAAATATTTGAGGAGAACATTCAAAGCACTGGTAATAGCTAAAACCATAGTGTAAAGCTGGGAATGTTCTTAGCTTATTTCACAGAACCAAAAGAAGGACAAGAGGATTCGTGAATATGGAATGAGGTAGGAAAAGAAAGTAGGAGAGGACAGACATGTGGGCTTGTAGGCCAGGGTAAAACCTGGAACTTTAAGTGTGATTAGAACCCATGGGGCTGTGAGCAGAGTGGGAGGGCAACTTCTGATGTTTTGGAGATAGCAGCGCTCTACCATAAATTCCAGGAGGACAGTTTTTCTCTCGTTCCTCACTGTGTCTGCATTCCCTGGCGTGGCTTCTGCCTGCAGTAGGCTTTCAGAAAGGACTAGTTACTTCATGACTCTGACTACTTTGAAATTCACCTTATCTGCACCTTGTCACCTTGTCACAGTTGAGATTTCTCTCTGTCCTTCTGAGGCTGTCAGTCTGTGTAGGAAACCCTGAGGCTCTAGCTTACTAGAGAAAGAAAGCCAATGAAGACTTACTAAGCTTTGCTAAACATTCAGATTAGTTTCACATTTACTTCCTGCAAGCAGAAATATGATGAAGTTCATCAAGGCTGAGTAAATTGCTCCAAAGCACAAAGTCAATATTCAGAAGATGTGGTCTCTGGATGCAAATCTGCAGGATCCCTGAGCCACACTCTATCACCGCTATGTAACCAGACACTAGATAACCCGGAGGCAAGTGAAAATAATATGTCCTAGAATACTTGAAAGTCTTTAAAAGAGTATAAGTTACTGTTAAAACCATAGAAGGAAATGAAAGTCCCCATAAACCAATAGTGCCAGCTAAAACTGGGAAAATGTAAATAAAGAGGACACTGGCCCTGATGACTTTTCCGGTGAGGTCATTCAAGCCTTCAGGGAGACTTCATCCGAATTTTCCAAACTGTTTTAAATCATAGAAAAGAACCAAAATCTTTCTAATTCATCTATCCTTGTCTTCCATTTATAACCTCAGAGATATTATACATGTATCTAAGAAACAAGAATATATTTGAAACATATTCAAGAAACAAGAAACAACTGTTGGAAGTTAAACATTTGGCTTTAGAATTAAAATCTAAGAAGGAAATAGAAAACAAGGTAAAATAAACACAGGGAAAAAATTAAAAAGAAAAAGAAAAACAAAGAAGGGAGAGAGAGAGACAGAAAGAGGGAGAGAGAATGGAAAATTAGACCAAAGAAGGAGATATGTCATTTCATACATAAGGGTACCATTAAAAAAACTTGTGACTGAGTCAAGAAACACAAGGACACAGGTCCAGGAAACTAAAGAACAGTGGACTGCAGGGCAGCAGGGGAACCTTGGGGTTGCATGAGGGTGGGGAAAACTGGAGCACTTGCCTATGTCCAGAGGGAATTTGACAAATATGCCAGAGAATGAGGATGAATGTGCAAGATGCACATAGAAACTAGTGCAAAGTAATTAAGATAATTATTAAGTCTAAGGAAAAGAAAAAGTTAGTGAAGTTGGAAAGTGTAGTCATACAACACCACTCAGGTAAAATTTTTCATGACAGGGTAACAGGGTTGGAACGAGGCTTGAGGTTAGGATAACGACTGAATCAAAGGTAGAAAGTGCTGAAGCCAGAGAGGTGTGGCTTCTGATGTTCTGAAGCAGGGATCAATAGACTTTCTGTAAAGATTCAAAAGGTTAAGATTCAAGGCTTTGCCAGTTGTCTGATCTGTTTGAATTACTCAGCTCTGCAGTTATAGAGCAAGTGAGCCACAGACAGTAAGTAACAAAGTGGGTGTGGCAGCATCCAATACAACTTTATGAAGGTGAGCTGTGGGCTGAATTTGACCAGTGGCACCATCATTTGCCAGTGCCTGGCCTACTGCTGTGGTTCTCAAACTAAGCTGCAATGTGGAATTGCTTGGGAAGCTTTTGAACTCATCATATGCAGGCCAAACCCCAAACCAATTGCATCACTCTTTGGAGGTAGGAACTAGATTTCTGGAGGTCCCACTGTGAAGTAAAGTTTGAGAACCATAGAGTAGTTTTACTCATGGGGAGAGACAAGAATCTAAATACTAAATTAAATTACTCAGTTGTTCCAGCTCCCTAAAGTCATTTATGTATTCATCAAAAGGTTGCTTACTAATTTTGCTTCTATCAGTATCATAGAAACCCACTCTTTTAAAGGATTAGTGTAAAAACTCCTAATGCAGTGAGGAAGGACACCATTGATTCACTATTCATCCAATGGACACTTACTTAGATCTTACTTACAGCCATGGTGATTTGCTTTGGGGTTCTGAGATGAGTAATTCTTTATTCTTGGGAACCAAGGAGTTCTAGACCAACAGGAGGAAAAGGAACTTAGACCCAGTGGCAGCCATTCCTCTCTGCTGAGAATCCTATGCTAGAATCGCCACTTGGCAATCATGCTATTGTCTCATTTCATCTTCATACAGCATTTGACATTAGTAACAAAGTGCCCATTTTGTGAATGGTCAACCTAAGGCTCAAGAGCAACAGATTCAAGGTCATACAATCAGCACAAAAAGTGAGGTACTTAAAATCAAGTACTGTCCAACTTCCATAGCCTGCACTCTGGTAGAGAACACCAGGTTACTTCATATCTCAGTTCTCTAACTTGCACCAAACTTCCTGACACTCATTCACTTGAGATGACAGTTATTTGCTCATAATTGCCCTACTATGGGCTGGGCCCAATGGGTAGTGCTGATATGGCCCAGGGTCACTCAAGTGGCTTTGAAGGTTCATTGGGGCTGGGTATTCAAGAAGTACTTACTCACTACTGGTAGCTATCACCTTGGGTCTCCACTGTGTGATCTTTCAGGCAAGATCCAGTCCACAAGTGCTTATGCTTCTGCCTAAGTCAAGCTTACTGTCAGCTCACTGGACAAAGAAAATTCATACTTCCTCAAGTTTTGAGCCCAGATACAGGAGGGCCTTATGCATGGGTGTGAATGTTAGCAAAGGCGATTTGATGGGGGGCATTAATACAATAGAAAACACAGTAACTGGGCCCAGGTCATTGAACCACTGAGTATATTTATGTCAAAAATCAGAGAATTCATGCTGGGTCTCACCTTTCTACAAAATGCAAGCCAGGTGGTCCATGCTCTGATAGAGGGAAGCCCAGGTTACTAGAAGAGCTCAGCTGAGTGTTGGGGATGGAGTCAAGAAAGAGAGGATGACTTTGTTGCACCTGAGAGTGAGATGAAGTTAGCAGGAGCTAACCTGAAGTGACTATTCTGTAGGAAAAAAATGACATTGTGGGAAATGGTTGGAGAAAAGACCACAGACTGGCTTGTTAGTGTGATGTGAAACAGGATACATTTTGTGAACAGAAACTTTGAGCACAAGAGAACCCACAGGTTCGGCTGAAGACTTGACACTTCTCTGTATAACTGTGAACCTGGATATAAGCTAAATAAGCCTCTATAATCTTTAATAAACATAGCCTGGGTATTCAGTTATACAACAGAAAATGGACTAACCCAATATCTCTCTCCATACATTCATCAATGCATATGCAAGCCTGATTGCTGTACACCTTTGTTCACCTCACTCCACTTCTTCAGCTACCACCACCACTCGAGTCATGACTGTCTCTCATCTGGACAGTGTCCCTCACCTGACTCCTAACTGGGCTTTTGAAACTGTTTTCCCCAAAGACAGCAGAGTGTTCATTAAATAATGTACACTTGTTATGTCAGCTGTCCGTGTAAAAAATTTAAATCATTTCTCATTATGCCTGGGACAAATGCAAGAATGTTTAGCATGGCCACCAACGTTCCCTGGAGTCTGGTCCTTTTTCCTTCTGTGAATCCCCCACAATTCTTCCCTTTACTTATCTGCTTGAGCCATTGTGATCTCATTTCTGCTCCTCATAAGCCCAGAGTCCTGTCGCTCCTCACAGAGGTTCTTTGACACCATCTTCAGCTAGTTCATTCCTTCCAGTGCCATAGACCTCAGCTTGATTGTCACTTCCTCTTGGAAGCCTTGCTGGATTTCCTTAACTAGACCACATACTCTACGCATACAATGGCCACTCAACCAAATTGCATTATAGAAATGCTGTAATGTTTATCTTCTTTCCCCATTAGACTGCAAACTCTATCTGTTCAGGGTTAAAGTATCTTGTAAATACCTGGAGGACAAATGTGTGATAAATGAATGGAAAGTTTCAGAGAGAAATAGATGAATTAATAAAGACGGTATCTAAGGCTCAAAAATGTTTATTACATACAGAAATTACATGTTTCATAAACCTCTCTGTTCCTTGTAACTTTTATTTTAGTGCTCAATTTCCAGTGCCCCCAGCAACTGTTGATCTTGTTCTGTAGAATTTTCTTTAGGTATAAACCTGGCCAAAATCAGTTGTTCATCACAATTCAAAACAAATACATGCCTTCCGTTCCTAAATATTTCTTACAATTAACTAAGGGTTCAGGACCTTAATACTAAAAATGAAACTGTAGACTCTTTGTCAGGGTTTTGGAGAGGGAGGGTATCTTTTAAATACCCCTCTAATCATACTGTCAATATCTCGTTTTTTTCCCACTATGTGGTAGAACAGTGGTTCAGCGGTGGCAAGATGGATTGCTGTGACTCTGAACAGCATTTTCTAGTAACAGAGCTTTGCTCTTGACATTTTCTTCTACATGTCATCAATGTATAGGAATCATCCTTATAAATTTGGCCTCCCAACTAACTTCAAGGGCATTGGGTGGGAGTTATTGGTAATGGGAATTTTACAGTCAAAGTCTTCCTTCAAAAATTATTTCTTGTGGTACATTTACAGCCTGTGTTTCTCTGATAAATTCTTCCTAGTTCTACTCATTCTTCTTTGCTTATTGGCTTTTGATACATCCTGAAAACTTCCATGTACTTAGTCCCTTCTTTTTTATTTTAAAAAAGCAAAACAGAAAAAAGAGTATAGAAATGATACAGAATTTCAAGAAAATAGTAGGAAATTAACAGTTAACATATTGCATATTTTTATCTTAGAACTAATTGTTCAGGTTACAAGATCTAGGCACAAAAAATGATCAAACAATCAAACACAATGATAGCACAAACTATTCTTTTGGATGAACTAACAGAGACTGGTAGTGTAGTTATCTATCTTGCATACATATTCACACACAGTTATGTATGAATACCTACATACATGTAATCTTTTCCTTTCTTCCTTTTCTCCTTTCCCTATCCAAGTTTTCTATCCTTTTCAGCACTTTCTTTCTCTTTAATTATTAGTCTTTTCTTGCTCTGCCTTCATGAACAAATGGTTTCCTTATGAGCACTAGAATTCAGTACTCTGCAGTCTTCTTTTTCTATGCTTTTTTTTGCTGATCAGGTACAGAAATTCAGGGTCATATGTTAGTTCGCATTTCTCTGACTAACTTGATCAATCCATCTTATATCCCCTGGCCTTTTAGGGTATTGTTTTTCTTCATTGAGTTGCCTATTATATCTTTTATCATTTGTGTCTAGTTGTTCCCCCAAAGACCTCGTGTGGTCATAAGTGAGGCTTTTCAGAGATGGCGTGGTGCTGGAATTAAATGTGTGACTCTGGAATTGAGGGGGTGTGATTACTAAATTAGTCCACCAATTGGTTTGGCAGAGCTCTGAGTGTAAATAGTGGGAGATTCACCCTGCATGTGAGTGCTACCGCCCGAAGGGCCTGTAGCCTGGATAGAATATAAGGGACAGGAAGAGGGCTTCTGCTGTCACTGCTGCTTCACTACTTTGCAACCATGCTGCTTTCTTCTTGCCCTGCCTTGCCATGGACAGTTTCTCTTCTGTGATGTTTTCCTGCCAAGTCAACCTGCCTTGGAGCCAACCAACCATGGACTGAACCTCTACAAATTGTATGCCAAATAAACCTCCCCTCTTTTAATTTTGAGGGTCAGATATTTTGTCTCAATAGTAAGAAAAGTGAATAACACAATGTTCTTTTCCTATTGTTCATTTAAAAATGTGAGTTACCCAGACTGTTTTTTTTCTGATTTTCAGAACTTAGATATTCAAAACAAATTTTTTTGTTAGTTACATGTTTTGAAAGTATAGTCTACCAGGTTTTTTTTTAAATCTTTGTAAAGTCACTAATTGAACATCAGAATTTTACTTGATGTAGTCAAATTCTTCTACTTTTTTCTCCATAGTTCTTTTTAAGGAGTTTTAAAAAATTATTCTCCATCTCTAAACCAGGATGAAAATTTCTTACACTTTCTAATACATTTATCACTCTACTCTTCATATGTAAGGTCATAGTAAAACAGAAGTTTTCTGCATGGTGTGAGTTAGAAGTCTATTTTTGCTTCATAATATATAATGATTGAATTTCTCTATTAGCTTTTGCTAAATAGTTTATTTTAGATAAATAGATTTATCTAAAGATAGATTTGTTTCTACCTTTAGTTTATGTGGGTGATTTTCTCATTCTCCCAGAGTAGGTAACTAGAGGTCAAAAGTACTCCTGCTAGATATTTTTGGAATTTTCAGTAACAGGAAACAAATTTATTCCTTTTGATTTTGTGGCATCTTTTTCTCCCTATTTTTCCTTCTGCACAACTTGCCACTTCTTCTCATGCTTCTTTGCTGGTTTCCTTTTCACTTCCCAAATTTTAAAGTTAGTATGGCTAGGGGCTCAAATTTTGGTTAACTTCTCCTCCTTCCTAACACTTTATTTTTTCTCATACTTAGAAATTTGCATAAGTTTAAATACTGCTTAGGCACAGATGGTGTTGTGTCTTGCATTTAGATGTCCCTCCCCAAAGCCTCATGTGGTCATAGATGGAGTTTTTCAGAGGTAGCTGGATCTAGAGTGTGTGACTGAATGACAGACCAACGCTAGGATTGAGGGGAATCACTGGATTTAAGGGTGGGTGATTACTAAACTAGTGCCTTGCTTGGTTTGGTACTGCCCTAAGCCTGGTAGCCTAGACAGAATAACAAAAGGGCAGAAAGAAACTGCAATGGCCATTTGTTGGTTCACTTGCTTCCTTTCCTCTCTTCTTTCCCTCATGAACTCTTCTTTCTCTCCAGGGATGCCTGTCTGCAATGCCACTCTGCCTGGTACCCAGCTATGCACTGAACCCTCTATAAACTTTGAGCCAAATAAACCTTTCCTCCTTCACCGTTGGGTGTTTTGTATCATCAATGAGAAAAGTAACTAAGGTAGATGACTTTTTCCCTTGTATCTCTAGAAAACCTTCTCCATGTAACTCTAGACTTGTAGCTCCATTACCCACTTCCCATCTCTACAAGGCTGTCCAATACTCATCTCAAAATTGAGGACTCTTTACTTTTTAGATAGTGTTTCCTATCTTCATAAGATCACATTTTTCCTACCACATTCTAACTTCACAATGTGGTGATGATCCTGTGTTTGTTGTTACTCTTCACTGCTGTGTTCTACCAATGGGTTTAATAGACCTTTGTTTCTATTAGTCTCTTCTAAACATCCCTCATTTTCTAGACTCTCTTGTCATTTCTGGTAATATGCCTCTTGGCTAACTACTAATACCTGTTTACCTGGGTTAAGAAAGTCTTCCTGTTTCTACTCTTCTTGTTATCAACATGGGAGTAATAATGAACCATGTCATTTTCTGCTCAAAAACCATAAGACCTTCTGACAGAATCTTTCCCTTTGACCAAATCCTAGCTCCTCTAAACTGTCTTCTTGAGTAATATCTTGGTTGATAAATGCTTTTATTTGTAAACAATTTGGTTCATAAACAGAAGCATTTGGCTTTTTGTTTGTTTGTTTGTGAACTCTACATCAGCATGACCATGGCAATCATTCCTGCACAAACATGAATGTGGCCATCTTTTCCAGAATCATAAATGAACTGTGTTCATGAACCAAAGTATTGCTGTATCTCGACCTTACCTGCCACTTTGCTCTTGCCTAATGAGCAAGAACTCATTAGGTTTAATGAGTAAATGTCCTCATCTTTTGATATCTGATGAATTTCCACTTTCTCCATTCTTGGTATCTAAATTTTTGATGTCTTTACCAAAAGTTCTGTCAAGCCAATTTAGCAAGAATCCCTCTACATTTGATTTCTAATCAAGATCCTTAAAGTATTTTTTTTCTTGTATTGATCTCTTCATTCTGCTTCTTGTCTATAAAGGCCTAGCAACTTGTCACATTTGGAGAAAGTTCAATTCTATACTACACAATTCATAGGTGTATAATACATTCAGTCTCAGGTGCTTCTTTGACTTCAGCAGCTCAAATCAATTCTGTCTTGACATTTTAACTAAGTGTCTGGTGCAATTTTTTGTTTTAATTTCATGTTACACCTAGAATAAAATCTGAGTTTATCAATGTATATATCATTTCTTCTTCTCACTTTCTTTGATGGGATCCTGCCACCCTGTCCAATTTTGTCGCTTTACACTCATCAGACCTTTGTCACCTGAGGTCTTTGTGTAAGATCTCTCCATGGCACTGACCTGGACTTTCTGACATACAACTTTCATCTGCCTGACTCCTTTTTGTTATTGAAGTCTTAGTTTAAACATCCTGGCTGTAGGAAGATCCAACAAGATCACTCAGCTAATATCATCCCTCATTTTTTTATTTTAAAGAGAATAAAACCAAGCAAAATAAAATGGAATAAAGCCAATCAAAATAAACCAGTATAAGTAATACAGGACCTCAGAACAATACAAAATCAACAGTGGTTACCATATGCCTCTTGTCTTCAAAACAGTTGCAGATACGTTCAGACACAGTAAAAATTAAACAAAACAGGGTAGAATAGAACCAATAAAAACAAAACAATGAATGCAGTAAAGGACTTTAAAACAAGATAATAGTAAATCCAAAATGACTATCATAATATATCCCATTATCTTTGAAACCGCTGCTCATGTCATTGGTTATAAAACAAAACAGAATAAAACCCAACCCAACAAAACAATGAAAATGATATAGGACTTCAAAACAAGATAATAGGGAATTGACAAAGGCCACCAGCCTTAGAAGAAGGTCCCTCATAAATGCCACATTGTGTACCATTATCCTCTGAATATATGACCAGACCACCAGCACTAGACCTGCAAGGTCAGTGAAACACCAAACACCACAAGCAGCAAATTTCATTTCACCTCCATATTTGTCACTACAGCCTGTGTTTCTCCAGACCAGCCAGTCACTTATGGCGGGTGTTGGCTCTTCTTGTTTCCCAGCCTGTGGGCTAGAAGGGGCTGGAGTCTGGCTGTCTCCCCAGTGGTGGTGACCCAGCATGATGCTGATTCACCTTAAATCACCCCTCATGATCATGTCTTTCCATTACTTTTTTTAAAATTTTATTTTTTATTAGTGCTTTTTTGCAATACATGTAGTTTATAGTCATCTTGGGGAGTGGGCACATGTACATAATAGAGGTTGATTCTTTTTTATTCATTTATTTATTTATTTTTGGTACTGAGGATTGAACTCAAGACCTCATGTTTGCCAGGCAGGTGCTGTGCCACTGAGCTATATCCCCAGCCTAGAGACCCTGATTCTTTTAAAACCCTCTCCCATTCCCTCCTTCCTCCCTCCCTCCTCTTCTAAATCCCCTCTCTTTGTTTTTGTTCTTGTTGATGTTATTAATCTTATTTTGTGTTTATAAAATGTTTGAATTCACTGAGGTTATTAGGTTGCTGTGTATGGCATATCTTTAATCTACTTATTTTGCCTTCCTCTCCCTTTCTCCTCTTGATCTCAGACTCTAGGAACCTTTGCATTTGCAAGAGATCTATCCCCTTATCTTCTTTCCATCCTTTTTTGCACTTTTGTTTATACTTTGTCTCACTCAGATGAGAGAGATTTTATTGAATTTAAACTTGTGTTTCTCATTTATTTCACTCCACATTATATTTTCCAGGTGCAGCCATTTTCCTACAAATGTCTTGAATTTGTCCATCTTTATAGCTGAGTAGTATTCCATTATGTATAGATACCACTTTTTTCTTATCCAATTGCCTGCGGATGGGGACAACAGGCTGCTTCCAGAATTTAGCTAGTATCAATTATGCTGCCATAAACATTAGTATTGTAGGGACAAGGGTTTGTAGGCAGGAAAAAGGATAAAATAGGATCTCATTTAATAATAAAGCAATTAATAATAAATCTACTAAAGGCAGATTTTTGCCTCTGCAGTTAAACTCCAGCAATTAGAAAGATAAAGGAAAAAGACAGAATGAGAAAGACAGTGAGACAGAGACAAAGACACAGAGAGAAACCAGATCTAGGAAAGTGCCAGGTAACACAATTAAACAAGATTTAGCGGAAAGAGTCAACAGGCAAACAGGAATGTAAACAGGAACAGGAAAGGCCCCTCCCCCACCTCTGATAAAATGCAAAGGAGACAAGAAACAGTCAAATAAGGGCTCTATTCAATCTTACTTAATCATTAACTCTAAGTTACCTTCCTATTGGGCTTCCCCCTCCACTTAACCATCACACAGGAAAAGGAAGAAATCAAAAGGCCAGAAAGAATGTACATCACGTTAGGATCAAAGACAGTGGGAGAGCCAATCAGATGGGTGCCCACAGGGGGGATGGGAGAAATCGCTGATCCAAAATAAAAAGGAGCTGAGTACAAAAATCCATTGATATTTACCTTTTATGCCCCTGCTTGCCCAAGGTGCTCTATCTTCTTTCTTTTCCATCTTTTTCCAAATAAACCATCTTCTTCTATTTTCGATTCTGCCCTCCAAATTCATTACTAGGACTGAGAGTTTACAATCCCAGCAGTTGTGTGCTCCAGATGAAGAGGGAGAAGCAGTATGTACACCCCACCTTGCCACACGACATGCATGTATCCCTGTGGTATCATGTCTGTAGCTCTTTGGGGATGATACTTATAAGGGCCAACAAATATATGAAACAACGTTCAAATTGTCCGGCCATCAGAGATATGTGAGTCATGGCAATCATCAAGTAGTCAAAAAATAGCAAATGCTCGTGAGGCTGTGATGAAAAAGGAACTCTCCTACATCATTGGTGGAAGTGTAAACTAATACAACCATAAGGAAATCAGTATGGAGAGTCCTCAAAAAAATAAAATTAGAAATTCCATATTACTCTTTTAATTATATATATCAGGAGTTGATGAAATTTAACCCTCAGAAAAGATCCTGCCTCTGTCTGTTTTATACCTTATAGCAACACAGCTATCCCTGTTTATGTGTTTTGGCCATTTTCATGCTGTAACTTTGAGATAAATAATAGTAATAGTGACCTTGTGGCCCCTCAAACTTAAAATATTTACTATCTGGCCCTCCATAGAATATTTCAACCTTGGGTCTGCACTGTCTGTTTCACCAGCTATTTTTCTGTATATATTTACCTAAAATTAAACTCCATACCAACAAAAGCTTCTTCTTATTAACCACTTGTCTTAATTCATTTGTGCTTAATTCATTTGAGGACAAATGTAGACTTGGCAGAATTGAAACTTATCGCTCAGAATTCTAGAGGCTGGAAGTATAAAACCAAGGTAGCACATCTGGTGAGGGCTGCTCTAGTCTCCCATGATGATGCCTTAAACACTGCCTCTTCCAGAGTGGAACACATGTCCTCAAAGACAAAAGCAGAGGTGCACAGAAAAGCAGGGGAGGTAGTGAAACTCTCCCTGCCAAGGTCTTTCACAAAAGCATTAATATATTCATGAAGGTAGAGTCCTAAAAGGCTCCACCTCCCAAGGCTGCTGCATTAGGGATTAAGTTTTCAACATGTGAATTGTAGAAAATGCGCTCACATCACAGTACTGCTCTATCTTTGTTGTTTCACAGAGTGGCCTGCATTCTGTATAACAAAAAGACAAAGTATTTACGGAAAATGCTGCTTAGATTTTCATTGCCTTTGCTCCTATCACATGACTGTGGTTCACTGAAGTGTTAGCCAGGATTCTCCATCCTTCTTGCTTCAGGCTTCTTATGATATTTGGCAACTCCTCCCACAGAAAGCAGCAAAGTGCATTCCTCCAATCTTTGATTCCGGTTAGCAATATGGCATTTTTTGGCCAACAGAATGAGATATAATTAAGTGTGCTCCAGCTTCCAGTGTAACCTCTCGTGTTCCTACCATCACTATGAAAAGAATACATGCAGGCCAGCCCTCTGTCCCAGGAGCACAGTGAGAGACTCAGGAAGTAGAACCAAACCACATCAGCAGAGGCAGGCAAATTGAACTGACTCACACCTAATACATGCACAAGTGATCTAAATAAATGCTCCTTGCTGACTACTATCATTGAATTTTAGGATGGTAGATTATGCATCAATGTGGAAGTTAAGTATATAATGCAGTGAACTTAGACAACTGACATCTATCTGTCAAAGAATCAGTTTTCTCTTCTACTAAATGGAGATGATAGTAATTGCTGTTCTCGACTTCATCACAATAGGTAGAAAGCTACTCTGTGAACAATGGCTCACTGGCACATGTGACTCTTTCTTGTTATTTATTAGAGAGCAGTGGGTCTGTGGTAAAGCTCTAAATTGATTCTAATCAAGTAGTGAGCAGAGAAGCTGCAGCAATACATCAGTGGTTGGGCTCCTCTGGGACGGCTAATGTGTGTGGCTCTGTCCTGAGCCACAGTCTGCCTTGGGCCATTCATGCCAGAGAATGTGGGATGCACCGCGAACTTAGGACCAAGCCTTGGGCAGTCACCCTGTACAGAAGAGGAGAGAAATACAACCGTGAGCTGAGCAGAGAAAGGAGATTGTGTCATGGAAAGGGAAAGGGCTTCCCAAAGATACTGCATTGACTGTCACATCCAACACATAACTATTTGGACTGAGAAGCAAATGAGAGAGGCTTCAGCATTTGATAAATTAATCAGTGAGGATGTAGCAAATTGCCCCCTAGCATCGTTAATTAAACACATTGGAAAGGCATGGAGAAGGCTTTTCTAAAGTGTTGATTCTGCAGCTTTTATTTTTATTTTATTTTTTGGAATTGATGGGATAAGACTGATCAGATGTCAGAAGGTGGAAAAAAATATCTACCCTAGAAGATTCAGAACCACTGTTGCCAAGCCCCAGAGAGATAATGATACATAGTCCTGAGAAGAGCTTAAACACAATAAGGATTAAACTGACATCCATGCATGCTACCATCCCAGGGAACTGAGACAGCATTTAACCCAATAATGCCATGTAAAGAGATCACTTCTAATTAGCCATCTTGGCCAGTCATTAAGAGTTTTGTCTTGAATGTGCTGAGGACACTCACTGGTTGACAGGCTTAGAGGGGAGGGGCCGGCCCACATTGCCCCTGTGTGCACCTCACAGATCAACAGCAAACTGGAGAGAGCACCAGTACACTTCAGAAAAACTGTAAGCAATATGAAAAGGTAATGAGACCTCCACCATTCACCTGTCTCAAAGAAACCAGAAAGATGATAAGACAAAGAAACAACAAAAAGCCTTGAACCACCAACCCAGGGAAATAACTCCAAGAGAGGTAAATATAGAGGAGATTGAAGGCAGCAAACATGCAATATCAGACACAGCCTCATTGGAAATAAAGAAATACTTCCGTGACCTCATCAATGAATTTAAATCTGAAATTCTAACTCACGTGAAGCAAGATATAAGAAGATTAATAAGAGAAATGCTGGGCATTCCTCAAGAAGACACAAATGGAAGAATGGAGGAACCCAGAGAAAGGAGAGAAGGGAAGCCTTTGATGAAGAATATAAACAAAATCTAGAATACATGTAACAGATCCAAAGAGAATATCAGGAAATTAAAAACTCCATTGAAAGCTGGCAAAACCTCTTAACAGAAACTAAAGATAGACTTTCAAAACTTGAAGATAGATTTGCAATGTATTACCACCAAAGGAAGGATCTCTTAAAAATAAAAGGAATCAGGAAGTAATGACACAAAGGATAGAAGACAAAAAGAGGATTTATAACTTAAGAATAAAAAAATGTGAATGAAGAAGCAGGGGAAAATACAAATGAAATAAAAAGGCTATTCATAGAAATAATTAAGGAAAACTTCCCAAGCATAGGAAATGGAAGTGATGTTCAGATATATGAGGCAAACAGAACTCCAGTCAGCTACAACCAAAACAGATCTACACCCAGACATATAATAATCAGGATCCCAGAAATCCATTACAAGAACAGAATATTAAAAGCAGTCAGAGAAAAGAAACAGATTACCTATAAAGGAAAACTCATCAAAATCACAGCTGACTTCCCAATGCAAACTATCAAATCAAGAAGAGCTTGGAGCGAAATATTTTAAGCCCTGAAAGAAAATAACCTCCAACCCAGATTGATGTACCCTGCAAAATTGTCTCTCAAAATTAATGGAAAGACAAGATATTTCCATGACAAAGAGGAACTGGGGAAGTTCATGACCATCAATCCAACCCTGCAAAGAATATTGAAGGACATTCTAGAGAGAGAGAAGAAAATCACCAGGATTCCAGGAACAATGGCAGAAAGGCCTCAATGAAAGGGGTAGACAGTGGAATGAAGGAGAAAACTAAACAATGACAGAAAAATAGCATAGCAGAGATGAGGCAGAGAAGATTGGCTATATTGCTGTTCTGTCTTGACTGATTTTATTCGAATCTGATATGCTTGATAGTATCAAGTCTGAGAGTAGAGGCAACTAGTCTGAAGATGACAAGATTCAATAGGACACACATTCTGGTTTGATTATTAACTGCCTTTGAAGCCCTATAATGTCTCCAATGTTTGGTTTTTATTAATAATGCTATGTACTGCTATGTTTATACCCTGCCTGATGATATAGACACTTTTATTGAAAATAACAAGAGACATCATAGTAACTATTGTAGATCACCTAATATTGTGATTTTATATGTCCTTTGCATTTCATGTTTTTCTAGCAGTTTGTTTTGCTGACTTGTTTTGTTTGTTTTTCCCTCTAATACAGAAAGGCTAGGTATACATGTAGAGACTTATACATGTGTAGAACTGCTAAACAGCTTACAAGAATTGATTATAGTTATTGTAAAAATAAAAAAAAGAGAGGAAAAGAAAGTATTCTAAAGGATATAACTGTATATGTTTAAGTGTGTAGGATTGATAACCATATTACTAAGTTTTTGTTGGATAGGTGAACAGAACTGGTTGCAGTCTCACTGTTTAAATGTCCACTTTGTATGCTTTACTTTTGTAACTTGAACAACTACTAAGAGGAAAATATGTAATTATCAACTAGTGATTTATTACTGGTTCTTTGTTGAAATTATGTATTATTTCTACCCTCTTTCTGTTTCATTTTTTTCTTTAAATAAAATTTTTAAAAAAGATTTTTATCTTAACAGGTGGTTGACAACAGGAAAAAGAGGTCTGGGACCCAGGTTTTCACAGTGGCTTCAGTTTCCATCAAAGGCTATTCTTTC
Organism: Hydrochoerus hydrochaeris; assembly: GCA_004027455.1. Taxonomy (NCBI): domain Eukaryota; kingdom Metazoa; phylum Chordata; class Mammalia; order Rodentia; family Hydrochaeridae; genus Hydrochoerus; species Hydrochoerus hydrochaeris. The sequence goes on from PVLA01000770.1 coordinate 120,279, forward strand.
CTCCTACCTTTTCACCACTTGAAAACATTTTTGAATGGCTTCTTAAGATTTTTGTAGCCCCCCTAAAACATTAGAGACCTTGCATGAAGACATTGATTTCTTTTAAAAATAAGACAAGGGAAAAAGAAGAAATCCACTTGGCAGGCGAGGGGCTTCCTGAAAATCCCTGTCGGTCCCTTGGCCTGTCCTCAGTAAGATGGAGCCACCACTCAGCAGGGCCTGCAGCAGGGTTACAGGAATGTGGGAATCAAGGGAAAGAGTCTCTGCCATGCTGCTTTCAACTACACTCCCTGGCCGGCAGTTAAACATGGCAGGCTTAGCATTTCTCACTTCAAATGAGCCCATCTCCTCTTGCTGTCTTTCACTCAGGCCATTTCACTGCTGAACCAGACAAGGTCAGCAAGTTTTGGCTTTTTGAAAGAGCTGTATTTATCATGCAGAAAATTAAAATGGGACCTAGGGAAACCTTGAGGCAGCAATGACAAGGCTTAGGAGGGACAGTGACAGCAACCACAGGCTTAGGAGGGAGTTATCTCCCACCTGCCCTCTTCATCTCATGAGGTGCCCAAAGCACCTGGCTGAGCAGAGATGTGAGGACAGAGCTTCTCAAGCCAACGCTCTGATTGAATGGGCAGCCATAACCCAAGGTAGGACCAGTCGCAACCAGGCCTGCCCACTGCCTCCCAGCCAGAGGTGGCCAGAGATTGGAACCTCCCCTGGGTCCTGCTCCCAAACCTGTGTCTGATGCCCCTGAATGTCCTTGCTGTGGACCTGCCTTCTAGCATTCCAAGTTCTAGAAAGCAAAGTGTGTGTCTTTCTCAGCCCTCCCCTACACTAAGTACAATGTCAGGCATGGATGGAGCTGGGCATTTCCCTGCAGGTTACAGTATGTGGGCTCTGGAATCTAACAACCTGGTTCATACTTTGAGTCTACTTCTTATTTGTGTAAACTCGAGTAAGTTACCTAGCAATCTAAGCATCATTTCAATTGTTATTATAATAAGGACAATTAGCTAACTTTTAGAGAGAATATTATAAGGAGAAAAAGGAGGTAATAAGTGTTCAGCAGAGTCCTTGGTTCATAGTAGATGCCCAATAAATTCTTTTCAAACATTCCGCTCCATATTTATAGCCATAGCAATGTTCTTCTCTGTGTTATTTTATCATGTTCCCTAGCAGATAATTAAACATTTGATCAGAAGGATAAGTGATATAAAATATTTTAAGAGTAAACACAGCTGACACAATTAGCATAAAACACACATAGAAGGATGTGTGTATGCTTGAAAGAGGGCTCAATCCAACTGACTTATGGCTCGAAGTTTTATATCAAGGAATGATGTATTATATAACCTACTATACCCATGTATTATATAACCTTCTATAACAAAGGTAGCTCGGACTTAGCTTCTAAGATTCACTGACTGGTCATCATCATAATTACCACCTCCAATTACTCGTATTACTGCTGTGGTGGTTATGTATGTTCTGCTTCAAACAGGGTCTCTTAACTGCCCTTTTAAGAATTTCTGTGTTACTTACAAGACAAAAAAAATTGACAAAACCAGTTCACAGAAATTTGGACTTGATTTTAGTGTTTACATTTAATAAATTAATACTTTTAACATATGAAAATACCAAGAAATACAATGTAGTTTACAAAGGGTAATTGCACAATTTATTTTAAAATTTGAACTTGAAGCACACACTAAACCCTATATGCTAGTCACTGTGCTGGCTTGTGTCTATGTGTCCCCCCAAGGGCTCATGCAGTCATAGAGGGTGCTTTTCAGAGGTGGCTGGCTCTAGAGTTTGTGGTGCTGGGATCAAGCTTGTGTGATTACTAAATCATTCCAGTGATTGGTTTGGCATAGTTCTGGCTACAAATAAAGGTATAAATTCTATGCCTCCTTAGGGTATGCAGCATGCATTTAAAAAAGGAACAGATAGAGGGCTAATGCACTTTCACCTGCCTGCTTGCCATGGACTATTTCTCCTCTGTGACAGACACCTGCCATGCCACCTGCCATGGAGCCAACTGACTATGGACTGAAACATTTATAAATGATGAGTCACATAAACCTTTCCTCCTTTAACTTTGGATGTTGTGTGTTTTGTCTCAGCAATGAGAAATATAATTAAGACATAATTTAGTACCAGAGAAGTGGGATCATTACTGTAACTCTACCTGATCAGGTCTGGAGATGTCATCTGAAAAATTAGAGCTTGAATGTGTTAAATGGTACTTGATGGGAGATTCTTGTCACAGCTTAGAAGATCAGAATGCTGATAGAAATGCTCCTGGTAAGGACCAGGCTTAGGAGGTTTCTGCTGGGAAGGAGGACTGCATTGGACACCAGACAATGTGTGTTAGGACCTGGAAGAAAGTTTGTCTGTATTTTGCTCCTGACCAGATACTTTGCCTGAGACTGAGATTAAGGGTGGCAGACTAATTAATCTTGTAGAAATTTTAAGACAGTCTAATGTTGAGACAGTAGCATGGATTCTGTTCAGGGCTTTTAGCCAAGATTTATGTTGAGAATAAATAGCAAAGGTCCCAGCAAACTGATTCAAAAATTTTGAGTTTGGCTATAAAAGAAGCTCCAGAAAAGTGGTTTGCAAAGATAGACAAGAGGAAACATTGGTCACTGAAAAGACTATCAAGAAAAATTCAAGTATTTCATAAGTACACAACATAAAAGATGACCTAATGACATCACAAGAAACAGCAGATTTGTGAAGGTGAAAGATTTTGCCTTGAGGAGAAATCCCCAAAGTACCATGTTCCCAGAATGGTAGTAACTAGAGAATTTGTTCTGTGAGATTGGAGTCAGAGTGCTCAGATACCCAGGAACTGGGCACTTACAGCCAAAACAAAAGGAAACTTGATTACTGCTTCAACTGACCACAGAACTTATGTCATTCCCCTGGTACTGGTTTTGTGTGCATGCAGAATGTAAAAGTTTCAGGGTTAGGAAGGATGCACCCAGATGTCAAAAGAAGGGCTGGGAGGCCAGGTAGTGTGCCTCTGAGAGGAAAGTATGAAAAGCTGTGAGTGTGAAGCAAAAGGTGCAGTGGAGAACCCAGAAGTTTGGAGAAACCAAGAGTGTGGATCATCTGAGGAAGCTGCAAGGAGGGAGCAGAACTAGCCCGAGAGAGAAGCTGTGAGAGCTACAACCCCTGGCAGTGCTGTAGAGGTGGAGTCTCCCAGACTTTTTGAATTTCACATCTTGCCACAGATTGCCTTGGATGCTGGACATGGAACTACAAGGCTTAATGTTTTTCCTGCTAGATTTTGTACTTGATTTGTTCCTATTCCTTTCTATTCCCCTCATTGTACCTTTTTGAATGGGAATGTTTGTCTTATGCTATTAAATGTTGGGAAAGTTTGACTTTCCATTTGTACAGGGACTCACAGTTAAGAGTTTGCCTTAAATTTTAAAGGAAACTTTGGACATGGCCTTTTCAGTTGTGATGAAACTGTTAGGTCTTTGGCAACTTTTGGAGATGGACTAAATGTCTTTCATATAAAGGGATGCGCATAAGTCTTTGGGAGTTCAGGGATGAAATGTTATACCTTGTATCTAGAAGTTCTCCAAAACGCTCATGCCAGTATGGGGATGCTTTTTATAGATGACTAGCTCTAGAGTATGTGATTCTGAGATCAAGGGCATGTGATTACTAAATCAGTCCACTGATCAATTTGGCATAGTTCTGACTAGGATTAAGGATGTGAGAGCTGCACTGCCCAAGAAGAGGAACCTATATAAAACATAAGCAGCAGAGAGAGGAATAATGTGCTCTTACCTGCCTGCTTGTCACAGACTGTATCTCCTCTGTGATGACCCTTGTCCTTGCCACCCTGCCTTGGAACCAGACAACTATAGACTGAAACCTCTACAAACTAAGCCAAATAAACCTTTCTTTCTTTAATTTTGTGTGCCAGGTATTTTGTCTTAGCAATGAGAAAAATGTCTAAGACTCTCAGCTTTCCAATCACTGGGATAAATACCTGACACCAGCAAGTTAAAAGAGGAAATGGTTTACTGGGATCATGGGTTCAGAAGATTCAGTCCATGCCTCCTGGTTCCGAGTCAGGAACATCATGGCACAAGGATGCGACAGAGCCATGCTGCTCATTTCATGATGTTGTGTAAGAAAACAAGTTGAAGTGCCAGAGGGGAAAGGGCTAAGAACCAGATATAGTCCCCATGGTGACCCCCCTGACTTACCCGGACATATCCATAAGTGTGATTTAACTGATCTGTAGGGCTCCTCTTAATCTGGCCTAATTGTGACTATCATGATTAACAGTCACAACCTGAGGCCTAGTGAAGAGGTTAAAAGTCCATTAAGGAAATAGACTGCTGCCTGTTAAGCTATCTCTGGGTATGTGGAGAAAAAGTAAATTTGAAGTGTTCTGGGAATATGGTGCTTGGTCCAGATGCCTCTGCCCAAAACCTCCCCTGACTCCTTTTGATTCTTCTTTTGCCCCTTCCCTCTCTACTCGCCTTGCTTACACTCCTCCCCCAGCTATACACACACACACGAAGAGGAAAATATAGTCTACTTGTGGGATTATGGTTTTCCCAGTTCCATCCTGCCTCACAGACTCATTCTTGCTTTAGTATTAAGCACAGCAAGCTTGAATACAAGTTGTTCTCCTTATATAAAATCATATTAAACTTTCACGAAGCTCCCGAGTCCCTCTGCGTGGTTTTCCCTCTAGCTTCCCCACACTTGAACAGAGTCTCAATTAAAGCTACCCCTTCTTCCTTGGTTGGAGGGGTACTCTCACCTGACAGGGATGTGGGTGGGCTGCCCCTAAGCAGGTCCTCTCAGTTCCCAGAAAGGAAACAAGTCTGGAGGGGTGTTTGCAAAGCAAGTATTACCAGTTTCCACAAGAGATTTCTTCCCAAACACTTTCACTGGAGCTAAAAGCTCTAACTCTTTAAAATTGGCTTCGTCTGACCAAACTGACTTTCCTTCTCATAGAACTGTCTACAGGGAACAAATTAGGTTGTTATAGATTCCAAACATATGCATTAAATTCTCCCCTCCATTTCTAACACACTGCATTTACCCTCCTTGAAGCCTTGGGTTGTAGCAGAGATGTCTTTATTACCTGTATAATGTCTCTGTGACTCTCCACTCCCTGCCCCAACTCTTTCACTTACATTCATGACTAAAAAAATCAGAAAATGGAAAGAAAAGCTGACCACTTCCCAGGTCTAAGAATTGCAAAAGCCATTATGACACCACATCACCTTCAGAATATAGAAATTGCCTTCATGCCAAAGCTGGGAAAATAACTGCAATTAAAAACATGTTCAATAGTAGGAAAGCCCAGATGAGGTTAAACAACAAACCAATAAGCCAGTCAGGACTGAAGCACTGGCTTAGAGGACATATGTGGATGGAAATTCATGGGAAAGACCTCCTGAGGAGAGATCTATGCACTATCTGTGTCAGCAGGCTGGGTGAGAGAACATACAGAGCCAAGGGACACGGGGGAATAAATACGGTCAGAGCCAGCAGAAGCAGTTATCCTGCAGAGTCTGCCCTAAACTTTGCAGGCCTCTTGGGCTCCATCATTGCACCTGTGGGTACAGTAGCAAGTTAGGAAGGGCCAGAGCTAAGGGTAGAGATAGACACTCTGCGCTCTCTGCAGATAGAACGAATTCTCTGCAGACAGCATGGAACCCTGACCCAAGGCAGGACCCTGTAAACACGTGCTGGCTGTCCTAGAACACAGGACAAACTGGGTGAAGATGAATGTGTGTCTTTACCCATGGTAACTAGCTAGAGAATTCTAGCAGGATCTGGGTAGAGGGGCTGTATTTACACTTAACTAGGAACTCCTCCAATTCACCAATGACAAAGAATTACTCTTGGCTGTGTGTGTGTGTGTGTGTGTGTGTGTGTGAATTTTAGACTGTACTTTTTCCAAATTAATCCTTTCACACTATCCAAGGAGGAAAGTTTCTTTCTTCTGCCACTGTGAAAGGTATATGCAATAAACCTACTTGAAAATTAAACCAATAAAGCAAAGATCAAATACTTCTTATGATTCTTATAATACTTTACAGTGTTTGACTCAGAAATTATCTTTATAGAGATTTAATTTTGCAAAATAGTCAGGGATATGGAGCAAAGTTTTCACCATAAAATTTCTCACAGTAGCTTTAGAAAGACCAGAAACACTAACTTTCCAACAATAGATATGTATTTTACTGTATATATAAGACAGAATGCCATGCTTCCCTCAAAAATGATGCTTATTAAAAATGGAAAAGTATTTACTGCGTAAAGAGGGAAAACGCAGGGTTAGAAAATACAAAATCATCTCACAGCAACAGCAAGAATGCAATGTGTGGACGTGCTTAGTACATTACAGTATTTCCAGCACACACCAGGTTCCGCCGGTGACATGGTTGGAGGTCAGCTGACGCCTACAAAGAGTGGGTGGTCATGAAAAGACAGCTGCAGAGAGCAGCATGGCCTATGCCCACACATTGGCCTTCTTGGGGGTCTGGTTCAGCTCTCAAAGTGGCCCCAACAGACCCCAGACTCTAACAAGTAATAGCAGGGATGGGTTACTCAAAAAGACCTAAGAGCAACTAAAGAGACAGTGAGAATTGTGGTAATTAAGGGCTGGGGAGCTCCCAAGGGCAGCAGACTGCTCTGCCTGGAGAGTTAAATGAGAAGGAGGCCAAGTAGGGCTAAGACAGACCAAAGAGCAAAGGGTAAGAAGGATCAAGTTATTCCAAAACATAATTCAACTGCGTGGAATGCAGTGAGGTTTGCCACAGTTCTGGTTGCATGCAGTGACCTAGCTCCTTACATTCACTGAACACAGAGTATCTGGGCAGTATCACCAGTGCTGATAGCACGTGCACTAACCACCAGTTTCGAGTTAGGGATTCTTATGAGTGGCATAAACGCAGTAGTGAGGAGTCACATGAGGGCAGTCACTAAGAGTGGGTGGGAATCCAGGGTGAGGTCTCCTGCCAGAATACGGACTCATGCTCTTTTATCAGGTAAAGGGGAGGATTGAATTCATCCACTGTGTTCTATTCTCACTTTCGCCTTGGCTACCAGGAAACACAGCTAAAATTAGAGCTCAATTGCCATCCTGAGATTGGATTCTGCCTGTATTAAAACAGCTGTAAGTGTACTTTAATGACTTTCTGTCTTTCCTTAGATGGCAGCTTCCTGGGAGACAGAGACTGCCCGGCTCCTTCCCCCTCTTTTTTGAGATTGATAAAAAGATCAATGAATGTGGAAAGTTTTGATGAAGAAATGGATCTCAACCTATGTTCTTAGTCTGCTTCTTTATCTTCTCTTACAACCTTTGTAAATCTTCCTGCCTCTATGAGCCAAAGTCACCACATGCTTGCTTTTAAGGTGCAAGCGATCTTGATTTTTAAAAACAGTTGAATATTTTATAAATAAGTAGAAGACAAAAAATGAGGAAAATGAGAGGGAGAAGCCAAGTCTGGATTTTCTTTAGTAAATCACCTCTTCAAGATAACTGTCCCCATAGGAAGTGTGTACGAGGTTAGCATGGCAAGGCTTAGTTTTACTGAGATTTGTACATAATTTTTTGTAGGGTCAAATATATGTTTGAACAAACTAATTCATATTCACTGAAAACTTTTGGAAATGTGCATAAAAACAATGTAGTTGCAATTTTAACAATACAATCTGTTGTTTACTATGAATGAGTCATTTTGCCGGGAACTTTATGAGCAGGCTATCATTTCTCAATGTCCTGAAAGGTAAACATGGCAGGCTGTGTTTTGAGAGAGTGCTCACTCCCAGTGCACCCCTCTGTCTGTTAGCATCAGAGGTCTTCTGCAGAGAGGAGATGGGCCACAAGGCGGTAAATTTGGCCCAAGCTGCTCCTGCTTCACATTCAACAAACTCCATAAAAGAGGAAAAAGATGTGTCTCTAGGAGACAGGAGTAGGGTCGCGAGTCCTGGTTTCAGAAATAACTGGCCTCTGTGCTTGCTTGCTTCTCCAGTCTACCCCAGACCATGGGAAGTGGGTCACTTACTCAGAAGAAGAGAGAGGTGACCCCTGTTTTGTTAACTTTCTTCTACCAGTGGGGTGGGGGAGGGGAGGCAGAGTGTGCCAGGTACTGGGCACCAAGCAGGGACAGACCTCTCTTCAGAGGCTCCTTCTTGATTCTTTTGTGTTAACTAGGAAGAAACATGGGAGAAAAGATCCAGAGTAGGCCCGTAAGGAATCCTATAGCACATCACCTCGCCGTGTCTTTAGCAACTTATCACACAGCATTATTACTAGGAGCTCAGCACAGTGCTGAGTGATCCCTGCCCTCAAGTTGCTTAAAAGAAGATTGCAAAATCAAACACCAAAGCCTATGAAAATACAAATTATTTGAATAGTTGGTTACTTTTAATTCACTATGCATTCAGTTTAAAAATGTTCTGTCTCTCTGTGTGTCTGTCTCTGTTTCTCTCTCTCTCTCTTTCTTACACACACACACACACACACAGAGTAAAACAGCTAAGGGTGGGGTAGGGGAAGAGGTACAGGTGTGTAACTCCAAGGACCCACCAAGGAAACAGGATGAAACAGAGACCTGGCCATCTCCATTAAAGAGAAGAGAACCAAGGGCAGGGCAGCAAGTCCAATCAAGCGAGTGAGACAGGGGTAAAGCTGACTCCTTGAATGAAGGAGGGAACGAAGAAGAGGGTTCTGGCAGAAAGTACATGGGGTGATCCAAGCATACAGTGACCATGTAAATTTAAAAATCATTACAGTAAAATATACATTGCTCTTAACATAAAAAAACCCTCTCTTCAAACACACTTATCTTTCTTGCCACTTTCTGCGGCTCTTCTGAAAGATCGCTTTAGTGATTGTCTTTAGCGTGTATGACAAAACATGCAAGTTGTCCAGAAATATGCCATCGGATGAGAAGGCTGGCTCATAAACACATTAGACTGTCCTCATCTGCCGTATCCACTTGGTCAGGCACTGTGAACTCCTGGCTCTTTCCCAAAGTCAAAATGACCACGGAAGGTGGACATTTCCAATCAATGCAGGACTTCAAGGCAACCATGACAGTGCAAGTACAGACGCTTCGACAGAGGGCTTCAGACGGTGCTTAAGACAGTGGCAAGAATTACTGGACACAGGTGTTTGAAGTGAGGAGGACTGTTTGGGGGGGAATGAATGACAATGTGTCTTTCACAATAATACATTTAAAAAATTTTTAAAATTTGAACACTTTATTTTTCAATGACAGCTCATACATTGTAAAAAAAAAAAAAAAGACACAGAGCAGATGTAAAAGTCATTTCTATAGACTACGATCCTGCTGGCAGGTTCTCCATGGTGGGGTGGAGTGTGGGGCTGGGAACCCGCAGAGGCAGAGACTCAGCATGGGTTTATGCACTGTGGTACCTTTATAAAGACATGTGACATTTCTGGGTCTATTTTTGTTCATCTGTAAAAGAAGAAGATTGGATCATCCTCAACATTGCCTTCCTCCATCCTTGGTACATGCTCAGAGTAACTGTTCAATTAGTTCACTGAATATTTGTTTAGGGCCTGCTTTGATGCAGGCTTTGCACTTTCTCAGAGAAGTGGAAAAATATAATCAGAAGGCAGCTAGTTCTCCCAAGCATCCAGAGACTTGTACAAATAATGTGGGTTCCAGCATAGGGATGTTCTCTTTTGTGAACGTAATGGAAAGAGTTTTTATCAAAGGAGAAAAAGTTCACCACTTAAAGTTGAACAAATGATCTGTAGCAAGGTCATGGTCAAAATTAGACCAATGTTGGTTTCCAACATAGATGATGACATAGAGCTCTCACCTGCAGGATCAGAGGTATCTTCGGCTGTTAAACGAGGATGGATCAATGACCACAAAACCACAAAATGTCACCCGAGGTAGAATCTCAGTCACCTATAATTAACAGACATTTGCATATCTGTGAATTTTGGCTTGCTCTCCTTTTTTGTGTTTTAAAGAAAAACGCTTTCATTATATTTTCTTTTTTAATTGGATGAACAGCACCAGGCCTGTTGGCCTCAGGTGTCCTTTCAAGTCCAGCCTGTGAGGGCAGCTGACACAACCTCTCTGCCTTTGTACCTGTCCCATTCACCAAGGGAAAATGAGGACCCCCTAACTTTTCCAGTGAAAAGTCAGTGCTGACTTTCCTCTTCTTTAGGCTTAAGGATCATCACAACAATTATTGAACGTCCATTACATGTAGGACATTAAGCTGGATCCTGGGAGTGAGACACATCTACCTTGCCTTCATTAAATTTTAAAAAATGAATTCTAAAGTTATCCCATTCTGAGCGAATGCACAAGGTACTCAGATATTGCTGAAATATACAAACATTAGGATAAAAATATTTCTGTGCAAACCATTAAATCTATTCCCCCAAGTCAACTCTCTCTTCTTTGGCAGTAGCAGATGCCTGCTCAAACACAGGGCTAGCGATGACCCCACGTGGGAAGTACAATCTGCCAGCTCCGACCTGGTGTCTTTAGGACAAGCCTCCTCCTTTCTCTCTTTGCTTCCTCCTCACTAACTGGATCTGAGACCAGCTGGGGACTCACATTTGCCTGTGCAGTTGCCTGTGCACCTAGAAGAGTTGGAGGAGCCACAGGACTGACAGAATTTGGACTTGCGAGTGACTTCCGCGGTGGCCCGTACCACTGAGTACCATGATTTCCTCATCTATTCCATGAGGGGAGATGTGAACATTTTCCTCCCTTAACCCACGTGTAATGTTTCTTCTTATTGTAGCATAGTTTTTTACTGTAGCTCTTGCAAAAATATAAATAAAAATCAACAGTCATTAAAACATAAACATGAAAATAATAACAGTTGCGCCTGCTGCTGCCGGAGTGGGGACAGTCACACCCAAGCCTCTCTGGGTGAGTCAGCGCCATCTGGGGACTGCAGGGCCAGAAAATCAAAGGGCCTCACCAGGAAGTGATCCCAGCCGGGAAACCATATCATCTTCATTGTTTTGTTGGGTTAGGTTTTATTGTCTTTTGTTTTGTTTATGTTAAATCTGATGGCAGGAGCAGCTATTTGAAAGATAATAAGGCATTATGCTAGACATTTTGGATTTACTAGTGGCTTGTTTTGAAGTCCTTGATTGCATGCACTCTTTTGGCTTTATTGTTTCTATCCTATTGTGTTCTGTTCAATTTTTACTATGTTTGAAAGTATCTGTAGCTATTTTGAAGACAACAAAAGGCATAATGTTTTATGAAATCTTAAAGTCCTGTATCACTTACACTGGTTTATTTTTGATTGGTTTTATTCTGCTTTATTTTCCTTGGTTTTATCCTCTTTAAAATTAAAAAAAAAAAAGAATGAAAATAATCACAGTGATTTATTGACTTGTAGAACCCTTTCCAAAGCCATAGAACTGATTTCTTCCTTCAAGATACTGATGAAAAGCTCTGAACAGATGGTTGGACAAGACCTTCAACTTATGAAACCCTCCACTTTCTCATTCATAAAAATCTTACTATAATTATATCAACATGGCAAGATTGTTATTATGAGAAACACCTGATATATGTAAATTCTCTGTTTCATAGAAGATATTTACCACAGCCCACTACTTTGGAGTTTCAAGGGGAAAGAAAAGATCCACAGCAATACATATAATCAACTCATCTGAATCAGAATGAAAAGGTAGTTGCCAATGCCCTGACTTCAAGACTCCACACCCTTCGGGAAGGTTCTACAGCAACATCAAACATTTCTTCTTCTAAATCAATTCTCTTTGATACCTGTCACAAAGCAAAGCACCCCAGAGATGATACATGTCAAAACACAAAGAAGGTGTTTTCAGACTCATATTATCACTCAAGAGTGAGACAAAGTCTAAGTCTCAATTGAGGATGGCAGCAGTACAGGAAAATGATGACAAGGGCTGGCTGGGGTGATAAAGTGTCTTTGTCATGAGCAAAGCAGAATCATGTGAACAAGAAAGAAGGTGCGGGAACACTGGTTTGGGCTCCTTAAAAAAGCAGATGTAGTTAAGGCTCTTTAAAAAAACATTGTCCATGCCCAAATTCTCAAGGACAGAAGAGAACAGAGACACAATATTTTAGGAGGGAAGGGAAGTAAGAAAAGAATCGTCTCAGGATAGAACATAAATTCCAATGAAATCCATTCTTTCCAATCACAACGACAAATCTCTGGGATCACACAGAGGTTGGAGCCCTCCCAGCCCAGGAGCATGGTCCCAGACAAGAAAGAAGTGCTTGGAAGAATGGTGCTGAATGAGACCGTGAGAACCATAACTAGCAGTTTCAGGTCCTCAGCAATGGTGTTTCCTCAATCTGCTCTAATAAATCATACTTCATCAGTTTCACTGGCTAAGATTTCTCAGTGATTTCATATTCTTAGGCTTCAAAAGATGTTCTCAATGTGCCTGGCTTTCTTCTGGCCAACACTTACATGAAAGGACAATACCCTGGCTCTCCTCCCTCCTAACACTAATGTCTAATGTTCCTTACAATAACCTTGATGTTTCTGCCTCTGTCGCTGTGATCCTACAAAAGTCCCTTATTTGCAGAGCAGCCTGAGTGTTTGCAAACATGCAAAGTAGATTGAAAAATGACAGAGCTGGCGAAACTCATGAGAAATAACAGTACTAAGTTCAGTCCGAGGAAATAACTGCCAGTGCCAGAACCAAAGTAAATTCATGCCTTTATTTGTTAAATCACTATAAGGCAGCTACTAGTTTTGCAAACTTTCTGATACCGGTTTTTGAGAATTTTTCCTCATAAGAAAAGCTCAGAAGTCGAAACTATTGAAATTTAAATCCTTGAGTTCAGTGAAAAAGTGAACCTGAATTTTATGTTGGGTGATAGAACAGTTCCCAAAAAAATACCTTCATTTAATAGCTTAATATATAAAACCATAAATTAGAAGCAGCCCTGTCTTCAAACTTTGTCTCAAGAACATAAAAACAGGCTACTTAAAATAACCTTGGATTTCTACTCCACAGGTCATTGAACATTGTTTTTCATTATATATATATATATATATATATATATATATATATGTTCAGGAGTAAAAATGACCCATGTATTATATTACTTATATTAATTTTCATGGTTTCAAGACTTATATACAATTCAAAAATATTAAGATATGGAAAATGTGCATTTGAAATTGAGTAAATAAGGTCAATTTTCTACCACAACCCAAAGAATAGGCCATGATATTCTGGCTCCAGGTGTTTTTGAGTGCTGCTCCTCAGCTTATAGCTGCTACCATCCTTTGTCCACCTGGAAAACTCCCTCTCATCTCACAAGATGCTCAAGCATCACCTCCCCTGGGAAGCCCACTGTCTCTTCCATATCTGGGTTCTTCTCCAAATTGTCCTTGGTCCACACATCATCAGTGCCCTGAGTGCACAGCTGGTTTTTATGGAATTCCAAGGAAATGAGAAGCCCCATGAGCTCAAAGCCAAGTCCTACCAATCCTGTGATGCTGACCTCTAGCACATAGTAGCAAGGAAATCTCTAATCCCAAAAGGCAGCAGAATAACAATTTAAAGCCTCTTTTTGTTTTAACAGAAATAAAATCCCTGGATGGAAACTTTGGCAATAAAGAGGGATCAGAGGAGCTCTGATGCAGAATAAAATGGTGGAAGTTAGAGCAACCTAAGCCTCAGGTTCACAAGAGCTATAGCTGACCAGGAGCAGCGGATCCTCTATGAATACATATCTATCCATCTGTCAGCTGTCACTGGAGGTTCTGAGTATGGTGGAGCAACATACACGTGTATGAACTGAGTGTGTGTGTGTGTGTGTGTGTGTAAAAAGTGTGTCCATGTGTTTGTGTCTGTGCTTGTGAGTGGGTCTATGTACAGAGGCTGTCCCGGTATTTGTGGTTTATAAATTCATTCTGGGGTTATGTGGGCTAAAGTATTAGTAGTCAGGATAAATAACTTCTTACTGCTACAAAAAAACATTTCAAGACTTCACTTAGTATATATAAAGTTCAATGAGGCCAAAGTATTCTCTGGTTCAATTCTTATGCGGACTCCAGTTCTCCTATTTTGTGATGTCATCATTTTGACACACAGTTTTCAGGTTGTTGGCACAAGAAAGAAAGAATGGGGAGTGGGACTGGGTATTTTTGAGGTCAAGATGGACATGGATTTCATCATTTCTGTACATCCCATTAGACAAAATGCATTCCCATGGTTCTGACTTTCAGTTCGGGGGAGACTGAGAAATGTAGCTCTCTATGTGGTGAGGTAGAAGAAAATGAAATGGAGCTTGGAGAACACTTGGTATGACCTCTATTACACCATGTCTCTTACACACACACATGCATGCACGCACGCACTCTAGCTGGAAAATTATAACCTTCCACATAACTTCGCTGTATCCTCCTGCAGTGTGCTGGCAGGTAAAAGGCCTCTGGTCCCACTGACTGCCCACATCCCCAGGTGGCCAATCGCGGGAGGCGGGCTCCAGCCTATGCACAGTTTAGGAATCCTGATAGAGTCATCTCAAAGCAGACCCCAGGGGAAGCAGAAACTCCCGCAGCTAATGAGCCATCTGATAAGGGCAGAAGCAGGAGCAGGAAGCATCCTCTCCCTGGTTAATGAGAAGAGCGGACTGCAACCTCATTGGAGCTTGATGAATACTTTCCCTTGGGGGATGAAGAGTTGCACTAATTCATCCCTCGTTTCCCCAGTTCTTTTTGCTCCTCAACCTGCTTATCCAGGTAGAACCAAGCCAAGCAAAGCATCCTTGTTGCCCTGAAAGAGAGAAAATTTCATACACGGCTTTGTCCTGACCATGATTGTAGGTGGCCTTCTCTTGGTGGTCGCAAAGCATCTACCGTGTGTCTACTGTACAATGACATTCAGATTGTTTCCACGTCCAGCTCCCCAGGGAAAGGAAGCATCATTTCTAACGGGAAGGCAAAACTCTGGGTGTAGAGAGTGCACCTCATATTTGACATCTTCCTCAAAGAAATTAGCTGTTCAGATTTTGGCAGCCTATTTCACATCTAATCTTACCCTCACCTCTTAAAGTGAGCAAGTCCAATGTTTTGGGGTCTTGAAGTGTGAAACTGGTTTCAATCCACAGAGTGCCCACAGGGCGAGCGTCTGCATCCCACTCTGGAGGCCCTGAGTGAATTCATCTGAGGAATGCCCAAGCCTCCATATTTTTAACAGTCCCTGGACAATCCTTAAGTTCTTACCCTCAGCCGTGGGTAAGAAGCCCCAGTGTAAAGGGAAGAAGGTAAGTGTATCATACCTGAAATCTTTATAGCTGCATTTGTTGGATGTTTTCCACTTACAGGCATGCAGATGAGGGAGGCCTGCCTAAAGATTTCATGTGACTCTTACAAAAACAAAAAAAAATCAGAAAATGAAGTTGGTTCCAAGTCCCTACTGTTCCTTATATCATTGGGTGAAGACCTGAGAAAGATACATGTTTGACTGAGTAAAATATCATGGTTTCTTCTTAAGGACAGTGAAGCACCAGAATGGTTTGAATGGTATTGATTACAAAAAAACCTGGGAAAATAAAATGACTCTACTATGACTCTGTGGACTAATAAAAGGTGAGCTTCAGAGCTGTAGTCTGGCTAGAACAGAGGGTGAAATTTACAGATTCCAGAGAATCCAGGACAGTAGGGGCAGGGGAAAACGGCCATCATAAGAAGAGATACTGAGAACTGGCAGAAAGCTAGAATCTATTTTTAAAAATTATTTATTTATTCATTTATTTTAGAGTCTAAGATGACCCAGGAAATCATTTCCTGTGGATCGGGAATGACTGGGGAATGCCTAGCAGCAGAGAATAAGATTGGTCATTTGATTTAAAGTTGATCCCAGTCCGGGGTGTTAGTGCCTTTCCTTCCATTCGCCTCAAGTTTTCGTGTGGCATCTTTAATGCAGCGACTTGGAGAACTGGTGCACTGGCTGATTTAAAGGTCACATGGGCACACGGGACAAGAAGGCGATGGGACATGTTCCATCATCCCTTTTTCTGAAGTCAGTGGAGTGGCAGCAGCCCAGCACTGGGAATAGAGGGTGGTTCTGGAGCTCCAGGAGGTGACCCCACTCAAAACAAGAAAGGGCCAAGGGTGGAAGGAAGGTCAGGTTGGTAAAAGCAGCTGCCTCCTAACTAATGAGAGGGGGAGAGTGCATTCTTCACATCTCCCAGCATTTATGATGGGTCAGATAATCACTGTGCTAGCTATTTGGGCTACAACAGCTAAACAGAAACGATATCCTAACCCTCTCTGAGTTTATATTTCAGAGAAGATTGGCAATAAATAATGAAATATGTAAGTTGTGTAATAGGTTGAGAAGGTACCAGCCTTGTGGAAACACAGTAAAAGCAGAGCAGGTAAGAGGGATTGGCCATGTTTTAATGAGCGAAGAGAGTCAGGCCATGTGTCACCATGACTAAGGTCCTCAGTCAACCCTCGAAGAGATAATTAGTCAGAGAAAAGCACTGGGAGGAGGCGAAGGGGCCATCTGAGTCCTTCTGAAAACGGGTAGGAGGGAAAGAGCATGACAAAGCTGTGGCTGCCTCCTTGCCCCTCTGCTTCCCCTCTTCTGCCACTGCGCCATCACAGTCTCACCTGTCGGGTAACTTTCCCATCTGAAGTCAATTGTTTACTGACAGCCGAGATTTCCTGTGTACAGCTGACATAATATATGATCCAAGGATTCAATGCAATGATGTGTGAAGCACTTGACAGATGGCATGTTCTTAGCAAATGTGAATTTTCTTCTCCCCACCAGATATTTCACCTGTTTTTGTTGTTGTTGGAAATCTATGAATGATGTTCTGTGTCCCAGTGCAGCCCACACTGCTTCCCTTTAAACACCCTGAGAAGGAGAACACTCAGAAAAACAAGCGACAGCAAAAAGAATGAACAATGGCTCTGGTTTGGAGATGGGGTTCAAAGTGGAGCCTTCCACTCTTTCTCCAAGTGGGGGTACCAGAAAGTATCTTGGGGGTGTTTCAGCAGCTTTCCAAGAGCAGCTCAAGCTTACTCCCCCAGGTAGCCACACACCCAAAGTCACAGAATGAAAAGAGAAACTAGGGAAGACAGAATTGCTGCAACTTTCAGATCTATCAACAAAGCTTGACGTGATAGCCCTATCTCTGAAGGTCTAAACAGTTCTTACTTTTGCCTCGGAAGGGTAGTGCTAGACCTTTTCTAAGCCAAGGCAACTATGTAAGAGGTAAGAATTTTCTCATGCTGTTGTTTAGACCTAAATGCTTAGTGAGCAGACAATCATCTCAGCATATAGCTGAGAGGCATTTCAAAGAGGGAAGTTTAAAAGAGTGGGAGATAAAAGAATGTTTCCCTCCCTCTTTCTTTCCTCTCTCTCTCCCTCTTTTTCTTCCTTCCATTTTCTTTATTTTTTTGATTTTTTTAGTGTGGAAATGACAGGTAAGTAGTTGTACACACAAGACTGAAATTTAGAGTCTCTACTATAGATGCAAATTTGGAACACAACTAGAACAGAGAAAAGTACATTAACAGGTATCCCTCAACCAGAATTAGCAAACGCTAGTATTTCCCCTGTGTAAAAACACAAAGCCTCCCCCAATGTATCGTCCTGCTCACTGATCTGAGCCCACTGCTGCCTCTGATCCCTCTGAATTTACCAACAGTAACAGAAGTGCTGATCGAATTGCTTCACCTAGTCCTTTCTTGTTCTCTCTGATTCTCACTGCCCCCATCAAGAAGCAGTATTAGGAAGAAATTACAAAATAATGTTTTTCAGTTGTGAAATATACTTCCAGGGACAGAATTAAGAGTGCCAAGAAATAGAATGGTAATTTCAGCCATACGCCTTCTGGTCTGAAGTATGCTTCTTTGTTTTGTAAGAACAAGGAGATTTGGATAAATTCTTAATCTTGGAAAGGCACCACAATTTACCCAATTTAACAGATGAGAACAAAGTGTTTCAGGAGGTGGATGGCGAGGAGGGTGAGGATTTGTAAATGTCATGTGAAAGACAGCTGGATAATGGCATGGGTCTTTCTCTGGAGCACTGGCTGGAGTGGGAATGGGTAACCTGAAGGCAGGAGCCAGTTCCTGTGTCTTGAAAGAGACCTGGGAGGAAAGTAGATGAAGAAGGAATCAAAAGAGGAACAGGCCTGGCCTCTGACCTCAGAAGGCTCAGACCTGAGGAGCGTTCAGGAGAGTGTCTGGTAGTTCAGTCAGGGTTTCACTTGCTCTCTCTACAAAGCCTCACAAAATTATAAAAACTTTTTTTTCTATGAAAGTGAGGAAGTTCTGTGCTATTGTAGAAAGTGCATACACCTTGGGGCAATGTGCCCTGAGTCCCAGGGCCTAAGACATGCTCATGTGTTGGTCTCAGCCCTCCATGGACTTTTGGTTAAGATTTCTGTCTTCCAGTTCTTTCTCCACTTATCCAAGCATATAGATATTTCCACAAAAATGCACATTATTTCAAGGCCAAATTCTTACCCAAAAATGGTAGCATTAAATTTTCTATTATCTAATCCCCTTTGAAATCATTACAGTGGCTGGGTTTGGTGGTGAGCATCTGTAATCCCAGCACTTGGGAGACTGAGGCAGGAGGGTCAGCAGGAGTTTGAGGCTGGCTTGGGCTACACAGTGAGACCCTGTCTCAATAAATAAAAAAATAATCCTGATAATGAAAAGTAATAATTATGTAGAATTGCCTAGGATATAGTTTGGAATCTGTTCCTGTAAAGATTAGCAAATGTTTTATGTAAAGCGCCAGACAGTAAATATTTTAGATTTTTCAGGCCATTCCGTTTTCCATATCTCTGTTGCAAATACTCAACCCTACTATTGCAGCTTGAAAGTAGGCATAAACAAAAAGTAAATAACAATAATAATAATAAAATGTGTGCAGCCATAGTTTCTCTTTCACTGGCTCAGACAATATTCTGCTGTCTAATAAAAGTAAGTTTCACAGTCCTGGTTTCAGTAATAGTGAAGCATCATGTACTGGTCACTCTTTCTAGAGATAATAATGAGAGAGAGCAAGCGAGAGAGAGAGAGAGAGAGAGAGAGAGCTACATACCATAAGCAAACCATATATTAAAAAGAAAACTACCAGAAGTGTTGAAAAGAACCAAGCACTAGCAGAATGTGGGGTCTACAGGTAGAAGTAAGACACTGAGTGATTTTCCCTCATTTTGTGGACTTTTACCTGAGGGAAAACCAGTCAGTTGCTCTTAGTGAGTCCAGAATTCAGGTGATGTCTTGATTATTTGTTGCTGAAACAAAATACCTGACACCCAAAGTTAAAGAAAGAAAACTGTATTTATCTCAGAGTTTGTAAGGTTTTGGTTTATAGTTGGCTGGTTCCAAGGCAGGGTGCCATGGCAGTGGGGCATTGTTAAAGAAAAACAGTTCATGGCAGGTAGAAGCATGAAAGCTACAAAACACTGAAGCAGTGAGGAAGCAAGCAGCAAGTGGTGAGAGCCCTCTTTCCACTCCTGGTATGCAGGCTACACACCCTTAGGCCAGGTAGCATTCACTCTCAGGGTGGGGCACCCTTAATCCCAGCACGATGCCATGCATCAATCCCAGCATCACATGTCTGATCCCAGCAGCACACACTATAGATTCACTTCTGAAAAGCCCCACCTATGACCTCATGAGCCTTTATGGGAGCATCTAGGTACAAGCCATAACGTTTCACCCCCAGTACCCCCAAAGACTCATGTACATGCCTTTCTGTGAAAAGCATTTATTCCACCTCCAAGGATTACCAAAGTTCCAACAGTTTCAGCAATGCTGAAAGGTTCAAGTAAAGGCTAATGCCAACGACATTGTTGTTCATGTCCCATCACAGTGCCTGTTGTGTTTTATAAGGTAAATAGACACAATTACCATGACTTTTACAAGCCGTCTTTTATACCATTGGCTGTCATAGTTCTTGTAAGTGGTTCCTTCTTCCTATTTTTAAATCAAACTCCCTAGAGTTTACCTTGAATGTGTGTTTATCTCAATAAGTCACTGACAATTTCCTATCAATCATAGACAAAGGACTGTTGACATTTTGAATGAAGAAAAATTCCAACTTACAGGGTGACATTAAATTGACATTGACATTTAAATTAATTGACTTTCACCTTCAAAACGTATACCTGGGAAGGTATGTTCATCTCTCTAGGAGTTCTTGGCTTTAGGGCTTAGAGATGAAGAAATGGAGAGAGAACTCAATTTGTCAATCATAAACCAAATGTTATCTTTAACAGAAGAGAAATAAAAGGGGAAAATGAACTGATACCCATCCAGGATTTCTTCATTGTTTCTCAACTTTTTTAGCCAAACAGTTCATGTTCTCCAGTGAGTTTGCAGGGTAAAATAAAAATTTCATTAAATTATCATTTATCTATTTAAAATACAATATAGATTATCAGGCAAAAGTGACTATCAAATACATTTATAATATTGTTCCCACCTCCAAAAAGTTAAAATACTAAAGAGACACAAGGGCACCAACATACACACACACACACACACACACACAGTTCCACGTCCTAAAGGGTAAAATTCTTGGTGTGAAGGTTTCATGGCACATTTCAGAAACTCAAAGCAAATCCAGTTAAGCACTAATGGCGATTTATGGGTATCAGAATTAAATAACTCAAGGAGCAGTTTGGCTTAAAGGATGGCTAAATATGGGAACTCACATGATACTGAGACTTCACCCCCCATTTCTGAACTTGGCTTCGCCTCCAGGAGTCAGGTGGCAATCCTGGCCGCTGCCCAGCATCTCTTATCCTTATTCCATGCTAACTGGAAAAGGAAATGCACCCACTTCCTGCTTAGTAGCTCCAGTAATTATAGGCTGTTACCTCTGACTTGGTTTGTTGGCATTTTTGAACCAAAATTTCTGGCCAGTAAAAGGCAAGCTAAAATTGGTCAGATGTGGACATGTACCCAAGGTCATAGCCAGAGGCAGCATGCACTCATCCCAAGCATTGGTGCAAAACATGAGTGTGAGGTACACTGCAAAGTGAAGTGGGGAGCTGTACCAAGACGAAGGTGAGCAGATGCTGGAAGCGAAGCCCATGGCTTTCTCTTCGCTTAAATGCAAGCCATTCAAAGTCCTCTCTCTAGGAAGAGGAGGGTCCCACTCAGGGACAGCAGGAAATTTCATGACCTACTGTGGAAGTGGGGAATGCTAGGGCAGGGACTCAGGATCTGAAGGAGAGTGAGCAAAGTGCTGCAGTGACGAGCCATTTCCCATCCCACACCTGCACCAGTGCGAAGATAGCGTAGAGGAATGTCTTTGTGAAGAGGGTTACAGAGAGGAAAGGTGAGGGTGCCCAAAGAGAAAAGGCTTTCCCCAGGCTGGGAAAGTTACAGACTTCCCCTTGCTACAGTAACACGTGACCACAGCTTGTAGCATCAAAATAACAGGTAGTTTTTAAAGCTATGATGTGAATGTTTGTGTTACCTACAAGACACATGGTGAAACTTAATCCGCAAAATAACAGTGATGAAACAGGTCTTTGGGAGGGGATCAGGCCCTAAGAGCTCCATGCTCACGGCATTATGAGGCCCTTATTGAAATGCTGGGGAGTTTAGGTGGGCACTGTGTTTCTGTCTCTCCCACCATATGTGGATACAACAAAAGGTCCTTAGCAGATTCAAAGGGCCAGCAGGTTGACCTTGGACTTCCCAGCCTCCAGAATTGTGAGAAAAAGAATTTCAATCATTTATGGATCACTTGGTGTATCACAGATAATTTGTGATATAGCAGCGCAGAGGAACAGGGCTGTCCTCTCAAACCTCTGTCCTTAGAGAGACCAAATGGGTCTCTCTGGGCAAAATCCAGGTGTCGATGGGCTGAGTTCCTTCTGGACACTAAGGAAGAATGTGCCTCCTTAAGCTTTCCAGCTCCCAGAGACATCCACATTCTTGGGCTCCTGGCCTCTTCATCCTCTTTCAGCAAGTTCCTCTCACATGTGTCACTGTGACCTCCTTTTACCACTTTTGATAAACCTTGAGATGACACTTCCCCATCCCACCCTTCCGCACTGCCCCAGAGAGTGCAAAAACAGTTTCGCTACTTGGAAATCAGATGATTAGCAAGCGTGCTTCTGTCTGCAGGCTGACTCCCTGTGGCTTAATTTATTCACAGGTCCTGAGGTGCAGCAGAAGAGATGGTCAGCCTGCCCACTGAGGTAGGGACAACAGCTGCTAGGGCCATGCCAAGGAAGCCCTAAGAGCCACAAGCAGGAGAGGCAGGGGCAACTTCTTACAGTTCCAAAAGTCTGCCTTTGTTTTTATTTTTGGTTTTGTTTTGTTTTGTTTTGCTACTGGGGATTGAACCTAGGACCTTTGCAGTGAGCTATACTATCAACCCCTCAGATAGATAGATAGATAGATAGATAGATAGATAGATAGATAGATAGAAACAAGGTCTCACTAAGTCTTTAAATTACTCAGGACAGGCAACCCAGGCCTCTGACTCCGAGCGTTGGGATTACCATTTCTATTCTCTGCCTCTTGTCATCCAGCATTTGAGTGAAGAGCAATCGAATACACCAGGAGTTACAGGAGAAGATACTGAGAGTCCTGCAGCCATCCACAGCAGGGCAGGAACACGTGGAGGGGGCACAGCTGGAGCAACAGGGACACCTCACAGCGCTATGGCCTCAGCCTGCCACAATTTAGGAACAGACTCAAGAGTGTCTTTTCTCCAGCTACAGGTTGAAACACCAAAAGTAATCATTATTGTCACCATCATTTTCTCCTTATCCTCCTCTTTTCTTCTCACCTCTCCCTCTCTCCTTTCCCTTCTCTTCTACCCCTCTCCTTCTCCTTTTCCTTCCGCATGGCCCCTAGATAAGCAAGAAAGGAGTCTGAAGCACCACCAAGTCTTGCTCTTCTGGTCAGTCCTGTGGGATTGCTTTGGGCTCTTAGCCAGGAACAGGAAGTGTACACTGCGGGAGGCAGCAGGGACTCAGGACAGAGCCTGTGTGATCCCAGCAAAGCCATGGTCTCCCTGAGCTTCCTTTTAAGACAAGTGGATGACAGGCTTTCAGGATCTCTGAGAAGTCCAGAGGAAGCTGTTCATAATGCTTCCAGAATAGAGCTACCATTTCCCAGACTCTCCCTGGAGATGAAGGGGACTTTGTAGCTCACACGATCACCTCCACAATTTACTGAGAAGTAAATCCAGGTCAACGGGGCAGAAAGGCTTGTCCAAGGTCACACCACTAGCCTGGGTTAGAGCCCACTCAGGTCTCCTTCCTCACAGGACTGTGCTCCTATGTCCTGCCCCACCGCCATCCTGACATTTTTCTTTCCCTTGTTTCAGATTTCCTGGGACATGTTCCAGTTTAACGGGTAATCAGGCATCCTGCTCTGTCATGGAGCCCTGGGGGTCAGCTGCCTCTTGCCACTGCCTGTCAGCAGCCCGAAGCTCTGACACAGGAGCACGGTGGGTTTCCCAGAGGGAATAACAGCTTTAATAGCTCCTCCTGCCAGGGTCCAGCTCTGCAACCTCCTGAAGCAGTTAACATAAACACAATGACCATGAATCCCAGATGTGCAAGACAAGAAGCGGTCTGCGCACACCAGGCACATCTCATGAGAAGCAGCAGCCAGTGGAGCTAACGACAAACATGCAGGCCTCCTGCAAAGCCTGTTATCCATAGAGCATCGCTTTACATTTGCTCATCCTGGCAGCCAAGTCACAGGGTGAGGTTTGAGGAGTGGGCTTCTCCATCCTATCCCCAACGCTTCTGCTTCCTTCTCCAAACTCCCCCAATCTCCCTCTAAGCCACCTCCAGCCTCTGCTTGGAAGAACTCACAATGTGCCTTGCATGTGAATGGCAGGGCTGTGCCTGGTTTAGCAAAGCTTGGCCTGCTTTGGCATGTGCATACGTGCGCAGTTCTGGGGAGGATGGAATCACTTTCCATGGTGTGTCCAGATGGCTCGTGGAGAGTTTTATGAAGATGCTTATTGCTTCATTCTGAAATTTAAAGTTAAGAAAAACCAATTGAGTGTATTGAATTTATTCTAATTTAAAAAGACAGCTCCTGAAATAAACCTGCCTTGAAAGTAGAGAGTTTGGAGCCAATACTTTATTTTGTTGTTGTTGTTATTTTAAAGAAAAAAAAAACAATATTACAAATTTTCAAAATAAGATTGTACATGAGTAACAATGGTTAGTATATTGTTTACTGTTATTTTCAAAGTGGTTGTACCTATTACAAGCTATAAGCATGAAAAATTGATGAAACAATATAGGCACACACCTTTCTTTTCAATAAACTAGTATCAATTAGTGGTATTTTAGTAGCTATCTTAACTGTTTTGTGTGTCCTTGTTGTTATTATTTTAAAGAAAAAACCCAATTTGGAGTCAATACTTTGATGGTACCAACCCTAAGTTAGCAGAAAGGGTAAGAAGATCAGCTACCCTTTGGAGTCAATACTTTGATGGTACCAACCCTAAGTTAGCAGAAAGGGTAAGAAGATCAGCTAAAATCTAGAAGTTCCATATTTGTTTTCTGTGTTGCTTTTGTTTCTCTTTTTATATTTGCTTTTCCTTGAGCTATTTTGAATTGGACTTCTCCAGCTCACATCAGAAAAAACTCTGAACAAAGCGTGGTGAGTATCATCTCTATACAGAGCACTAGAGGAGTGAATGATACTGTCCATTATTTTAGCGCTATGAAAAGTAAGAATTATCCCCAAGGCATAGCGCAGGTCCCGTCTCAAACGTGGCCTCCTCTGACCTCACACTCTACACTTTATGCTTCGAGGCCTATGGAGTGCTGCTGGCTAGACTGCTTTTCCTCCCCAGCTTCAGGGCCAAAGACCTTTCAGCATCCAGTTTGAAGAAACTCCCCTTTCCTTCCTACCATTGCCTAGGCCAGGTGCCACCTGTCCAGAATGCACACAATGTGTCTGCAAATACAGACATGAGGTGTCTGACTAAAAATTGGCGCTAGGTCTACTCACAGGTGCCACACTGGAATAGATTTTGGGATCAATTTGTCCGAGAAATTCTGGGTTAAAGAAAGTTAAGGAGTTAAGAGATTTGGGCATCAAACTAGGCTAGGCTTGAGTCCTAGCTTGCCTGTTTGTTAGCTTTGTGACTGTGTAAAGATGCCATTATATCTCTGAGTCAAATTTTGGTGCTGAGAACAAAGAGTTCCATGTGTTCTAAGCGGGAAATGATCCAGTGTTAGGAGACAGTGGCCTCAAGAGCCATAAAAGGATGGAGGGGGTCGTTAAGGCTGGACTTGGAGGAGCAACTCCAAGAGAAAAAGAAAGAAAACAGGGTTGGCTTCCCTGGGAACCACAACCAATACCAGATCAGACACGTAAAGCATCATATAATTATTCCCTGACCCACCCCCAGCCACAGTGCAGGGATTAGGAAACCACCAGCACTGTTACCACAACAGCCTGATGTGCTGATTAGCTTTGTGTTTCTGTGACAAAACAAGACAACCAGCTTTAAAGGGGGAAAACTTCCCATTCATGGTTTTCATCTCTCTCACTTTTGGACCTGTGACATGGCAGTACAATCCGTGATTGAGAAATACGACTAATGTTTAAATTTTAGAATTTTATTACAGTGAAAGGTGCATTGGCAATAATCCTCCTCATAATACTCCCCCTAGCCTGGAACACACTTATCCCATCATTCTCACCACTTTCTGAAGCAGCTCTGGAAGTCTTCTTTCGGGAGTACAGTTGTGGCTGCCTTGATGTCCTGAATCCACTCAGAATATTTAGCTTTCATGGTCATTTTGACTTTGGAGAAGAGCCAACAGTTGTACAGTGCCAGAGGATAAGGTAAGTGAGAGCACTGTCATGTTCTTATAAGCCTTTCTTTGCACTGGATGGCACTCGGCAGCAGAATTCCCTGTATGTGTTATCACACCTCATAGAGACACTCATGAAAGGGGACTTCCAGAACTGTTTCAGAAGTGACAAGAATGATTGGTTAAGTGTGTCTGAACCAAAAGGAAAATATTATATGGGAGATTAATGACAATGTGTCTTCTACTGTAATATTTTTTTAATTTAAACTTTCATCATATATTTTGATCGCACTGTATATATCAAAGTGAGTCAGTGGAGGTTGGTAACTTCCTGGTAAGCAGAAAACAAAAGAGATCAAGCAAAGGGCCAGAGTCCCAATACCCCCTTCAAGGTCATGCACCCCAATGATCTCACTTCCTCCCACTAGGTTCCGCCTCCTGGACTAAGGCTTTAGCACTTAGTCTCTTGGAAACATTTATCCAAGCCACAGCTCCTGGGTTTTGGAGCATCAACCCACAATAGGTGACACACCCAAGCTGGCAGCTGAACACTGTGTCACCAACTCTGCCCTGGAGTTTGAGACAGCTACCACACAGGAACAGCTGCAACTTCCTTCCTTCCTTCCCTGTGTCACTGAAGGACATCTCAGTAGTGGAACTTTTCCCCAGCTGGACCCCATGTGCATAAGTATATTGGTCACATCATTTCTCAGTCCCACCCTCTGCACTTTAAGAAAGAGAGAACACATGTTCCAGGTGCTAAATGACTCTATCTAGTAACTATACTGCATGAGTCATTGTAAGACTAAATGAACTTCAAACAATGCCTAGAGGCAGTGCATACAGGTCCCAGGAAAAGAGAAGCCAGTGCACTGTTCCCATAAGGAGCAGAGGACATGCAGGGTCTGGGAAAAACACATCTTCCTAGTATGATCTTCCTGTAAGCTGCGCAAAACTGGCGCGGCTAAACCAGGTGGAGCCCAGGAAGAGAGAAGCCAGACTGTCTTTGCCGCCAGTTGAGCAACCAACTGGTTCAGAGGACAGGCTGAGTTAATAGCAACCAAGGCACAAAAACTGCTAAATGCTTATATTGTTTGATTGATTTTGCAGGACTGAGGCTGGCAGTCTGAGTGTCTATTAAGGTGATGGCAGTATGCAACGTGGTGAATATGGGGGATTTCCTTCTGCCTTGTTTTTGAAATCCAATATTATTTTCACTGTTTTGGTTTGCTCTGATATATTATTTTGTTTTATTTAAGTTCTGTTTTGATTGAATTTATTCTGTTTTGTTTTATTCACTTTTACTTTGCTTGAGGAAATGGACAACTATTGTAAAGATAACATGATACATTATTTAGCCATTGTTGATGACCTATTGTCCTGTTTTGAAGTTATGTACCACTCTTCCTGCTTTGTTTTGATTGGTTTTATTCTGTTTTTTTATTGTTGGGTTTTATTCTCCTTAAAATAAAAACAAAAAAATGCCTGTAGCATAGTGAAAGTCACACAGTTTACTTTGCTGTTGTTATTATTGTTGTCTTCTGCAGGACTTCTCAGGACCTTTATTCTGCTAAAATATGTTTTTCTCCCTGACAGTGAGTGCTTTTATTTTTTTCATATGTCAAAAGACATATTTTAGATCCATTACTTCATTTAGGTAGACCCTGATATGCCTTTCATAGTTGTACTACTTTTACCTGTCTGTGATTTTCTTCCTTCATGTCCATGGGATTCTTTTTAATTCTTTTTGATGCCCAAGTGCATAGCAAATGTGTCCTGGGAAGCACTTAGAACTCATTATGGTGTCCAGCCTGGTATAAACAAATACACTGATTCAAGTACCTGCATACTGCAAAGCACAACTTCCCTGCAACAGACCTCCAGAGTGAGGGACATCGCAGCTTCCCACACCCACAGTACCAGCTGGGTTTTGTACAGTCTCAACCTCAGGTCTGTTCTGACTTGTCCTCTAAGTGGGGAAGGAGGGAGCCTGTCAAAGTCATACCAGTTCTCACTCTTGCCCCAGGCAACCCCACCAGAGCACAGCCTTGATTGTTAGCTTTCCTGGACCACTCTTTCCCTTCTCTCTTTTTCTGAGCTAGCAAAATGGCAGAGTTCTTGCCTTTGGATGATCAAAACTCTTCCAACGAGACTGAGACTCGGCTGCCTGTCACAGCAGACAGTCATGGATTTTGATGTGTTCTCCGCTCACTGCCTCGCCCCCGCCACACAGCAGGTGAGAACATTTTGAAACCTCTTCAAAGCCTTGCGGTCCTGCTGCTGGATTTGTCTGCAAGGTGACATTTTCCAGGGGAAGAAGAGTGAGGGGTCAATCCCTGCTCCACCAAAGCCCAGCCTCACTTCTACTCCTCTGTTGTCCGATTCCCTGAGTACTCACTCCTTCTTTTCTGCTCTGAGCTCCGCCTCCATCTAGGATTGTGCAGCACTGTACGTCCGTCCACCTCTGTTTTCTGTATTAGTTCTTTTGTCTTCTTTACAAAGCCAAAATAATAGGCCAATAATAACATATTTATTCTGGATATTATTTTTAGTAAATTGCTACATCCTGAAGTGGCGCCTATTTTTTAAGTGAGAGTCTATTGAAGAAGTCCACAAGCACTTGTTAGCACTCATAACTTGGGACACCACTGTAAAAACTTGGGGTTTCTTACCTAACACTCACAGGAATGCTACCAGCATTATCATGTTCCTGTTATGGAGGAAGACACAGAGGCTCGGATTATTAAAGTGCCTTCTCAAGGTCAGAAATCTAATTAAGGCAGGGTGGGTCTGGTTTACAGTGCTCTCTGGCTCTTCTTCCTGACTGACCTGTTGTAGGATGGGGCAGGCATTTTATCAAGTAGAGTCTGGAGAGAAGTTGGAAGTCAGAGGAACAAAGCCCATGAAGAATCCCCAATGAAGCACACAGGTAAATACAGTGTCCCAGCAGGCTGCTTTGCAAAAGATATGGGCCCGTGTAGCAGCAGAGAGACAGGAAACAAAGGCACTACTCTCAACCAGAAAATACGAAGTCTCTGGGTGCTGCCTCCCCAACTCATGTGAGGGAGAGCAAGAATCAAATAAGAATGAAAACCAGATTTGGGGAGCCTCAAATGAAACTGCAAAGAGTTAGGACTTTATGCTTCTGAGCAACATGGAGTCATGGTCTTTGAGTGGGAGGCTGAGGCTAATTCTGCTAAAAGTTAAAAGATGTGACATAGTCAGGTTTTACTGACACTGTGAATACAGTTAAGAGTGGAACTGGGGAAAGGCTCATTTAATAAAATGCTTCAATTGGCAAAGTCAACAAAGAAACTGATTGTTGTATTAGATCAGGAATGGTCCCCCAAATTCTCATGCACTCCAAGATGGGGGTTTTGGAAGGTGATTGGATCACCTGTTGCTTATAGCTGAAAGTGGTGCTAGGAGGTGGGGCTTGCTGAGGAGAGGTAGGTCACCAGAACAGGAGCTTGGAGGGTGTGTTTCTTTGCCAGCTCCTCCCTTCTCTGTTTCCTGGCCACCATGACTTAAACAGCTTTCCTCCATCATGCTCTTCCACCATGTTGTTTCTTCCTGGGAGCTGACCATGGACTGAAACTTCTGAAACTGTGAGCCAACATTAATCTCTTCTTTAAGTTGTGAATGTCAAGTATTTTGTCCATCGGCAAGAAAATGACTAAGACACTGACCAATTCATACCTTTTTCTTCTATGTACAAATGTATGGTGTTCAAAGGAAACTTGTAAGAATCTATTGTCCTCCACCCAAAGATTTGTATCAAAGATAGGTCCTAGAATGAAACTTACCTTCACTTCATCCAATGCCTCCTCTAATTAGGCTAAGTTCTTCTCCAAATGCCTAGAGCTCTTACAAATTTAAACTGATCTATTCTGCAAGAACTTGATTAGGAAAATGTGTTATCTTCTTGCAATGAAGATGAGCTGTCCTCTTTGTATCTTTCATTAGTGAATCAGGAGTCTCAGGAACTTCATAAATAATTGCATATGATAGTCTCACGGATCACTCAGATCTCATCTCCATCATCAGTTACTTCTCATTCCTAAAGCACGTCTTTCTGTGGACACAGCTTCAGTTTTAAACAGCAGTTTGCTGTTTAAAAAAGAAGTATCTTTTCTGTAATAAGGAGGCATGAAGTTAGAGTCACTATCTTTATTTCTTCTGCATGGCCCAGCCCTAGGTTATCAGGACAGAGGGAAGAGGAGAGAAAGATCTGAACCACCTGCCAAGTTTTGAAAATAAGCATGAATCTAGCTTCACCAGGGCATTCTTGGTTGACAGGTTTAGTATTTCAAAGAAAACTCAGATGTGTTATGTTATGGTTTGGTTTCTGTGATCGTTCTTGGCACTTTTTGGTTTTCCTACAGTTTACAGTGATACAGATTCTACTCTTGATGAGGGTGGGACTTTCCTCGAGTTGTCCAAAGCTGTATCCTGTGCATGGGACAGGGCATGCTGAGCATCCGAAAGGGAGATGCTGAGTGGGTATGGAAGAAAACATTTTCCTTGGGCTTCACTCATCTCCCTGGCATTGGGACTGGGCAGGTATTCTGGGGAGGAAAGGAGGCCAGTACTGGAACTGAGCTGGGAAGGTGAGTGATGATGTGAACACACACAGCTGTGTGTGCGGATAGGCACGGATACCCACTTGATTTCATTGTTTGACAAATGCCCAAGATATCCTTGTAGGGTGATTTAAAACCCAGAGCTTCACACAGAACTCAGAGTAAATGCTAAATAAATGCTACCAAATCAAAGAAATTTGATGAATTTTGTTTTGATAAAGGGAATTTAGTGACTTGTTCCATGTTTTATATTCCTGTGTTAAAGCATTCCTACAAGTTCTCTTATGGGTTTAGATTCCCACTGAAAATTACAGTCAAGTCTTTATTATCACAGGAGGGTAGACAAGACCCTTTCCTACCTCACAGATGAGTGCTTGTCTTCCGCACAAATTCTGTATGCTACAGCCCCGTCCCAGTGTGATATTGGTAGGAAGTGGAGCCTTCTAAGGCAATTAAGTTTATCTAAGGGCCTGAAGACAGAGTCCTCACAATGACACTGACTTCCTCATAAGAACAGAGAGAAACCAGCTGTCTCCTCTACCCTCTTAATGTAAGGATATTCCAAGGAGAAAATGAAACTACCCGCAAGTCATGAATCAGTCCCTCACAAACTAAATCTACCAGCATGCTGATCTTGGACATCCCAGTCTCCAGAACAGGGAGCAATAATACTTTCTAAAGCCTCTTAGTCATTGTATTATGACAGCTTGAGCACTGACCATGAACTTAAGAAACATATAAAATGTGCTTAGCTTCATTCATGTTTAGGAGATTAAATTGCAGTATAGTATCGCTAACTACTACAACAATGACCAAAGCTGGAACTATCTGAAATAGCAAGTAGAGGCTTCTGTCAAGCAGTAGCAATGCTCATGCCTTATTGGTAGAAATATGTTAGTCCAACTGCTTCAGAAATATGATCATTGTTGTCTGATGAAGATAAATGTACTCATACTCCATGACCTAGAAGTTCCATGCCTAAGTATGGGCCACTTCAGAACAGCATACGCATCTTTACCCCCAAAATATTAAATTGTTCATAATCACACTGTTAGAAATGGCCCTGAACTAGAAATAACACAAAAGTTCTCCAATGTAAAATGAATACATTGTGGCATTTTCTCATAATAGCAGCCACGGATATGAATGATTTGCAACCAGGTAGAGGAACACAGAAGACTCACAAACATAGTAATGAATGAAAAAAGCCAGACCCAGGGATCTGCCTGGTCCCATTTATGTGGAAACTATCAAAAGAAAACAAAACCAGAGGAAACGATCACAGTGTTAGAAATGAGAACACTGACCACTCCTTGGGTTTGTGCCCTGATCTGGGTGCCAGTTACTCAGGTGCATTTGAATTGCAAAAGCACTTGGAACATGCACCCACAGGATGTGCATTTTCCCATTGGTACATTATATTTCAAGACAATATTTTTAAAAGGCATAGTCCTGTGTTGGGCAAATCATTCTGAGAAGGACCTGCTAGTTCATAGCAAGTTAGAAAAGATTTCAGTAGCCTACAAGAAGTGTGTTCCTCCTCACCAAGAGGCCACACGTTGACGTGTGACCTTGGCCAGGCTGCTTCAGTGCTGCTTCTCAGCTTCTCCATGGGGAACAATGTCTAAAAGTATCTGAGAATGCCCCCTTGGGGGGCTGGGAATTTAGCTCAGCGACATAACCACCTGGCCTTGCAAGCACGCAGTCGTGAGTTCGATCCCCAGTACCGATAAAAAGAAAAGAAAAGAACAGAAAAGAAAAGAAAAGAAAAGAAAAGAAAAGAAAAGAAAAGAAAAGAAAAGAATGCATCCTTGGAGAAACCAAACCAAAATTAAAGTTATTTCTAAGAAGAAGAGGAGGAGGACGAGGAGGAGGACGAGGAGGAGGATGAACATTAGAAAGAAGTTATGTTCATAGGAGGAAATGTAATTTTAATTTGAGCCATTCTCTCTTGGAGGTGTGAGGGAGACTTGTGAGGTTGACAAACCCCTGCTCTTAAAGTATTTTCCCCCTTCTGGACCTCCATGACCTCTGCTCCTGGCACAGAGGGCCTGAAAGGCACATCTGTATTCTTCTGGGCTGCTTCACTTTGCCTGAGCCTTTCACTGAGGACTGTTTAGTCCCCTAATTACCCTTCCTCCCCTCAAAGCACCCATTAGTTCTCCTGTGAAAGCTCTCACTCATGCATATTTCTCCTTACTTATGGGACCTGAAGCTGAAAGTGAGCATGGTTCTTGCCAGCTATTAGCCTCCTGAGGCTCCTAGGACCTTGAATCAATTAACTCTGTGAGGTGTGAAGAGTGCTCAGGCTGCATCCCTCACCCTTGGAGCTTTGCAGGTTTCTCGGGCTGGATGCACCCTCACAGCTTCCAAATCACTGCGGTTCATGGGGCCTGTTCCTGCTTTTCTTTGTCAACTCAAAAGGGCTGAAAATTCAAACCCAAATTTTCACAGGTCTGCAAATGAATGTTGCCTTGTGTGTTTTACAGATGTGAAATCAACATTTTTACTTAACTTTCTATTGGATCTCTGTGTAATAATTACAAATGGGGTAAAATAGTAAAAGTAATAACAAATTATATCAACATTGTATAGTATAGGTCAGAATCTCTGCTGCATATAAAATATGCAATTTTGAGGGGGGGGAGTCAAAGGTCCTGGACTATGTTAGTAACAAACTCCATAAAAACTGATCAGAGCTCCCCTCATCCATGCATTCATTCATTTATCCACTCCCCCATCCATCAATTCATCTACCCACCCAGCTTCCCACCCATCTATGCACCTATCCATCCATCTAGCCATCCAGTCAACCAGCCTCCAACTATCTTCAGTGTCCATTATGCATCCAGTGCTTGGACTAGAAGCTCAGAACAGAAGAAGCTCATACATTGCTGCAGACAGGCATCCATTCCTATGGTGCACAGCATTGTGAGCACTATCAGCAAAGCTCATAGGCTGCAGGAGCTTAAGAAATTCACAAAGGGTGCCTTGAGCTGTTTGGGGTTAGATAAGGAGGGTATGAAAGCAAAGGAAATATCACGGGGCAGGTGACCCTACAACTAGGCTCCAATATTTCAGAAATTGCTGTTTGGCTAGAGAAGGGTAGAAAGGCACCTCAGATAGCTCCTTGGGAATGTGTCTGTGCATGGGGCTGGCAGAGACACACACAAAAAATCCAATGGCAAGCTAGCCTGGCCTGAAGCTTGAAGGAGGAAGCATGGCTGGGAAGCAACGTTTAGGTCTGATCACGCTTGAGTTTCATATTAATGCTTCTAAATTTTATTCCGAAAGCCATGGAGTTTGCAGCAGAAAGTCTCATGGTCACGTATGCCTTTTTGGAAGTTTGAATGGGTAGCTGTGTGGAGTTTGGAACAGATGCAGGAAAGGCTGCAGGTCGAGGCCTGGTGTTGTAGTCAGGGTTTGCAAGGGAAAGGATTTAATACAGGACACATAATTTATAGGATTCTTTTATAATATTCACTCAAGAAATCAAATGCAAAAGAGTGTGGGGGATCCACCCACACAAAAGAGACCCAAAGAATCCAGCTGAGCACCTGGATCCCACAGTAATGTCCCACATGAGTCCATTTGGAGACTCAGAGCCCATGACAATGTCTCATGCAAGTCTGTATCAAGGATCTGCACCAGGAAGGTCCAGAGGTCAACAGTGGCAGCTAGAAAGTCTGCGCCAGCTGGAAGAAGATGCTGTACCAGCAGACTGAGGGATCTGCAACTGGAGCCGGGAAGCAATGCTCAAAGTAAGGACCGGAGCTGCCCTGGAGAGAACCACAGCATCCTCAGTGACAGCAAGGTCCCGAGCTCCTCCAATGATAACAGCAGAGTTCGCATCAGGAAGACCAGCATGACAAGCTTCCCCAGGAAAAGCAACCACAGACCATTTTCCCTTTCAGTTCTCTTTTTATGCGGTTGGCAACAATCCTCAGCTGGGCCTTCTACACCCAGTTTAGCTGGGTGTCACCAGCTGACCATTAGCTAATACGCCACATATGGGAAGGAGGTTCTTGGCATCATTCAAGTCGGGTGTGATATAAAGACTTAGTAAACCAATTAGAAGAGAAACATAGGCCACACTTCATCATTTCAGCATGTTACCTATTGGATCATGTCTTCTACTTCAAAAAATATACTGAAGTCTTATCTCAGGTTTCCTGCGAATGTGACCTTATCTGAGTCATTGAGGATGTAATGAAGTTGAGGTCCTGCCACATTACTGCAGGCCCTCAGTCCAATGACGGGTATAAGAAGAGCCCCAGGAAAGAACACCTCAGGAAGATTGAGGTGCTCCCTCTGAAGGCCAACGACTGCCTCTAGCCACCAGCAACTAAGAGAAAGGAAAGGGGTCCTCTTCACCCTCCGGAAGGAGCCAGTCTGACTTCCAGAGCTATGAGACCACCCACATCCAGGTCACATGTCTGGGGCCATGCTTCAAGGGAATCTTGAAAGGCAACGTCTGCTTTTGATCTTAAGGAGGTGGAACTTACCATGTGGGAATTCCAGAATTGCACATAACTTGCTCTCTAGTTTCCACTCTTGGTGACATTAGCCACTCTCAGAACTTAGCTACAATGCCACCTCTTCTGTCACTTTTTTTCCCCCTGTGTATAGATGGGTATGTCTGTTCCACTGAATGGATCCTGAGGTGGGGACCTGTGTGCTAGAGACTTCTAGATAAGCTCCCAGGAGAAACTAAGGACAAAGGTGAAAGAACCGAGCCAGGGTGCCATGCAGGGCAACACCCTAGTGAGGAGGAGGGAGAATTGTCCCATCCACTCCAAGATAGGGAAACTGTTAGTCACACATTAGGGATACACACATCCTTAGACCCTTGTACCCTCCTGAGCACAGGGAGGCAAACAGACTCCAAGGGCTGTTCTCCAAAGAAGAGTGGCTGGTCCTGGCTGGTGTGAGTGCCCAGTATAGCTGAGAGGCTCTGCAGCAGTGCTGTGAACGAAGGTGCTGTCCCTGCCGACTCCTGAGCTCATTCTTTCATCGGAGTCTTCCCCCAGCACAATGATTGCATACAAGTAATGGCTCCTCCCTCTCACCTCCTAGGTATCATTGCAGGGCCCAGAGCAAGCATGCAGAGGTGAATGCTCTAAGCAACCCCCTCTGGGATACACACACCCTCTATCGCTGAGTCACCAAGGGGCAGCCACTGAGTCATACCACTGAGTTGGAATCTTTAGGCCAAAGGAGAGACGAAAAAATTAATAAATCAACAACTTTAATAGGCTTCTAGGCACCTGCCCAACTTATTCATTAGTGAGCAAAGCCAGCCTATAATCGAGGGTACTGTTCCCAGAACCCAGTGGCCTGTTGACAGGGGAGAAGAGGAGCTGGGGATGTCTGCCATGAAGAAAAGACAAAGACTGGAAGCTGCAGGGCTTCCGGAGGCCTCATGGAGGAGGAGATGCCCACTGACCAGCAGCTCTGGCGGCTGGAGACGTATTCACAATCACAACAACCTCCGTGAAAGAGATTTGCTCACATCGGGGCTGGGCGCAGCCTCTCACTCTCATGTGCTTCCCGGCATCCTTCCCTCTCTCCTCGCATACAACAGGCCCTGTGCTGGACAAATCTCTTTTGTGGAGGTTGCTGTGGTTTTGAATGCCACTGAACCAACCCAAGGTCACTTCCAAGGCTGTGCCTCATCCATAAAGAGACAAATATGGGAGCAATGTGCACTCCCCCCCAGGTTTTTTAGTCTTATCTTTATTGTGTCTTCTCACACATAACCTTGGCAGCAAGGTGCCCCACTTCCCATCCCCTGGCCCCATGCCCCTCAAGGAGCCCTTGTGCTGCTGAGACCCTGGCATCTGAGGGCCAGATAGCTGTCTGTGCTGATCTCTGCCTCCAGATGCCAGGGCCGGAAATGCCAGCGCAAACAGGAAAACTACTACTTACTACTTTGACTCATCAAATTCCTCAATTACCCTACAGGCAGACACTGCAGTTGCAAAGGGAAGAAGACTGCCAGTCACAGAGACTCTGAAGCTCATAAAGGGTCAGAATATATCACAGCCTCCCAGCTTGTATAACTATGGGAAAAAAATTTTTAAATGACTTCTTAAAATATCTTCTACATTTCCCATTGCCTGTAAAGCAAACACAAATGTCTCAGCGTGATTCCTTAGCCTTGTCATCAACATCTAAGTGACCATTTATCTAACAGCTTTTTTTTGCTGTGGTGGTGGTAGTGGTGGTATTGAGGATTGAACCCCAGGTCTTTTCTTTTGTTCTTTGAGACAAGATCTGGCTAAGTTGCCAAGTGGCCTAGGCTGGACTCAAGCTTAGGATAGTCCTGCCTCAGCCTCAAAGAGTGCTGGTATTACAGCTATGCACCATCACGCCCTACTTTCAGCATCTTCAATCCATGCAATCCTTGGCCTGCTCCGATCCTGGATAGCCCATTACTTAGTCAGTGAGTCTTTTTCCCTCCCAGAACACACCCCTGTTATTTCACACTTGTGGGAATTTTGAAATATATCTCTACCTGCTCACATGAATGACTGTGATGCTTCTGAAAGTGCACTCTCCCTGGATTCACCAGGCTGCTTCCTAACAATAAGAATTCCAAGGTTTCTCTCCTTATTTAGTGAGCGATCCAGGTGTTAAACTTAATTTTAAAAATCAGTGGTGTTCACAGACAGCAATCCAGAAAATAACAGGGTCTAGTACGGTAATCATCCTTAATTTCCTATTAACTTAATCTAAAGCTCTGTAAAACCTACACTGTTTTACCATGACTGATCGTAATCGAATCTGGTTTGTTAGATTGCTGTTTTGTATTGATAGATTTTATTCAAAGCTGTTATGATTGATAGTATCATGTCTGAGAGTATAGGCAACTGCACTGAAGATGACAAGATTCACTAGAATATCCACTCTGGTTTGATTATTACCTGCCTTTGAAGTTTTATACTGTCTACAATGTTTTATTTTTACTAATATTGTTATTTACTGCTTTACTCGATTATACTGCTATATTCATTTATGCCTGATGATATAGACATTCTATTGAAGATAATAAGAAACAACACAGTAATCATTGTAGATCACCTTGTACTGTGGTTTTATATGACTTTTTGGTTTCATGTTTTTATAGGAATTTGTTTTGTTTTGACTTGCTAAGTTTTGTTTTTCCCTCTAA
Source organism: Hydrochoerus hydrochaeris (assembly GCA_004027455.1). Classification (NCBI taxonomy): domain Eukaryota; kingdom Metazoa; phylum Chordata; class Mammalia; order Rodentia; family Hydrochaeridae; genus Hydrochoerus; species Hydrochoerus hydrochaeris. Next base: position 157,853 of record PVLA01000770.1, read on the forward strand.
TATAGAAAGGACAGAAATACATGCAGAGATTCATGCATGCGTAGCTGTTTACACTCTCACTGTTTGACTATCTACTTTGTATGCTTTAATTTTGTAACTTGAACAACTATTTCTAAGAGGACAATATGTAATTTATTAACTAGTGATTTCTTATTGTTTATCTTTTTTTTGAATTCTGTATTATCTCTACCCTTTACATGCTTTTGTTTCTCTTTAAATAAATAAATAAGAAGACTTAGATTAAGCAAAATGAAAAAGAAAATCCATGGTGTTATTAAATTCCCTAGTTGGTTATTATGCTGAGCACAATTATGAACCCAAGTTTGAGAGACTCTTTAAGTTCCATGTAGACGTGTTCAGTCCTGCACCTAGATTCTGGTATGGAAGCTTCAGGGAAAACCCTCAATATTTGGAAGCCATTGCACTGAGGCATCAGGTCTCATCAGACACATGTGTATTTAAGTACAATTATTGGTGGAGGGGGAAGAGCACGATAAATGGTTATAGAGCACTGCTACCTCTTCATTCAAGAAAATGTCATTGACCCCCACACCCAGCTAGCAATGGTCATCCCTTCACTGAGCTCCTGAACTCCTCAGAAGCTACTGGGCACTGCCTGCGTCCGGCAATCACCTGTGCAGTGTCTGATGACTGGGACCCTGTGCTTTACTCTTCTCTCAGTCCCAACACTGGACAGAGCTACCAGTCCAGCGTTATTTCTCTAGAAAAATGTGGTGAATTAAAGCAGCAAATAGCAAAATATTAATTAAGCAGATGAACACATGGACTGAGGAGAAGGAACAGATGCAGGGCAGTCAGATGGGAATAAGCAACCTGGGACCATCAAGTTCCCTGGGTTTAGTACAAGAAAGTGCCTCTCCTCCTCCTGGTCCCAGGGCTGGGTGCAGATGAGCCTCCATATGGGAGAGCGAGGACAGCATGTCTCTGGGAACAAACAGACTTGAGGAAAAGATGATGTTCCCAACATGCTGGCACAGGAGGAGCACTATTGGAAATGCCTGCTCAGCCCTCGGCCCCCATGGGGAGCTGTTCTTTAGGGAAGTAGAATTTGAGGGCTTCAGAAGGCAAAGAGCTGGGCAAGAATTCTCCCCAGCTCAGACGGAGCCTCCACTTTCCCATTTAGAAAGAGGAATCAAGAGTGTCTTCCTATGGCCATCACCCTTGCCTCTGATTGGAACAGCCTATGGCTGCCCTGTTTGGTTCAGGAGAGTCCCAGCAAACACCTGCTGCCCTGGTAAACGTGTCCACGCACCCATTTTAGTCTCCTCAGTTTGGAGCATAAATTATCTGCCTACCCCACCTTTCTCCAGCTCCTCCTCAAGCTGTGCTCAGGGTTCAGAAGTTGACTGAGTCCCCTTTTCCAAGAGGTATCTCACTTAGGCAGGAGAGCAGCCATGCAGAGCACAGGTTCCAGACTAAACCCAGGCTCTCCTGCCTAATGACTGAGCCAGATTCCTCAGTCACAAAACAGAAATGATGAGGATCCTCTAGCAAGCTCACTAGGAGGCTTGAACAAAAGGAAAAAGTCAGGCAGCGGGACAGAGTCTGGCCACAGAGAATACTCACGCTCCCTTCTCTCCCTCCACTGCCTCGACTGACTTCCTCCCTTCTCCCATCCACCTCAGAGGGAAGAGATCAAACTCGAAAGCTGCTTCACATCTCACACTGAGTGATGTCAGCCACATCTGGAAAGCCCAGAGATGATGGGAAATGCCCTCGCCACAGCTTAGAGTAAACCCAAGTGCTTTCCCGAGGTACCAGTGCGGTGCCTCGTGGAGAGCAGGTGTCCTGTAACATGCAGTTTTTACCTCCAGACAGAAGACATTTGCAAAGGTCCTAAAATTCCTCCTCTCTTTTCTGTTGGACTCAGGGCTGAGAAGACTTAAATTATCTTTCCCCTTCTGAACTGGAGACGGCACAGGGAAGACGGCAGAACAAAGAGGAAGAAAAATGGGAATGCTGAGCCTTACCTGAGCCTGGATCCAGGTCTCCCCGAAACTCCTATGAGAATGAATACTTCTTTCTACTGACTCAGGCATTTTCTGGGTTGGTTTTGCTGTCACTTTCAATAACAAAAAAAGTGCTAACCAATGTGTCACATAAAGGTCATTAGAGACTCAACACAAAGCAATTTGGGGATTGTCCTGAATACCTGCTTTGCCCCTTATCCCAGGGTGGCACAAGGAAGATTCACATACCTTTTAAAGATCAGGAAGCACAGACACCAACAAGTGAGGAATCAAAAATGACACTTGTCTATAGTTAAACTTTCAATAGCAACTCTCAGATATGAAATAATTATATGAGCATCATGTGTTGAGGCAGAAGCAGCACCTGACTTTAACTGAGCTATCATTGTTCAAAACAAGCAGAATAAAAAGAGGGTTTTAGTGAGACTCCTTTGTGGAATTCTCTTGCGAGGGGCGGAAGGGCAGGAAGGACCCTGGTGGAGTCACACTGTAGAATTCTGCCACCACTGGTGTCCTCCTCATTCTCCTCAAATCCTGATACAAAAATCTGTAGAAGGTGGGAGGAACTGAGCCCTGGAGATCTCCTGCAGACTTCCAGACATAGCTCTGCCACTTCCATACTTTGTGACCTTGGCCACCTTGCAGAACTTCGCTGACCCTTGGCTTCTTTCATTCCAAAATGTAGACAGCTGGACCCTGTTAGGATGGGATGACGTGTGTAATATCCACTAAGACAGTTACTGAACAGTAACAGGCTTCCTGTGAGTATTAGTAATCACGGCACAATGAAAAAGACTGTTTAGGGTATAATCTCTCATGAAAAAAATCAGGGTTAAAATCTCAGACATTTTGACCATTGAGAACGAACAACAAAAAGAGGAAAATCAAATTCTTAGCATTAATAAAGCAACTAGAAATACTAAACCACTCATCCTAATGGTTATATTTTATGGATGGGATTATAGGGTTTTTAAAAAATTATTCTTGTTAATGTTTGACTTTTTCTGTTTTTTTCTCTCAGTACTGAGGATGGAAACCAGGACCTCCCCAGCTCCACTCCCCTCTCCTTTTTATTTTTATTTTCTTATTTGGTCTATCTAAGTTGTTAAGTTTCCCAGGCTGGGTTCAAACCTGTGATCTTTCTGCCTCAGCCTCAGCATCCCAGAGTTCTAGGATTATAGACACAGGCCACCATGCCCCACTGACTTTTTAAAAAATACTTCAAACATTTTAAAGAGGCTTTTTATAGGTATATAAAACTGAATTTTAAGAATTGCTAGTTCCTTCTTCCTCTTGCAGAAGCAGGGGGGTTGCCTGGAACCTGGCTTTTCTGCATAATCCTAGGTGGTCTCCCATGGGCACTGCTGCAGGACTTTGTGGCAGAGATGGAGGAGGGACCAGGCACTAGTTACCCTCACCCAGCAGTGCACCCAGCCTTCCTGAATCACTCCGACCCACACAGGGGGCAAAACTACATCCAGGCACTGTGCCACAGGAGCTTTACACCTGCTTTCAGGTAAGGACCACTGTACCCTCAGCCGCACAGACAAGGGACACAAACACTGCTGCTGAGCAGCTTGAGAGTGGTCAGCCCAGCCTGGGCACCCTCATTCCCGCAGGATCCGTGACTGGTCTTCAGGAGAACGGAGCAGAGAAAGGGGAATAGGCAGCAGCCACAGAGAAACAGACAGACACACCTGACTACCGAGGCTTATCGGCCAGGGACTGGATGTGAATATTGTCTGTGGAAGAAGTCACTGAAAGGTGTGTTCGTCTTTGATTTGCTTACTTACCTAGCAGGGGACAGGCATGTTTGTATTGTGTTTCCAAAAGCTCCTCTCCACTGTTACCTGGAGACCGAGAAATGTAGACAAGGAGCCGAAGGAGGGAAAAGCAAGAACCAGCGGTGCCGAGAGCAAGACAAAGAGCCGCCTTGTCTTTCTTAAATTTGGGGGCTCAGAAAATCTTTAAGCAGGTTCACGCTCTCCTCAATGTCACTATCGCAGGCGATGCCTGATCACCACGATGAAGCTCATTTATGACTGGGATCCTGGTCCTGAGTTGCGACATGGACAATTATTCTTCTCTGTTCCTTGAATGCTCTTCCTAGCTCCTCACCTTCCAGGAACCAAATGAAGCATCAGCTCTTTGGAGAAGCCTCCTGGGGCCAGTGTGGCTGGTGGAAACCCTCCTTCCCTTAACTCTCCCCTGCACCTGATGTGTTCCTCATCGCTTTCATCAGCCTTGGAGATTACTCAGTTCTTATTAGCTCCTTCTTGGGCCAGCGCAGGCAGACTTGCCTGGGCAGTGTTGTCATTGGGGAAGTTTAGATAGTCCTGACTCTGGTTACCTCCTTTGCTCCAAGTTGTAAGGGGTGGGGGACAGAAATGACCTGGCATCAGGATCTTTACCCCCACTCATCCCCAGGTGACTCCAATGTATGACTCCGTATTTCATGAAGGAAAAGACTAAACTTAGCTTATTCCCAGATGCATCTCCAGAACCCAGGAAATGCTCAGTGCTGAGCACTAAATAAACATTTGCCGAACGGATGAATGAGCGAACAAATGAATGGACCAGTGTCCCTTGCTGGTGCGCAGTGGCCTCCTGTGCTTTTCTATCTCCGTACTTCGCCTACACCGCTGTTTGTTTTTCAACCTCAACCCCTACCTTTAACAGTTTGGACTTTGGGAAACAAGGACTCTGACTTTTGCCTTTACATCCCAGTGCCCAGGAGAGTGTCTACCACATAGTTGGCACCTACTACTTTTTTGTTGCATGGATGAATGAATTTAAATCTCCCTTTCTTCACCTAAAAATGGCGATGTTCTTTGCTGTTCTGCAGATCAGGCAGCTGCTGCTTTGGGAGCTTTCACCTCCACAAGACGTAAAGTGTTATCTACCTACCAGCAGGAAACTCCAAATTAGGAGAAAAGGGTGATGCAAACCAGGAATTTCAGCCAGATCAGACCAGGGGCAGCAATAAATGACTCCTCCTTTGATCCAATTTGAAAACCATCACATGGGGCTGACTCCTTCTCCTGTTCTTTGTTGTTAGGGCTGCACTGGCAACTAAATCTTAACACACTTGTTTTTCAATCACTCAGCCCTTAGCAAGTCATAAAAGGGAAAACTGGGATCACTGAGGTGGTCTTTGGATCAGTTCTGTTACCACAGCTGCATTCTCTAGGGGACAGGACAGGCAGTATTAGGGACAAACCACTGCTACACAAAGTGGCCACGCTGACTCTGCAGAGTGTGACTGACCTTTCCCTCTCGACCTTCGCTGGCATCAGCTACTTGAGCATCCGGTGAAGTCACCACGATTATTCCGATACTGGCGGGAAAGGGAAGGCGCTAAGACTGCACTGGAAGGCGTGCCTACTTCTGCTAAGACATTCCCAGGTGAGTGACGATGGCTGTCTCCACACAGCGAGTAACTAGCTGAAAGAAAACTGTATTCAAGCTATTCCTTTCAAAATGCCTAATTGCGTTGTTTCTTTAATCGATGTAATGCAGGTTTGTGGTTTTAAAAGTCAAAGTTAATAAAAGATTTACAATCAGATCAGAAGTTGACTGCCCCGTCTGCCTCTGTTCTCAGAAGTAAACAGTTTCGACATTTTAGCTACGTTCCCTGAACCCACTGCCCCATTCCCACACCTAGAATGCTTGTACTGTGAACCTTGATTTTGGATGTTATCTAAATCTATTCTGTAAAATGAGCCTTATCCCTTTTTAAATGTCCCTATGCAATATTTCAATTTTATTTTATCTTTTTCCCCATTATATTTTTGTCACAGTTTTTTAATAAATTAATATTCAATATTGGTTATGATGATGAATACAAGTTCATGACTGAACCAAGTCATGAACAAACACTGCAGGGTATTTTTTCAAAGGTGTAGCTTTTGTTTTCCCAAGGAGTTATTGCCTTATTTTTGATTTTTGGCTTACAAATTTGCTTTCTTTTCTGTGAACTTTACTCCTGGTAACCATTAATCTGTCTCCATTTTTAAATTTTTTTTGCAAGAACATTACATAAACAGAATTATGTAATATATAAAATTCTGGAACTGGCTTTTTCAGTCAGCATGATTCTCTAGCAATGCAGCCAAGTTGTCGTATATCAGTTGTGCCTTCTTATTCTTGAGTAAGTAATTGATGCCATAAATGCACCATAGTTTGTCCACTGATGTATTTGGGATTAATAATCTTCTTTCACCACTTGAAAACTTGGCACTTCTTTCTAGCCACCTTGGTTTCTGATGAGAAATTTACTGTCACATAAATTGTTTTGTACCATGGGTAATGTGTTATTTCTGTCTGGTGGCTTTCAAGGTTTGTTTTTGTCTTTAAATTTTAGAAGTTTAATTGTGCTGTCTTGGTAAGGATTTCTTTGGATTTATCCTACTGGAAATTTAACTACCTTCTTGAGCCTGTAAGTTTATATATTTGCCAAATTTGAGGATTGACAGACATTATTTCCTCAAGTACTTTGTCAGTCCTATGTGTCCTCTTCCCTGGTATTGAGGTAACATGACAGCCCTGTCATTTTTTATTTATACGGGTCTCTGAGATAGCTCTGCTTTGTTATCAGCTTATTTCTTCTCTGCTGTTTAGAGTGAGTAATTTCTATGGTTCTATTTTATAGAGCACTAAATCTTCCCTCTGTCCCTCCCATCCTATTTACATGTCACAGAGCTTCTTATCTTGGTTATTCTATGTCCTCAGTTTTAAAATTTCAGAATTTCTATTTGATTCTCCATTATATCTTCCATGATTTTTAAAAAGATTTACTGAGGTTTTCTGCCTCTTCATTCCTTACTGGAATATTTCTAATTGTCAGCTGACACCTTTATCAGGACCACTGTTAATCTTCGTCACAGCATCCTTACACCTGTCATGGCACCGTTCTGTTGTTCACGTATCTTTTCCATACCTTCCTCAGTTTGCAGTTTTCCTGGCTGTTGGTGTGACGAATAATTTTTCATTGAGCCCTGGAGATTCTCACATTAAGTTTAAGACTTTGGATCTTATTTAACCCTTGTGTTTTAATTGGCTTTTTGGATGCTGCTCCATCAGGGGACAAGGTCAGCTGTCACCCTATGACCTCTAAGTGGAATTGGACCTCCTGAGAGCTGATGCCCTCTCCATTGGCTCCCAGGGTGGGGACTTGTAATCGCTAGCTAGGCATGCAGTGCCAGCCACCTCAGTCACAGTCTATCCTGACACTGCTCTAGGGATCTCCTCCTTGCTACAGGACAATTAAGAACAGCCCAACTTTTTCCTAGACCTCTTCTGACAGCAACTCCGTGGGGAGAAAGAGGAGAACTTCACAGCTACTGACTGAGAGAAGTGTCTGTGCTCCCCATCTGGACCCCACAGGTAATCTAGTGGACAAGAAGGGTGTATGCTACTGGCCATCACAGATGAAAAGCTGGGCTCCCTCCTTGGCCTTCATTGATACCACCCCAGGTACAGTATCCCTTACACACTTTTGAGGGTGGGCTCCCCACTAAGCTTTCTTGGGCATGGGTGCAAAGGGATCATAGCTTCTACCATGATGTTTGGCTGGTATGCTGGCTAATCTTGATCACCAACTGGAATAAGAAACTCCTGGAGATTCAGCTGGATTGCGAGGGCACTGACCTCATCAACAGGTTCACACATTGTAGAGTTCATAGCTGAATGGGCTGTTAGGAGATGGGGTCCACTTAGAGGAAATGGAGTGTGGGGAGTTGACCTTAGAAAATATATCTGGTCTCTGATCCCTTTCTTCTGGCTCTTTCCAACCTGATCTGCTTCTTGGTTCCCCAAGAATTGTACAGCTTTTCTTCACCTCATTCTTCCACCGTAATTTCTCTGCTTGGAGTCACCCATGAACAGAATGAGACTATGAGCCAAAGTGAGCCTCCCTTAGTTATAGATGTCAAGTATTTGTCCCAGCCATGGGAAAGCTGGCCAATGTAGCCTGAATGGAGCATTTTACTGGCTGAAAGTTTTGTCTTTCTAGGCTCTTTTGATCCTTTGGCTAGAGAGAACAGACTTTTGTGGGTTTATTTATCCATGTTTGGTAGCATTTCTGGAATTTTTAGTTGCCAACTTCTTCAACGAATCTGGGATATATGAAGTCAAAACAGGATTCAGAGAACTCACCACAGGGTCCTCAGCTGGTCTACATCTTCCCTTCTACCTTTCAGAGTCATACGTTTACCTTACGTGCATCCCTCAAGGCTTTTTGTTCCTAGTGAAAGAAACAGAGGAAATACATCCTTTTCATCTCCCTAGAAGTAGAAATACCCAATTTAAAAAATTAACTCTTATTTTTCTGGCTTTCAGTCACATGTTGGGCTTCTTGGGTTGATCTTCTAATTGCCTACCCTTTCTTCTGTTTTCTGCCTGCATTTTCTTTTTGTTGCACTTTGTATATGTACTCTTTCTAATCTCTTAAATGACTTTTTCTTGCCATCACACTTTTAGCTTACAACTCTTCTGGGTCTTCAGATTTTTAAAAGTTTTATAACTTTTCCACTCCGTTCCAGTTTCATGAATGCACTTTTTTGTGTGTTTGTTTGTAATTATTTTTGCTTTTCTTATTCCCTTTACAGAATATTAAGATAGTAATTTTGAGGCTTTCTATGGATTTGTTTCATTGATTCTATTTCTTCTAGGTTGCTTTCCCTATGTGGGGTTGGAGGTGCTGGGATGGAACCCAGGGCCTCATGCATGCTAACCACATGCTCCGAATCAAGGTTAATACTCCCTCTCCCCGTTTTTGGTCTTTCTTACTGGAGGTTTTCTTCAAATACTAATTCTTTTGTGTCTGAGTATATTTAAGAGAAAGTCATTAAAATGCTATGAGGGATATCTTGGTTCTGGGCAGGGTTAACCAACAGTGATTTCACTCCTTGTTGAAACTCCTTGTTCACTCCAGCAGTGGCCCTATAGTTTCTTGGGGGAATGGAAGAACCCAGCACCTTTAGGCAGTTCCTTCAGAACTGTTCTGTGTCTTTTTGAAGCCCCAGAATAGAGGAGGTGAGAGAGTTTGGCTCTCTTATTTGCTCCCCTGCTTTTCCTGGTGTGTGAAGGTAGTCACCTGACTTGGCTGAGATGCATCCCAGGAGGAATGTGCTGCTCCTCATGCAGAGGCAGGAGATCCCTGTCTTCAGCCTCCCCTTTCTCCGTGCCTCATGCCTTCAATTCCAGAGCACTTCTGAGTCCACTGGAGCAAAACAACCTATTTTGCTTGGCAAGCTCACAGGAGCAGACTGACTTGTTGAGCTCTCCTCAACTCTTAAAGCTCTAAACACTTGTCATCTCTCCCCTTATGTCAGCTCTTCTCCTGTTTTTCTTCTGTGGAACTATGTTTTTTTTATTTCTTTACTTTTATTTTAAGGGTATGGAGAAAGAGAGAAGGTAGCTGTCTGTGAGGTTTTTGTTACTTTCTTGGTCTGAGGTTTGTTATACTTTCTAGGCCAGACTCACAAGCCAGCGTGTTGAAGGGTGAATGCTGCAAGGTTTTTATAATCACTGTACAAGTCATAGAATTTTAGAATCAAAGGGATCAGTGATTTATCCAAGGTTGCAAAACCCTAAAGTTTCTCTGACCTTCTAGACCTCTGTTCTTCACTGTCCAAAATATTTTAAATAGGCTACCTACTGCAGAGTCTACGACCATTCCCCAAAATTATCAAACCAGTTTTCAAAAGACTAAATACAAAATCCACTGCCCTGCTATCCCAGTAGCTACCCCTATGCAAAAGTGAAGGTTATCACAGATGTGCTAGTTTTCAGAGCTGGGAGGGTTCAGAGTGAAGGTAGTTTACATTAGCCTTTTACAAAAAGTAAAGTAAATGCACTGCAGGGGCCCAGGCATGTGGGTTGGCATTGTAATTGCTGTTTGACAGTCGTTTGGTCCAAAGTCTGTGGGCTCTGGGCAGAAGCAACTGGCAGATACATTAGCTTTGGCTGGATGAATGATGGGAGGCATAAGGGTTTTGTGACACCTGACTCATGAGACAGACAAGAATCCAGAACCTTCCATCTTGTTTTCCTCGCTGTGGCCTTATAAACCTCCCTGGTCCTGATGTGTTTCCCTAGAACCTGAGGAAAGTGATACCTACCTTTCAGAGACACTGAGAAGACTGTGGAATATCCACATTCACAGTGCATGCACAGAGATGAGTTTCCTTCACATTCTCTGACTCATCCAGTGAAGTCCCCTTGGCACCCCCTCAGCAGACTTTGCATATTAGAGATGACAGGAAAACCTCAAAGCCCAAAAAGTCAGAGGCCCAGGAAAGAGGACATTTGCATTTTTAAAAAAGCCTCCATTTTTCATTAATTTTTCTAATACAACCAAAACCCTAAGGAAAAGCAAAGGGAATTGGCTTGACTTAACCCCATAGAGGGAGGTCTTCAGTGGGTTTCATAACTGCCTGTAATTGTAGGAAGGAATATTAGATCAAAGATGACCACCAGCAATACCATGCATCAGGAAGTCCATGGACTTAACTAAAGCAGGGAAACTTAAAGGATGAAAGGGGAGAAGGACCAGGGCTTTGGAGCTGAGGGGCTGGGGGTGGAGGCAGAGGAAGCCACCTGCTTCTGGTTGACTCCAACCTCTCATTATCTCACCCTGGCTCCTCTTGCCAGGACCCCGCATTCCCACCCTGCTGAACATATTCTTTTCTGAGCTCATAATGCCACTGCATACCCCCTACCTCTGTGCCTGTGGTTCCCTCTCCTCCCCCTGCCATTCTCCATCTCTGCCTGCTTTTGTGTTCCTCACCCCCCAGGTATTTCTCACCATCTCCTGCAAGATTCCTACTACCATTTCCAGCTCTTTAGCTATCCCCAATAGTTTGTACTCACTTCCACTATTGGACTTACATGGTGTATTTGACTGTATGTTTAAATGCATTGCCTTCATTTGACTACAGGCTCCTTGGGAAAAGTCCGGAGTCCTCTTCAATCATTTCCTGTCCTTCCAGTAGACTGGCCAATTACCTAGTACATAACAGAAGCTCAGAACTGTATGTCAAAAGAATAAATGGTTTGCAAATAAAATAAATGAATTCAACAAGCATGGACATCAAATTTACTAAAACCTTCTTTCTTTTAGGAGATTCCTCTGAGACACCTCTTCGACTTCCTATATGACAAGGAGTACAGAAGAAGGAAAAGCGATTTGACTTCACGGCTCCTTTATTACCTCCTCTGTAGGGAACACAGGACCAGAGTAACCCACAGGCTCCTACCTCACTCCTCCTAGATGGCTTGTGTCACCACCTCTTTTGGGGCATAACAGTTCTCTAGATCTTTCTCTGGTGGCCCGAGCCCCTCTCCCTCCACCTGTACCCACTTTGCTAACCGATCTGGCTCTTTCCATTTAAACTAAGGCCCAGGCTGTCCCCAGTGGAAGTTTCTTCCCTAACTAACCGAGGCTTTATTGACTTTTCTTAGAGCATCTTGTTGCTAACTCCAAAAGCCCTACCACATTAGGAGTAAGGAAGATTTTCTTCAAGAAGTGCTGAAGGATTTGAAACCACAGAGAGCAGCAGTGAAGACTTAACCCTGCCTCTACCCGTTTCCTCATCCATAGATCACAATGGGGAGCTGAGATTCTTGCTCAGAAACTCCCATGCCCTGCCCACCTCAGAGGCAAAGAAGCACTTCTGCCCTCTTGATGGGGGCTTGGCTGCCCAACTTACTCCAGGTTCAGAAATACACATGGACTCCAGGAGTAGAGGTTATGAGACCTCCCTCTCCTCTTTCCTCTCACCCTTCAGAGAATTTCAAACCCCAATGGGAAGAACATGTCCCAGATGACCACTGCCTTCATCGTGGGCTCCTCATGACATGCACAAAGGGTGCCATTTTACTCTGGTCCAGGGATGATGAGAGACTTGGTGGAGTCTCTCTGGCAATAGAAGATGCTGTGGTACTGAGTTTTATCTGCTGAGATAGGTTATAGAGAGACAGAAACTCCTGTCCAGGGAGTTCACTTTCCCTACTCCCCTATAATCCTTGCTCCTGGGAAAACAAGATGCCATCAAAGAGGCTCACATGACACCAACTAAAGCTTCAGACAAACCACTAGTGAGAACTCGGGTGCCCAGCAGCCCCGAGGGGGAACTGGGAAGCAAGTCTTCCCTGAGTCCAGCTTTGAGATAATCAGAACCACAGCTGACACCTCCATGAGTTTCATGAGGAACAATCTGAGTCATAGTAACCCAGAAAGCTGATTCAGATTCCTAACCTATAGAAAGTGAGATAATAAATGGAAGTTGTTCTCAGCCTGTACATTTTGGGTTAGTTTGTTACATGGTGATAGGTGGGTATAGTAGATAACAGAGCTACTATTAATACTAGTACTGCTATTAACAGCTACTACATCTTAACACTTTTTTTGTGTAAAGAGCACATTCTATGTGCTGTGTGTGAAGTACCTCATGTTGTCCCTTTACCAACATGGTTCTTTACTGACAGTTTAGAAATGAGGACCAGAAACCCAGAGGAGTCACAGTGCTTGTCCAGATCCTTAGACTTCAGAGTTTGAGACTTCAGAGTTCGGCATCTGAAATGCACGTACCACCTGGGGTCATTGCTTTTGAGGAGGCTTCTGTAAAGGAAGCAAATTTAAGCTTCAGAAGCTTCTTGGGTGTGACTCAGCTGCCGGCTTGTGGGAGATGCCAGAGAGAGTCCCTAGGTCCATCCCAGTCTGTAGGAGGACACTGCAAGAACATGAATGTCATGAGTCTGAGGTCATTTGGGGCCATCTTTGAGTCAGTCGACTACAAATAATAAGGTGCTAACAATTAATGATAATGATAAAAATCATAATGCCATAGAGGAAGAGCAATATTCTTGGGATCAGACAGAACATGGATTGAGATCTCAACTCTGCCACCTGTCCAGCATGTGACGTTATGTTAAGCCAATCCACCCCCACAAGGCATGTTCATTATTTGCCGAACACAGGGTGTTGCATAAAGATGATGATCCATACATGCAGTAAATGATATAAAGTGCACATATGGATATTTGGCACAAAGGATGATGGAAAATAAATGATAGCATCACTATATTGTGTGGGGCTTCTAGTTCCTGCTATATGTAATTACATTTTCTTGGCATATTGTTCCCTAAAGAATTGGTTTGTCTGAGCTACTGACCAATCTGTTAGACCATGAAACAAATGATTAATCTACTCTCTGTTCCTTAGATCTGAGGAGCAGAGATAAAGTGCCAGTGGCTGGAGTCCTGAGTACTAAAGGTAACCATAAACACAAACTGCTTCAGGTCATGGACCTCAGAGCTTCTGGAAGTCTCCAGGCCTCCATAACTTCCCTCTGTGACCCCAAGGAAAAGAGAAAACTATGAACCCAAGATAGTACCACATCCTCTTAACAGTGGAGACCACTAACAGAAAGGCAGTCAAGAAGACAAGAGGTCTGCTTCCCCACAGCCTGGCTGTTTTGATTTAGCAGTTAAGGAGACACACTTGCTGTGGTTTGATATTTACAAATGTTTTCTCATACTCTGGCAGCCTGAGGCCATGACCAAGTGCAAAAGATGGAGTCAATTTATTGAATCAGCTATTAGGAGTGGCTTTACACTGAGCTCCAGGTAAAGATCAAGGATTGATTTTTGAGGGAGAAAATGAAATATTTTTGTCTTTTACATAGGAAAAAATGGCAGTTTGTGTACAATTCTCATAACCAGGGGTACTTCCCCTGGTCTCCAGGCCTTGGGTTCAGTACTGAGGTGGAGCTGGTCCTTGGGATTCTTACCTACATCTGTGCCTGCAGCAGTAGATGTACTAGTACAAAGGAGACCTGATTTATAGCATGAGATAATAAATTATGTAGAGAATGTCACACAAGAAAAATTTGTAATTCTTGGAATCCATTCCTCTATCAAATAACAGGAGCATTTTAATCCATCGTATTTTCTCTTTTGTCTCTGCCACCGAAATAAATAAATAATACCAAATTTACTCTTGAATGACTCAAAATGCGACCACCCTTTTTCATTGCACCTTATTCAGTTACTCACAGAGGCATAATCCAACCTATCTTTGAAAATGAGCAATCACCTTACAGACTTTTCTATTGTTGCACAACAATTACCACAGTTAGTGGCATAAAACCACACTGTTCTTATCTGACAGTCGTGTAGGTCAGAATTCTGACTTGTAGGTCACAATTACAGGCCACCTCTGAGTCTTACAAGACTAGAGTCAAGGCACACACCAGGCTAAAATTTTCTCTTGAAACTATAGGGGAGCATTGCATGAGTTTGTTTCCCAATGACTTCAAGATTGAGGTCTTCATTTCCTTGCTGACTGTCCTTTGGGAACCACTCTCACCTCCTACAGGACACTTCCATTCCCTGACTCACCCTCCACCTATCTCCAAACCCAGAAATGGTGCACCAAACTCTCCCTCATACCTCAATTCTAAATTTTTCTTTTACCATCAACTGAAGAAAATTCCGCTTTTAAAGAGTTCTCCCAATTGAGTACCTTACCCAGTTAATACCTGTATTGTAAGGTCAATTAATTTGGGATATTAATTATACCTGCAAAATCACTATGAAACAATAATTTGATTAATATTTGATTGAGTAATCAAAGGACAGTCCCCTGAGGGGAGTCATCTTTAAAAATCTGCCCACATTCTTATTTTTCAAATGAGAAAAATGAGATATGTGAAGGTGTAACCTGCCCAATACTATGTTACTAATTAGAATTACTATTGATTTGTGTTACTGATCCCAGTACTGAGATTATACTAGGTAGGAAAGGAAGGCAGAAAAATAGAAACCAGTGAGAACTCAGACAAGTGTGGCAAGGATGAGAAAAAGAATAGTAGAGATTACAGGAAACAGTGAATTCTGTATATGTTTGCAGGATACTCAGCAAGCTTTGCTGATGGATCAGATGTAAGATCTGAGGGAAATTGCAAGCTCAGCTCCACAGGTTTGGTCAGAACAAGCAGGAGGACTTTTACTGAAAACACATCTGCTAAGGGTGGGGAGTCTGGAGGACGGACAGGCTTGCTGGGGAAAGATCTGGTTTTACGCATGTTAAATTAAGATGCCTCTGAGGCATTTCAATGAGATGTCTTGTACTATAGAAATATGAAGTTTGAGGGAGGTTGTCAGTGAATAGATGGTTTTTAAAAGTATGGGATTTTATGGGATCACACAAAGAATATTAGTGTAGTTAAAGAAGAAAAATGGTCCAGTTCTCAATGTTTAGAAGTTAGTGAAAGAGAAAAAACAGACAAAATGTCATTGAAGAGTAGACTCTAAAGGAGGAGGAAGACCAAGAGAATGGCTCATCCTGGAAGGCAAGTAAAGAAGTCAAGTCGATGAAGAGGAAGGAGGGATCCTTTACATAAAATGATGCCGATGGGAGAAGTAAGATGAGAACTCAGAGTTCCCTGGCAAGCTGTGAACAGTTTGTCAGGGAATGAGGAAAGGACAGCGCTAAAGGAGAGATGTGGCTGCAGATGGCAGGTGTAGACAACCCTTCCAGGTTCAAGCCATAATCACAAGCAGAGAATTCAGGCTTAGGATGCAAACAGCTGAAAAGGGCACCGCTCAAGCCATGACAACAAGGAAAAACTGAATAAACCACAAAATTATAGCTTCCTTGAACCCATCAAATAACAGAGCAGAATTATTTAATGCTACCGCATAGCCTGAAGTCAAAGAAATACTGATCAGAAATGAGCACACCAATGGCAGACCCCAGGGCACGAGAGATGCCGGGTACCATGCAAGCAGCAAAAATGAAACCAACGGTGAATGAAAACAGGGGTCTAGGCAGAGAGTCCACAACAATGAGGGCCACCAACAGAAGTGTGCACTCACACTCAGACTTCTCCACACACCTCCAATGGACGTTCACACAGAAGATCAGGGGAAGGACAAAGCAAAGGAGAGAGCTTCCTCTCTGTCAGGGTGCTATCCCGGAGGAAGGGAGCAGCCACCTGTGGGAAAACTGTAAAATGCTATCTAGACTCTTACCCTAGTGAGCAAAAGCTTACGGAGCTGGGATGGGGGTGTGGGGTGGCCGACACACCAAGCCCTGTGCCTCCCATAAACAGACAAAGATCGTTTGCTTCTTTGGGAAATTGTAAAGATTAAACCTTTTATCCCGGGTAAGAAGCAGGAAATATTTGTTGATCCAGGATGCCATACTGATACCATTAGAGATCACTAACTACTTTGGAACAGAAAAGAACAATTATCCCTGGCAAAGGAACTACCAGGACAGAATATGGCTACCATGGGAAAGAATAAGGAATTCCAGCAGAAGGAATGAAACTGCAGTATTGAGATAGAAAAGAGATAAGAAGGCACAGGAACATGCATGAAGAATGTTTTCTATGGACTCATCAGTACATTCAATATACCCACTGAAAAAAATAAATGAACTTGATGTCTATAGAAACCATCCAAACAGAAACCATCCAAAAAGAAAAAAAGAGAAAGAAGAAAAGTCATAACATCGCATCTAAGAGCTGTACTACAATACCAGTTGGTCTAGCACACATTGAGTGAATGTCTGGAATCAGAAAAGTGAGAAAATAAATACTTCAAATATTTGGAGAGATAATCAGTAAGAATTTTCCCAAACTGACACATGACACAAAACCACAAATCTAACAAAAACAGAAGAGCCCAGAAAGATCAGCAAATCTTAAACCACACCTATCATATGCAAACTACTGAAAACCCAAAATAAAAAGGAAAAATGGACAAATTATGCAAAGAGCATAAGCAAGAGCAAGTATGCATGAGAGCAGACTCCTAATAAGAACGGACACAACCCAGCAGACACTAAAAGAGAAAGAAACCAAAACACTCAACCCAGAAGTCAGTACCTAGTGAAATATTTTTGAATGAAATACGAAATTATTTTTAAATGACAGTAAAATAATGAGTCCTTCACACAAAAGCTAAGAGCACTAATTACCAGAAGACTGGTGCTACAGTAAATATTAAAGGAAGTTAATCAGACAGAATGTGTTATAAGATGTAAATGTTGGTATACACAAAGAAATTAAGATCTCTCAAAATCATTAAAATGAAAGTAAGTTAAAAGGGCTTTTTTGTAAAATAATAGTTCAAAAGATGACTGATTATAGAGCAAAATTAGCAGCAATGTACTGTGTGTTTATGGCACCAGAAAAAGTAAAATATAGGAAAAAAACACACAATTATAGGGGTAAGAAATTAGAAATATGCTGTTTTAAGGTTTGACAAACAGGTAAAATGATATGTTATTTGAAGCACATTATGATAAATACATGTTTTAAACACTAGTGCACCTGCTAAGGCTTTTTCAATGCTACTAATTTCATTATTTTTTATTGGTGTATGTTTTCAATTCATTCATTTTACAATTATCTTGGGAAGTGGTTACACACACATACCACAGCTCATTTTTATTAATGCCCCTTTCCTTCCCTCCCCATCCCCCCCTCCTCCGGTTCCCCTCCCCCCTTTTTCGTACTTAGCTCATGTTATGGCTGTGATGATTACCTTGGCTGGAGTTACTAGGATCCTGTACATGGTACATCTTTATTCCTTGCATTTCCCCTTCCCCTTCCCCTTAACCTTCTCCTTGTTCCCTTGAACCATGCCCCTAATAGACAAGGTCTGTCCACGTATTCCTTTTTTATGTTTTATCATTTTCTTTGTTTGTACTTTCCTTCACTCAAATGAGAGATGTAACACAGTATATAAGATTATGTGTTTGATTTATTTAGCTCAACGTTATATTTTCCAGGTGCATCCATTTTCCTATAAAGGTCTCACATTTGTCATTCTTTATAGAAAAGTAGTATTCTGTGCTATATAGATACCACATTTTATCTGACCATCTGTTAATGGGTACACAGGCTGCTTCCAAGATTTAGCTATTACTGTGGTGCTGCTATAAGATGCATATATTGCTGTAGTATGATGACCTAAACTCTTTGGGGAAGATATCTAGCAGGTGGATAGCTGGCTCATATGGAATTTCTAATTTCAATTCTTTAAGAAATCTCCGTATGGATTTCCATAATGATTGTACTAGTTTGCATTCCTACCAACAATTCCTTTTTCACCACAGTTATACCAACATTTCTTATTGTTTGATTTCCTAATGATTGCCAGTTTTTCTGGAGTGAGATTGAGTCTTAGCATTGTTCTCATTTGAATTTCTCTAATGGTCAGAGATGTTGGACATTTTTTCATACATTTATTGACCATCTATATTTCTTCCTCTGTGAAGCATCTGTTCACTTCTCTAGCCCATTTCTTGACTTCCTCTTTAAGTGGTTTAATATTTTTGAGTTCTTTGTATATTCTCAATATTAGTCCTCTGTCTCAAAAACAGCTGCTGATTTTTTTCCCTCTCTGAAGGTTGTCTCTTTACACTGCCGATTAGTTTGTGTACAGAAGCTTTGAGTATGATATAATTCCATTTGTTAATTTTGCTATTTCTTGAGCAATTGAGGTTCCACTTAGAAAATCCTTTCCTACACCTATATCTTCAAGTGTTGCAACTATTTTATCTTCCAGAAGGTTTAATGTTTCTGTTCTAATGTTGAGCTCTTGAATCCATTTTGATTTTAATTTAGTATATGGTGAAAGATAAGGATCCAATTTCACTTTTCTATGAACAGATAACCAGTTTTCCCAACATCATTTGTTGAATGGGTTATCTTTCCTCCAAAATATTCTTTTGGACCCTTTGCCAAAAATCACAGTGTGGAAGATATCTGGGGAGGATTCCGTATCCTCAGTTCTGTTCCACTGATCCACGTGCCTGTTTTGGTTCCAGTACTATGCCGTTTTTATCACTATTACTTTGCAGTATAGCTTTAAGGCTGGTATTATTGCAATGCCACCTGCTTTGCTCTTGTTGCTCAAAGTTACTTTTGCTGTTTGGAGTCTCTCTTCTGGTCCTGTATGAATATGATAAAGGTTATTTACGATAAACCAATAGCCAGCATCACACTAAATGGGGAAAATCTAAAAGCATTCACCCCTGAAACCATGGACAAGACAAGGATTCCATTATCACCTCTGCTATTCAACATAGTATCTGAAACATTAGCCAGAGAAATCAGACAGGTAAAAGAAACAAAAGGGATGCATATAGGAAAAGAACTCAAATTATCGTTTCTTGCAGATGACATGATACTGTACAAAGACCCAAAGAACTTCACTGAAAATTCTTAGAATTAATAACTGATTTCAGCAAAGTAACAAGATCAACATGCAAAAATTATTAGCATTTCTGTACAACAACAGTGAACAAGATTAGAAAGAAATTATAAAAACAATACTATCCACAGGCACTTCAAGGAAAATGAAACATGACAGAATTAACCTAAACAGGGAAGTGAAAGACCTTTACAAATAAACTACAGTAGTCTGAAGAAGGAGACTGAAAAGGACATCAGAATAGAGAAAGATGTCCTTTGGTTCTGGATAGGCAGAACCAATATTGTCTAAATGGCCATACTTCCAAAACTTTTATAATATTAATTGCAGTCCCAATCAAATACCAACAGCATACATTACAGAACTAAATAAAACTATCCTAAAATTCATATGGAAACAAAACAGACCCCAAATAGTAAACTACTTTTAAAGAGGACTTAATAAGCCAATAAATGAAATAAAAAATTTTCAATTTATTTAAAAGAAGGCAGAAAGCAGGGGAAAGGGAACAAGCATTTAATGGAATTAATAGGAAACAAAATTATTAGATTTAAATCCAGCCATATTGACAAATATATTAAACATCAGTGATCTAAACACAAATTAAAAAGCTAGATTGGTACTAAAGATAGAGATAGTCAAACTAAAAGCTGAGAAAATACACACTGCACAAATACAAAAGGGATTAGAATGGCCACATTAGTATCAAGCCAATACAGACAAATATCTAACAAATATCAACAGCCTTTGAAACAAAGAATAATGTCAGGAATATAGAGGGACACTGAGCAATGCTAAGCGAGTGGATTGTGAATGTCTATTCACTATCAGACTTTGTTTCAGGAGCAGGAAAAAAATGTCAGCATCTAGAAGATAATATGAGTTTGATGGAGAGGTTTTTCTTAAAGATCGTAAAAATCACAGTATAATTGAATGCTGCTGGTAGTGATCCAGTTAAAGGGAAAAATTGATGACTGAAAAGAGAAGAGCATTTATGAAATGATTTCTTGGATATTTAAAAGAGTACGGTGTCTACTGAAAACAGTAGAGGTTTGCCTTACAATGACTGTTAATAAATGGTCTGCCTGCAGTAACGGAGAGCAGGCAGGGAGGTTCCCCTGAGGTGAGTACGTACGTACTCTTATTTTTACCTTGCCCGAGAGTGCCTTTGTGTCAGAAACTTTAAATTTAAACTACTTCAAATGCTTTTTTTGGGTGGAGGAGACATGAATGAATGAATGAATGAATGAATGAATACTACTTTTACAGTTTATTTCAAGTTTTAGAGGAACAGTGAGCCTGGATCAGGTTATGTGGGGGAAGGGAAGGGAAGTCAAGATCTAAAGCACATGAACTCAGAAGGTAGAGGTACTCTGTAGATGAAGAGGAAGGATGCTTACAGACCCCCTGGGCAATGCAAAAAGACTTTACAATGTCTGGGTCCCTATTCAACAAGCAGCCTCCGAGTTCTCACAAGGAGCCAGGCAAAGAAATCAGCACAGATCCCGCTTAGGGAGAAAGTAACTATAAGAGCAAAGGTGTGACACGGAGGGTAGTGGAGAGTGGAGGGGATCACTGGGCTTTTTCTTCTGCTGAGAAAAATGGGGGGAAATGCTTGCTTTCCTTGCTCACAGGACATTTCGAATATCAGATGGCAGTTATACAGTCTAACACAGAAATCTGATAGTGTAGGGGGTGAAATGTCAGCTAAGGCTCCTCCTGATTCTAAGTTCCCATGATGATGGGAGCATCTGATGATCAAGTTGCAAAGGGAGCCTTTACATCAGGAGCCTGGCCCCAGGCTGCATGGTGTAAGAGGAAAGGGACAGTTTGGGGTGGGAGGAGCAGGGCCCTTTGTGGGCTGAAGACTCCTCATTATGTATCAGTTCAGATGCCAAATCCTTAGAGAAACTTCCCTAAATACTTAGCCTGAAATAGCCCTTGCTGCCATCCCAGTGACTTTTCAGCTTCATAAAATTTATCACATACAAAATGATGTGTCATTATGTCTGCTTTTTCTTCCATGTCTGGAATGTCCCTCCCATCATAAGGAAAGCCCCCATGGGAGCAGGAATTGTATCAGTCTTCCTACTTCCGTGAGTCAATAAGTGAATGCACAAATGAACTATGAGAGCACAGGCAATGAAAGGAGACAGATGTAGACTCAAATTTGGTTGCAGGGTAACCAGCAGAGAGTTCATGCATTTCTCTTAGCCTTACTGCTAAACTATAACTAATAATTTATGTCTTGGAATTATTGTAATGATGAAAAGAAGTGCAACCAGGACATATAAAGTACCTGATACTCACAAGGAAAAACTGCACTCTCTTGAATTACGTGTGGCTGGGGAGCCCTCCCAGGGCCTCCACCAGGCCTTACATCTGAGGCAGGTGCTGCAGCGATACCGAGGCACACACATGTGAGGGGGTTCAGTGCGGCAGCTCTGATTCAGCCCAGCTGTCTTCCCCATGCCCTGCCCTTTCTCTTCTCCAAGTGACTGGGACTCCATCTGTGGTCCTTCTAGCACCATTCCATGTCTTGGGGGTGGTGCAAAAAGGACTTGCCATTTTGGGAAATCTGTTACCAGCTTCTTGGCCAAGACTCACCCACTGCTGCAAATCGGCACCCCAGACTGTTTGACCATCCCCCTCTTTCCTTTCCCTCATCTGCTTCCACCTCCTGCCAGGCAGCCTCCCTGCTCCTGATGAGCCACTATGAGCTGCTATGTAATGAGATGGCACTGCTTAAATTTCCTCAGGCATTTTATAAAGGAATCTGGGAAGAAAAGGAACCAGTGCCCCACCATCTTGCTCTATGCCTTTATGCCAGTTAAATATTTTGCCCAGTGTAAATGAGGGAGCCAGAACTCTAACTCCAGTCTATTTCCAAGCCCTCTGTTGACATACCATGCCACGTCTCATAAAGGATAAACATGTCGGGTTTAGTATGGGTGCAGTGAATGGCTACTAGTGAGACACAATTAATGGATAGATGAGAATAAGAATGGGAGAGAAAATGGGGGAATAAGAAAGGGAAAATGGAAAGTATTAACGATATCTGAGACTAAGAAAGAGTGCTGAATCCTTGCCAGAGAATCCAAGTTTCCTCAACTGCAATGTGGTCAACAGATCTAAGCTGAGCTCTGTGAGAAACAAGGAATAAAGAGAAGGTTATGGGGTTGGTGCAGTGTAGGACCAGCCAGTCAGCTTCCCTCTCATTGGCCTTCCCAGTCTTGAGCAAGGTTTCTTGATGCTGTTTCCATCACCCCCGTTGGAATCCAAGAATGCCCAAGTCCCCACCCACAGCAGGTGTTCACCACATAGGTGGCTCATTTCAGAGGTGATTTTCTCATCACATGTATTTGGTGGTCCTTACAAGTGACCAAAGTTCAAAGGGAAGCATGAGTAAGATGCTTCCTGAGTGAGTTCCTTTAAAAAAAATTCTTTTCTTTCTTTTTTCAATTAAGGAAGAAATATTAAGACTAGTTTGCATTAAACTGGCTCTAATTGGCTAATAATACAAAAAGAAAGACTGTGTTACAACCTTCCCTGCGCTGCTCTCTCGCAGGAGCCGACTAGAAACCTTACCTTACAGTCCCCGGCTGACCTCATTGCTCCCTGCACAGGCAGCCATGGCAGAGGGAGGGAGACAGATGAAAGGGCAGGCCCATCCTTGCCTCTGACCTAGAGGTAAACAGATTTTTCTGACCCCTGCTCTTCAGAATTGCCCTTAAAGACCAGGAGGGTTCAGCCAAAGAATCTCAGTGCATCCTGACATGCAAACAGTGAAGCTGAAAGATGGCCTTAAAATTGGGACGCCTGGGTTCCCAGGGCTGCATGGCCTTAGGAAAATTACTTCTTTGGTCAGAGGCTCAGTTTGCACTTACAAAAAGTGAGTGTTCCTCCAAATTTTCTTCCACATCTTGAATTTAGCTGTGCATTGATGGGATTGGTTTTGCGTCAAAAATGTTTGTCCAGACATGAGGTCTGTGGGCTTCCTCAGGCTGCCGAAGAGCACCTAATAGATGCAAATCCAAGCTGCACACTCATCATGGGGCCTTCCTTGATCCTTCCACCTCCTGCCCCACTAGACTTATCTCATAGCATTCCAATCCTGCCCTTTACACCCTGATGCTAATGAGCATACAGTAGCTGCCTGTACTGACTGCTCTCTGCCAGTCTGCAGTATTGGTTCTTTCATCCTCCTCTGCCAAGAACATTTTCCCACTTTCTTTCCCTGGCCAATGGTTACTCAGCCATCAAGGCTTTTCCCCCATACTATCTCCATGAAGTCTTCCCTTCCCTCATCCCTAATTCAGGCTTGACCAGTGTTAAAAGAGCAAGTTCCAAGACCCAGGATGACACCACCACCAAATCAGCCTGCCAGGACAGCTTCTTCCCCAATTGTGGCCAGGAAGGTAAGGCATCTGGGGGACACCACTGGAAACAAGAAGTTCAAATCACATTCCCAGAGCTTCTGTTTGAGATCAAAAAGTCTCTGCTGTCTCAGCTTCCTCTCGACACTCACAAAGCTTGCTGATGGACAATGAGAGTGTTCACTGTATATAACAGCATCTCCATGACTACACTTTCCAGCAGCAAGAAGCTGTATTCACCTCACTCTGCTCTCTCATATTTTATGACCTGGAATCAAAGTTGATGGGGGTCTGGGAAATATAGCTTTAGCTTTCCAGCCTCTACAATACACAGAACAGTGGAAGGGAAGGTGGAAAGGAGGCTGAAGCTTTAATCATCATTGTTCCAGGGCACAAAGACCAAGGATCTATTTCTTGTCCTATCTGCACTGTACAGTGCACAGCACTGCCTACAGCAGGTGAAGCTATACACGCTGCCCAAACCCAGGAGTTGCAGGAAGGAGCCCATTGGAGAAAAATGAAAGGCACAGTGAACTAAGAGAAATAACAGAATGACTGAGTCCAGGATGTCACAAGAGAAAAAAACAAAGCAACATGAAGGAATAGAGCATTGGACACAAGGGATCCCAAGGTAGGAGAGATCAAGACATTAACTCTGTTGTCATGATGATACTTGATGTTTTCTAATTCATATCAGAAGATTGAGAATGATGAAAGAGGAGCTTACTGCAAAATAAGGGCTGCTTGATCCATAGATTGGGAACAGGGTCTGCCCCTGAATACTGCAAGATTTAAGTATGTAGAAGGGGGAAGAGAACAGAGGGAGGAAGAAAGAAATGGCAGGTGGGAGAACTTCTCATTCTTTCTACTGAAATGCATAGTCTGAGGAAAGGCCTGATTCCAACATCATCACCCTAGCACAAGGCATGTCATTCCCAGGGCTTGTGGGAACCTGGTGGGTAGTGTAAAGAATTTGTCCTGGCAACAGAACAGTGAGCATGATGGATTTCTTATAGCACTAGGCCACTACACTGGGCCCTAAGTCAGGAATGATCCCAGAGTGGGGGCTGTGTGATGGCTGCTTTGGGAAGAGCAAAGTAGCCCTTAGCCTAGAACAGTTTTGACATTAGTGGTAAGGATGTCTGACATCAGAAATCTAAAAGCATCAACACAGAATACAAAATAAAATAGAAAATGACAAGTTGAAAGACCAAAGTGCAATCCCAAACATCCAGCCCACGCAGGACAAGTCCAGAACATCCAGAGAGGAAATTGGAAGCCAATGAATGGAACTTTCTGAAATGATAGCGGCAGATGTGACAAAAACACATGAAAGAGGCCATAGGAAAAAATCTCTCAAGTGCAAAAAGAAATAACTATCAAATTAAAAGGCATCAAAGCAGACACAGATAAACAAATAGAGGAGATCAAGAAAACGATGGAAACCATGAATGCCAAACCTGAACAAGAAACGGAATTCATGAAACAGATCCAAACAGAAACACAGGAGATTAGAAAGCCCATTGAAAGCATACACAGTGTTTTGCAGAGAACTGATGGCTGCTCACTTACTATGTGTTGCAAAGGTTTATTACAAGGCATGCCTTCCACTTGTTCCACACCATGGTCAATACCAGGGAAAATTAAACTGGAGCTCTTTGTGGGTTTTTCTTTGTGGTTATTTTCCATTTAACTGATAACACTGAGTGTCCTTTCTTATTTTTAAATGTTTATTGGACATCAGATTTAATTTTCAAGGACTTGACCGGTCTTTTTTTCTTTTTCTTTTTTTTTTTTTTTTTTCTTTTTGTACATTTCCTTTCCTGGTTATTTCTCCTTTGTGATTTATAAATAATTTACCTATGCGGGCCCTGGGATGCTGGTGCCAATGAGAGGAGTCAGAGCTCGTGCTCCTCCATTGCCTTGGGACAGCAGTGCCAGTGAGAGGAGTGTCAGTTCATGCTCCTCCCTTCCTCCACTGCCCCAGATCGCTCAACTGGCGAGGAGTCTGAAGTCCATGTTCCTCTTTTTTTTTTTTTGTCCCAGGATGGTGTGACTGGCAAGAATCTAAGTTCAGCTCTTCCCTTCCTACATCGACCCAGGATGGTCCAGCAGGTGAGAGAAGTCGGAGATCCACCATCTTCCTTTCACTTGTAAGACTCCGGGCCTGGAGACGGGAGAAATACTAGTGACACGGCAGGGCCCCGGATAAGATGTACATGATGAACGACAGAAGTAGAGGTGTGGAAATATCCCATGCAATATTAGCAATAGGAGCCAACAGGTAATCCCTAACCTTTCTTTTTGTTTTATTCTATTTGTCCTCTTCTACTCTTTTGTCACTATCTTGCTTAACTTTATGATATTTTCATGCAAGTAAACATTGTCTCTCCTTATTCTGGTCCACTTCAAAACTCCTAGGCCTTCTCTTCCAATCCTTCTTTCCTGTATCCTACAATTATCCAAAACCTGAACAATTGTGTTGTGCCCTCCAACTTTGCATCTTCTATATGTGACCTCACTCATGTCTCTATCCTATCCCTTACCTTCCCAAAACTCTCCCAGGACAAGGAAAATCACTCTACTAAATGGAAAACCATTGTATACAAGTTCCTGGTATAAGTGGTATTATATTACATTTTTTAGACCTTCCTCCTACAATTATAAATATCAGGCTAATGGTTACTACAGTTTGTCAATAGCAGGACTATACTTGACTTTATTTCTAGTGACAACTGAACTACTTTAACCAGGATGTCATGCATGCTATAACCAGTTTTTCCCCCCTGTAAGACAATACCGTGATTGCAAGGGATTATAACCGTCACCACAATGCAGTATCAAAGGAATGGATCCTAAACCAGATAGATAACAACTCTTCAGTCTTAATATATTGGAAAGGTAGGTTAAAGGGATAGACATAAACACAAGAGCTACATATATCTAGAAGGCATTTGGAGGAACAGACATCTCCTAGGAAAACCTCAACGGTGGTAATCAGGATGTATAATATATGAAATCTACAAGCATTAACACAGAAAACAAAACAAAAATAGAAAATAGACAAGATAAAGAAGCAAAATGCAATCCCAAACACCCCAGCCCACCAAGGAAAAGCTCAGAATACAAAGAGATAGAGAAAACCAGAAGATGAAACTCTCTCAAACAATAACAGCAGAAATGAAAAAGTAAATGGAGGATTGCAAGATGGCCAGCTGAGTGGTGGCATGATAAGAGAGCCTCTCTGAAAGAAAAAAAAAAAAAAAAACTCAGACACTGGAATCTGACAACATGGAGAAAGCCAGACAAAAGGAGAGGAATTCTCATGACCCAGGAAGAAACTGAGGAAAAAGAAAAAAAAAAAAAAGAAAGAAGAAGAAGAAGCGTGGACGGAGGGCTGGAGCTGGGCAAGCCCTGGTCACTGTACCAGCACGCCTTAGAGTCAGGCGACTCACGATGGAGCTGAGATCGCGACCCTGTGAAGAGCCGGGGTTGGTGAGTTCCAGAACCTTGGTTGGGGGAGGTGTGGTGACAGGGAGTGGAAACAGCCACTGGAGCTGCGTGAACTTTGGTGAGTGATGAGAACTGGAATCCCCAGATGGGGAGGACTGGCTAGACGACATTTTGGAGTTGGGCAGGGCTGGCTTGAATCAAAACCTGACATGGCATCCGTCAATGACTCCTAGTCCAAAGCAGATTGTTGGGATCTGCTTGGGATGGGCCAGGCTCCTGGTTGAAACCCAATAGCCAGGGACGAGGCTGCTGTGAGCCAGTGGCATCCCCAGGGAACACATGAACTGGTTGACTGAAGTAGGGGGAGGGGCTGGCTCTTGGCCTGCACCTCACAGATCTGCAGCAGACTAGGGGGCAGCACTTCCCTAGTCAGTGTGCTGCAGAAAAAACTGTAAGCAATAGGAAAGGCCCAGAGACCTCCACCACCCACCCGTCTAAAGGGGGTCAGAAACATGACCAGACAGAGAAACAGCAAAAGGCCTCTAACTGCAGAACCAGGGAAAGTGAGTCCAGCAGAGGTAAATGCAGAGGCGGTTGAGAGCAGCAAGCCTGTAATGTCAAAGACAGCCTCATTGGAAATAAAGAAATACCTCCGTGACCTCATCGTTGAATTTAAATCTGAAATTCTAACTCAGGTGAAACAACATATAAGAAGATTAATAAAAGAAGTCCTGGGTAATCCTCAAGCAGACACAAATGAAAGAATAGAGGAACTCAGAGAAAGGAGAGAAGCCTTTGATGAAGAATATAAACAAAACCTAGAATATATGAAACAGATCCAAAGAGAATATCAGGAAATTAAAAACTCCATTGAAACCTGGCAAAACCTTTTAACAGAAACTAAAGACAAACTTTCAAAACTTGAAGATAGATTTGCAACATATGATGGCCAAAGAAAGGATCTCTTAAAAATAACAAGGAACCAGGAAGCAATGATACAAAGATTAGAAGGTGACAAGAGGATTTATAACCTAAGAATAAAATATGTAAATGAAGATTCAGCAACAAATACAAATGAAATAAAAGGTCTATTCACAGAAATAATTAAGGAAAACTTCCCAAGCATAAGAAATGGAAGTGAAGTTCAGATAAATGAGGCATGCAGAACTCCAGCAGCTACAACCAAAACAGATCTACACCCAGACATATCATAATCAGGATCCCAGAAATCCATCACAAGAACAGAATATTAAAAGCAGTCAGAGAAAAGAAACAGATTACCTATAAAGGAAAACTCATCAAAATCACAGCAGACTTCTCAATGCAAACCATCAAATCATGAAGAGCTTGGAGTGAAATATTCTAAGCCCTGAAAGAAAATAACCTCCAACCCAGAATGATGTACCCTGCAAAACTGTCTCTCAAAATTAATGGAGAGACAAGATTTTTCCATGACAAAGAGGAACTGGGGGAGTTTGTGACCACCAATCCAACCCTGCAAAGAATACTGAAGGACATTCTAGAGAGAGAGAAGAAAATTACCAGGGTTCCAGGAACAATGGCAGAAAGGCCTCAAAGAAAGGGGAAGACAGTGGAATGAAGGAGAAAAGTAAACAAACAACAATGACAGAAAAATAGCATAGCAGAGATAAGACAGAGAAGTTGTTTATATCACTGTTTTATCTTGACTGATTTTATTTGAATCTGGTATGCTTGAGAGTGTCGAGTCTGAGAATAGGGGCAACTACTCTGAAGATGACAAGATTCAATAGGATACCCATTCTGGTTTGATTGTTATGTTAACTGCCTTTGAAGTCCTATAATGTCTCCAATGTTTAGATTTTATTAATAATATAATACAATGCTAAGTTTAACTATACTATGTTTGATGATATAGACAATCTTATTGAAAATAACAAGAGACATCATAGTAACTACCATAGATCACCTAGTATTGTGGTTTTATATGTCCTTTCCATTTCATGTTTCTCTAGGAATTTGTATTGTTGACTTGTTTTGATTTTTTTCTCCCTCTAATACAGAAAGGCTAGGTATATATGTAGAGACTTATACATGTGTAGAACTTCTAAGTAGTTTATGAGAATGGATTATAGTTATTGTAAAGAAAAAAAGAGAGGAAAAGAAAGTATTCTAAAGGATATAACTGCATGTATGTTTGAATGTGTGGGATTAATAACCATGTTGCTAAAGTTTTAGTTGGATGGATGAACAAAATTGATTGCAGTCTCACTGTTTGGATATCCACTTTGTAGGCTTTACTTTTGTAACTTGAACAACTACTTTAAAGGGGAAAATATGTAATTATCAACTAGTGATTTCTTACTGGTTACTATTTTTGATTTTCTGTTTTGTTTTGTTTTTGAGAATTTGTATTATTTCTACCCTCTTTCTGTTTCAATTTTTTTCTTTAAATAAAAGAAAAAAAAGTAAATGGAATAGGCCATAGGAAAAAAATAACCTCTAAGGTGCAAAAATGTTAAATCAGACTCAAACAAACAAATAGAAGATCTCAGGAAAATGATGGAAAACATAAATGTCAAACATAGACAAGAAATGAAATTACTGAAACAGATTCAAACAGAAACATAGGATATTAGAAACTCCACTAAAAATATACACAGCAGATTGAATGAAGGCAATTAGAAAATATCAGATCTAGAATACAGGAATGCAGCTAGTGACCATGAAGAGAAAAATATCTTAAAAGTAACAAGAGATAATGAAAACTCAATCCAACAGCTACAGGATGCAGCAAAGAAGAACAACATAAGACTGATTGGAATCAGTGAGAAAAATTGGAGATAGCATAAAAACCATTAAAAATTTCTTCATAGAAATAATGGCAGAAAAAATGTCCAGAAATGGGTAAATAATTAGACATGTAAACAAATGAAGCACACAGAACTCCAACTAGCCATAACCAAAATAAGGCTGCACCTAGGTATATAATAATCAAAATTCCAGGTATTTAGCACAGAAACAAAAAATTGAAAGGAGCTAAGGAAAAGAAACATATCATCTATAAAGGCAAATCTATCAGAATCACAGCACACTTCTCAACACAACCCTAAAATCAAGAAGAGTTTAGTGTGAAGTATTCTAAGCCCTAAAGGAAAACATTCTTCAACCCAAACTGATGTACCCTCATAAATTTATCTTTCAAAATCAGAGAAATAAGACACTTCCATGACAAAGAACAACTGAAGAAATTTATAACCATGAAACCAGCTTTACAGAATGTTCTAAAAGACATATTAGAAAGACATAACAAAGATTACAAACACAGGGAACATGAACAGAAAGAAACTTCCAGGTAAAGTACACAATTAAACAGAACAGAAAGACAGAAAAACAAACATAACAGAAACAACATGAAAAAGAAAAGTCAATACATATTAGTTATAACCATCAATGTAAATGGTCTCAATTCACCAGTCAGAAACAGAGTAGCGGAATGGAACCAAAAGCAAGATCCAGCAATATGCTGGATTCAAGAAACACATTTAACCCAAAAAGACATTCATAGACTAAAAGTCAAAGGGTTGAAAACAATTGTCCATGCCCCAAGAACCCAGAAAAAAGCAGGTATAGCTATTCTGTTTTCAGAAAATGAAAACTTTAAGAAAAATCTGATCAAAAGAAACAAGGAAGGTACTAAATACTTGTTAAGGGAAAACTACAAGAAGAAGAGATAGCAATCACAAATATTTATGCACCAAACACAGGTTCACTCAACTACATAAAACAAATATTAACAGACATGAAAAACCAAATAAGCACTATTGTAGTGGGGGACCTTAATACCTCACTCTCACAAATATGTATATCAACTAGACAGAAAGTCAACAAAGAAATATTAGAATTAAACTAAACAACAAATGGAGTAGGTAGATTTCTACAGTGTTCCATCTCAAAATATCACAATATATACTCTTTTCAGCTGCACAAAGGATGTCCTCCAAAATAGATTATATGTTAGCTCACAAAACACATTTAAGTAAAGTTAGAGGGACTGAAATCATACCATGGATACTCTCTTACCATAGCCCAGTGTAACTGGAAATCAGCAACAAAGGAAACCACAAAAACTACATTATTACATGAAAATTAAACAACACCCTTCTGAACAACCAATGGGTCACAGAGGAAATTAAAGAAGAAATTAAACAGTATAGACAATTAAATGATGCCAATACAACATAGCAAAACTTACAGGATGCAATGAAAGCAGCCCTAAGTGGGAAATTTATAGTGATGAACTTACACATCAGGAAACATAATGATCTCAAATAATCTAATGCTAAACCCCAAACTTCTAAAAAAGAAAGACAGATCAAACCCAAAGCTTGTACAAGAGAGGAAATTATAAAGATAGCAGAAAGTAATGCAATAGAGATTAAGAAAACAATACAAAGAGTCAATGAATCAAAAAGTTAGTTCTTTGAAAGAATAAATAAAATTTATAAACTATTAACCAACTTCACCAAAAGAGGAAAGAAAAAACACAAATTCAGGCAATTAGGAATGAAAAAGAGGAAATCACAACAGACCTCAAAGAAATTCAAAAGCTCATTAACATCTACTATAAGAACCTGTACTCTAATAAGAAGAAATTAAACAGTATAGAAAATTGAGGTTCCTAGACATAATTGAGTTGCCAAACTAAATCAAGAAGATATAAAAATTCTAAATAAATCAGCATCAGTCAAATTTACTATCAAGGAAAAGTCCAGGCCCTGATGGACTCACTGGTGAATTTTGCAAGAAATTTAGAGATGAACTAATGCCAGTGATGCTGAAACTCTTTATAGAATTGAAAGGGAAACTACTTCAAAAATGATACCTGGAAGCAAGAATTACCCTGATTCCAAAACCAGAGAAAAATGCAAATAAGAAATTAAACTACAGGACAAACTTCCTAATGAACACTGATGTAAAAATCCTTAATAAGATATTGGCAAACAGAATGCAGTAAATCAAGAAGATCATACACCATGACCAAGTATGGTTCATCCTAGGGGTGCAAGGATGGTTCAACATATGCAAACCAATAAATGTAATATACCATATTAACATAACCAAAGACAAAAACCACATGATCATCTCAATAGATGCAGGAAAAGCATTTCACAAAGTCCAACAGAAATCTGAAAAAATCCACCTATGACAAACCCACAGTTAATATCATATTAAATAGTCAAAACTTGAAAGCCTTCACTCTAAAATCAGGAACAAGACAAGAATATCCATTATTGCCTCTTCTATTCAACATAGTTTTGGAAACATTATTCAGAGCAATTATACAAGAGAAAAAAATGAAAAGAATAAAGATAGAGAGGAAGAATTTGCATTATTACTTGCAGATGACATGGTACTCTACCTAGAAGACCCCAAAAACCCCATCATAAAACTTGTAGATTTAATGTCCAAATTCAGTAGTGTAATGATACAAAATCAACACTCAAAACTCAATAGCATTCCTGTACACAAATAACAAACCCACAGAGAGAGAAATTAGGGAAAGTACATCCTTCACAATAACATTAAAAAAATGAAATACTTCAGAATCACTCTAACAAAGGATGTAAAAGACCTGTACAGTGAAAATTATAATACCCTAAAAAAGGAGATTGAGGAAGATATCAGAAAATGGAAAGACATCCCTTGCGCTTGGATAGGAAGAACTAGTGTAGTGAAAATGGCCATAATCCCAAAATTGCTATACAGATTTAATGCAATCCCAGTCAAAATACCATTAACATACCTCACAGATCTATAGAAAACACTCCTAAAATTCATTTGGAGCCAGAAAAGACCTAGAATAGCAAAAACAACTCTGAGCAACAAGGGCAAGTCAGGAGGCATCACAATCCCAGACCTGAAATTATAAGACAAAGCTACCATGAATAAAACATAATGGTATTGGCCAAAAAAAAAAAAGGAAAGAAAGAAAAAGAAAAACAGTATAAGTGAAACAAAATAGAAGATACAGGCACATCCCCAAACATTCAGCCACCTTATCTTTGAAAAAGGAGCCAAATATCTTCTGTAGAAGAAAAATGGTCTCTAATAGATGGTGCCAAAAAAAAATGGATTTGCACATGTAGAAGACTAAAACCAGATCTGTGTTTATCACCATGCACTAAACTAAAATCAAAATGAATCAAAGATCTAAAATTAAAGCCAAAATACTAAATCTACTGAAACAGCAAATAGTCAGAAATCTTTAAGACATAGTTATAAGCAGAGGATTCAAGTACAAAACATCAACAAATGGGATCTCACTTTATTAAAAAGCTTTTGCTCAATAAAAGAAATCACCAACAACCCACAGACTGGGAAAAATTTATGGCCAGTTGTCCTATGGAAAAAGGACTTCTACCTAGAACATATAAAGGGTTGAAAAAAATCAGACACCCCCAAATTCAAAGACCCAATCCACAAATGGTCATCTGAGATGAATATTCACTTTTCAGATGAAGAAATAGAAAAAGCAAATAAACACATTTTAAAATGTTCAACATCATTGGTCATTCAAGAGATGCAAATTAATCCTTAGATTTCATCTCACTCTAGAAAGAATAGCTACCATCAAAAAAATCAACTGATAACAAATGCTGGAAGGGCTATGGAGATAAAGGAAACTTCTCCCAATCTTGGCGGGAATGTAGACTGGTGCAACCACTGTGGAAATCACTACAGAGATTCCTTTAAAAGCTAGAATAGAGTTCCCATTCGAACCAGCTATTCCTCTTCAGAGTATCTTCCCAGAAGAACTGAAACCATCATACCTCAGTGAAGTATGTGCACCCATGTTCAAAGCAGCACAATTTGTAAAACCTACATCTTGGAAACAACTAGGTGCCCATCAACCAAAGTATGGATAAAAAGATGTGCTTTTTTGTATACGAATCAGCCTTAAAGGAGGATAAACCTGAGACTTTTATAAAGGTAAATGAATGCAAATTGAGACCATACTAATAAGTGAATTTAATCAGATCCATTAGTGTAAACCTTGCATTGTCTCACTAGTGTGAAAAAAACCGAACCAGTAAGTAGGATGAAAGTATACAATAGATACTGTGAATTGGAAATAAACTGTATGCACACAAGATAGCTAAAATAGATACAGAGCTAACTTTCCTGAGCTACTTGCAAAGAAGTTTTTGTGCTAATATTATTTGACAAGATAGCATGCCTATGTCTTGTGCTTTGAACAACTACAAAGACAATATACAGTGGATCAACTATTGTAATGGTCTAACTAACCTGTTATGAAACTCAGTTTCATTGTTATGTTTATCTTTTTTTCTCTCTTTAAAAAAAAGATAGAGATGTATGAAACACATAAAATAGATTTCAAACATGTAGCACAAAAAAGAAATGTAAAACATATCATAACTTAGATGATATCTGTTGAAATAATATTTTTTGGATATTGTGGCTTAAATAACATGTATTATTAAAATTTATTTTGCCAGGTGTTTTTACCTATTCTTTTTACCTTTTTAATGCAGCTGCTAGGAAATGCAGTTATATCTATGCCTTGCATTGGATTTCTGTCACATGACACTGCTCTTTACCTTGAGACCCTGAGCCCTACCTCTGCCCTTCCCTGGTGCCCACTGGGTGCTCTGTTACTGAGAAGGGGTGCCAGGGAAGCCAAGCATGATGCTCTCCAAGCCCTGGAGTGCCAGGTCAGCCTCTGGCTTCCAGGATCCCACATCAGCATTCAGTCTTCCCCAGGATAAGACAAGTGCAGGGCTTCGCTAGCCCTCAGCTCTCCAGGGGATAGTACTTCTATTTATAGATGGTGCCATCTTCAGGAAGTGATAGACCCTCAACTGTGTCTTTCCATTAGGACCCTGCCTGAGTAGAAAATTGAAGACCATTTGAAAGTATTTTTAGGCCACCCCATACACAGTTTGGAACACTGAAATTTGGATCTGTCTTCACTGAGGAGGCTGAGCACAGCTGCAAATTCAAAAAGGAGCCTCCACATGAGGAAAATCATGAGTGTCCCTATAAAGAGGCTCCAGGAGGAAATCAGAGCATGGTTCTGTGTGAGGGAGGCACCAGGGCTGATGCCTGGGAGTTAACAGCATCCTGGGAAGTTAACAGAAGCAGTCCTTTAAGGGAGGCTGGTTGCAGAGATGAAATTGGATTATGACAATTGAGAACAATTACAAAAATAAAAGTCATCCTTGAGACCTCCAAAAGTCAGCCATGTCTTGAATCAGAGGCATTGCCTGGCGACCCTGCTTCTCCATGCAAAAACTCTGAAAAGACAGGGAGCTTCCTATCATTTCCTTTTCATTAAACTGCATTCACCTGTATTTCAGTGAAGGAAACAACCTGAAACGGATGCATCCCCACTCTCAACTGTTCTTGAGCTCAAGAATCTGGGTCATTACATCCAAAGAATGTTTTTGTTTTTGTTTTAATTCTCCCATATCTCTGACATAGCATTTAGTGCATTCTCCTTGTTTTGTTTTTTGGACTACCTGGCAAGTTCATGAATGGACATACCTTATTATCTATAAAGCACCTTACAGTTTGCATAAAGTTTGTCATATACAGCAATCCTATACCGTAGTGAACTATCTGCCATTATTATCCTTATTCTTGGATTTTAAAACTGAGACTCATAGATATTCCTGGATTTGTCTGAGTCACAGAAAAATAAAAAATGGTAATCAGGGATAAATGTACTCATCTAATACACCAGCTTGGGATTCCCTTCATGTATAAAAGTTTTCTCCAAAGCATTCGATAATCACCTTTGGAGGGTCTACCTCTCCAGGTCTGCCACACTCTGTGTGTTCTCCTGTGTTAGCTCATTGACTCATCAAGCCACTGCAAGAAACATGTAAGTCTCAGGAAAGCTATGAAACTTCCACTTCCAGGTAACAACAGTTGATTGAAACAGACCTTTGTCTTCTGTCTATTCTGATGCCCCAATAAAACTAGTAATGAATGACATTTTGCAGTTATGAGTAACATTACTACATGTCATATTTTAGTCTGTTTTCCTAGATGATATAATTTAATGCTAACAAAACTCCTACAATGAAAGTTTTAGTATTATTTCTAGTTTACAGATGAAATTTGAAGCAAAGACATGCTAAGCAGCTTGCCCAAGGATATGGCAGGCAATGGTGGAACATTCTAGACACTGTCTTCAGACCCTGGGCTCCCAACCCCCACAGTGGTAAAGGTGTAAAAAACATTCAGACCCATAGTGGAAATAGAATTCTGTAGACAATCCTTTGGCAATTGAAGAGCATCATCAAAGTTTTGGAAATAGGTACACAGAAGAGTAACTGATGTCATGGGAATGATAGCAGCTCAGCTCTGTTTTAGCAGAATGAGGTGAGCACTGAAACTTTCAGTGCTCTCTAAAGAACTCTGGAAAAGGCCAGAAGGCCTCTCCTATGCCCACCATGAACCAGCACCATCTCATGCAGAGGTGTGACCTGTCTCCACTGCCGGCACAACATCAAGCAAACTCTTTTCTTTGGAGACATTGAGTTATTTCCTCAAAGGCTCTTTTATTGAAAACTTGGATTTCCTCAAGCTTAATCACTGAAAATATAGAATTGGGAAAGGTAAAAGAAAAGAGACAGGGACTTATTTTACTCATGAATCATCATATTTTAAAACACCACAAAGAAGAAAAGTTTCTAAAAGAAAATTTCCTAAAAGCTTCTAAAGAACATTTTCTTTTAAGATGCGAGAGAAAATACATTTCTGCCCCTTCTCCTTCCAAAACTGTGCTCCAGTAACAAGAAAAAGCAGAGAAAACGCCATGTATTTTATCTTCAATAAAGCTAAGAGATATTTTAGCATAGTCTATGGGCAGATGAAACATAGGAGGAAGAAAGTAATTGACTTACTGAGGAAATGCTTCAGCCCCAAAGCCCATAAGGAGAAAAATCAGCCCACTTTGCCCCTCCAGGAACCAAGAATGGCTTGGAAGCTGAGAACTGGGTGCCACTGAAAGCAGCAGGAGGAGGGAAGAAGGGAGGGTGGGGATGGAAGAATGATGGGAAAGTCTGAAGAACAATTTAGATGTTCAGATCCACTTTCTGAGCCAATGCATCATACATCTAGTCTCCTGGTTGAGTTTGGGTCTACCCAGTGCTGCAAACAGGTAGAAGTCTACACATGTAAGTGGTGCAGGGGATCCACAGTCCTTGATTTCCACAGAACAGTAAACCTGCAGAAAAATTCCTTCAAAACCTTAGTTAGACATTATGCAGCCTCCACAGCCCATGAGTGAAGTCTCCAATGCACTCAAGAGCTCGCCATTGGGCTTGATTCATCTTACTCATTAGCATGAACAGACAATTGAGAATTACTAAAATTGGAGAATTCACCCTGCTTGATATTCAAAAAAAAGACATAAGCAAACAGCAAAGGGTACAGAGGCAACAGAACTAAGGTAGGCAGCATGAAGAACTTCAAAGAAAATGTAATTAATATCCTCAGAGAAATAAAGGAAATGTTATAAACCATAAAACAAAAAAAATGCATTCATAAAGGTACATGTGCAGAATAAGTAAGAGTTCTTAGAAATTAAAAAATATGATGGCTCAAATTTTAAATAGATTCAAAATAAGTGCATAACACTAAAGTTAAGAAAATTTCTTTGAAAGTTAAATAAAAAGTTAAGCAATGAACAACAGAAGAAGAAAGGCAAGAAAATTAGAAGATCAATCCAGGAGTCTGAATATGCTACTAACAAGAGTTTACCAAGAATTCAGAGAAGGATATTATCACAGAAGGATATTATCACAGGAAAAAAATGTGAGCACATTTCCTAGAATTGAGATACATCAGTGTTCTCTGAGTGTTAAATAAAAAGAGAATCACAAAAGTCCAAATTCCCAAACCAAGTACATCACTCCGGAATTCCAGAACAAAAGATGCCATTGGCAGGTGAAAATTACATGTGAAAGTATGTGAATATGAATGACATTGGGATTCTCCATGGGAATATAAGGAATTAAGAAAGTGGGACACTTACTTCAAAGTTCCCAGGAAAAATAACTTACACCTCAGATATCTATGGCCGCCCAGATTGTAAATCCAATGTGAACATAAGGCAAACATTTGTTCTGATGTTCCAAATTTCAAAAATTCTGT
The DNA here is from genome assembly GCA_004027455.1 of Hydrochoerus hydrochaeris. Taxonomy (NCBI): domain Eukaryota; kingdom Metazoa; phylum Chordata; class Mammalia; order Rodentia; family Hydrochaeridae; genus Hydrochoerus; species Hydrochoerus hydrochaeris. Next base: position 196,077 of record PVLA01000770.1, read on the forward strand.
TCCCACTCACATTACCTATGCTCAGGAAGCTGCTGAAAGTGGTATAAATCAAGAGCCAGAGCATCAGCTGCAGGTGTGGTGACTGCTGAGGATCACAGCTGAAGAGACATTTAGAGAGCCGTGGTCCCAGCACACAGTCATCCAGAGGCCCTGGGAGAAAACGTGAATCAATACAGGATTTGACACTTTTTACAATGTGAAGAATTGATTTCAAGTGGTATAATAGGGTTTTTTATAAGACATGAGAAGACTTAACTAGATGACAAGAACAAACACATAAATAATGCTCTTTTTAGCAAGTCTCCATTGTCTGTCTGTTCTAATCAGTAAAATACTTAAGGCCACTATGGGAATATGAATGACCTCGGGCTTTTCAGCAGGAACATCAAGAGCTGAAAGATAGAGCAATTATTTCAACATACCAAGGATTGTTGCATCACAAGCCATGTTAGTCCAGAAAGGGCAGCAGTGCACCCTAACTGGGAAACTTGGGGGCTGAGTGTGTGTTCACAGTATGTCTGCCAGCTGACCTGGGTCCCTTGACAACATTGCTACACACCCACGGTCACCTCGCAAGCAAAGAACAGAGGAACCTCAGGACCTGATGCCTATGGGAGCCCACACTAACAAGCAACCACTGGCTTGCAGTGCCAAGGGAATGGTCTCTTGAAGGATCCATCTGAGACACCAGCTGGGAGAGGACACCCTGTGAAATCTCAGTGATGCATTCCCAAAGGCCACAGGCATGTGTGCACAGATGGCTAAAGTATGTGACTCTGGAATCTGAGCAGTGAAGTAGGGATATTCTGTCTGTTCTTTGTGACCCACTGGGGGAATTTGGGCCTCTTATCCTTGCAACTCTGGCCTCCAGGGGACTAAAAATCCTAGTTTCCAAAGTGGAGAAGGAGATGCATCTAGATGACAACAGAGTGAATCCTTCCCCCGCACACACAAAAAAAATTTAAGATCGTGATTATCACCCGGCCAGTTTGAGCACCTTGTAACTGCAGACCAACAGACCAGTGTGTCCTTGCAGCACTGAGGCCATTAGTCCTGACCTCTAGGAGATGGAAATAGTATTGTTACTTCAAGATGGTGCTACAAGGAGTACCTAGGCCTCAGGTCTGCTTACTGGAGCCACATCCTGTTTGAACTATAGTTGGACGATGTAAAATCCATGGCCCTAGCAGTTCTGGTGACCAAGCATTTAGCCACTTGAGAATGAGGGTTTGGGTCACCACATGGGGAAGCCACTCAGCTCAGAAGTACCATGAGTAAGAGGGTATCTGGAATGGGTAGTGAAGCAGATAAAAGGTATGATCTGAGGTACAGTGGGGTGCAGAGAAGCTGGCCTCCCAGGGAAAGCCCTCTGGGTACTCCTCAGTCCCCTTGGGCTGAGGGACTACTGCAGACATTGCCTGCCCTGCTCCCTCCCGGGCCCACCCTGCTCCCTTCCCTCCAAAGAGCATTTTTCCTGACACCACTTTCTCAGTAAATTACTGGCTTAAGAATTCCTTCCCCAGGGCCAGGGATTTAGCTTAACCGCATAAGCACCTGCCTTGGAAGCGTGCGCAGTGATGAGTTGGATCCCCAGCACCAAAAAGAAAAAATAATTCCTTCCCCAGATTTCTAGGAAACTTTTCTTTGATCAAAGACTATTTGACTTATAAAACTGCTGATATGTAATGCTTTTACTTACAAGAACACAAGAAACTTCTGGAAAATAACATAAGCATTAAGTGTTCTTGTCTTAGTTCAGTTGCCTCAGGCTGCCATAACAAAATACTATAGACTGGCTGACTTAGAACGACAGAAATATGTTCTCTCAAAGTTGTGGAGAGCAGAAGTTCAAACCTCCATGTGCTGGCAGCACTAGCCTCCCTCCCAAGCTCACTGGGAAAGGTCCTTTTCCAACACCCTTCCCCAGCTTCTAGTGGCTCCAGGAATTCCTGGTCGTGGCTGTCAACTCCAGCCTCAGCTTCCACCCTCATGTGGTCTCTTCCTTGTGTGTGTCCATGTTTCGCCCTTCTTACAAGGGAGTCACTTGTATTGGATTCATGGCTCACCATCTTCAGTAAGACCTCATTTTAACTCATTACACCTCCAATGACTTTGTTCCACATAAGGTTACATTCTGAGGTACTAGCTTTCAGACCTTCAGTATATCTTTTTGGGAGACACAATTCAACCTATAATGGTTCCCTATAAAGGAATCACTATTATTATTAAGATGTCTTTCAATGAGCACAAAATTCTAGAGCACCCAGGAGCGTATGATAAATACTGAAGTCAATTCATTTCCAGCATTCTTCTAGCTTAACTAGGAAAGGACCTCTGGTTCAGAAATGTAAGAGCTCTGAAACTTTACCTATCTTTTAGCAAGTAAAGAATGGAATGTTTTAGTAAAACAAAGGAGTGACTCAGAAAAGACAACAAAGTAGAATGTTGGAGCTAGAATCCTCACCCAGTGAGGGTGAGGGGTGGACAGGATGGTGGCCATCCATCTTACCCTGGAAGGAAGATTTCAGTAAAAATGTTCAGCAAAAGATCTGATTGGTTCCAGCACTGGAGGAGAAACATGAAGGAAAATTATAAAGTTACTATAATAAGAAAAAAGAATGATGATCCAAAACTTAAAAAGAATAATGTAAGACAAAAGCTATGCAAGAAAAAAGGTAAAATCATAATATATTACCTGGTCTTAGCACAAAATTTACTCATCATACCAAAAACTCTGTTTTATAAGTTAAGTATGGTGTTATATATTTGGGAAGGGGTGGGAGGGTATGTAAAGGGAATATTTGTTAAAGAAGTTAAATCCTAATCAATTATAGCAGTATGTCAATGAATAAGATCTAAATTTTTTAAACATAAAGAACAATTTAAGCACATTATTTAGAAATACGAGGATAACACCAGAAAAAAATAGTTAAAAGCAATGTCGGAACAGAGGATGGGGCACTCGCTCTTCTCACTATAGAAATATTTCATTAAATTTAATTTTTTGTTGTTGTTGTTCATACCACATTATACTTTTCTGAGTTTTTTGTTTTGTTTTGTTTTTTGTCCATTTTGAGACAGGGTCTCACTATGCAGTTCAGGCTGGCCTTGAGCTCACTTTGTAGCCCAGGCTGGTTCTGAAATTGCAACAATCCTCCTGCCTCAGCCTCCCAAGTGCTGGGATTATGGGTATGTGCCACCATGCCTAGTTTGTTATTCCATTTATTTTTTAAAAGCCATGTAATTTTTACAAGTTATTGAATGAGCATAGGTAATTCACACACAACCATGTTACCAGTGAAAGTACTGGTTTTTACTGGTAATGTGGTGAAATCTGGGCTCTTTCCAGCATACTTTCCAGTACGCTTTCCTTTATACTAATTGGTACCTACTAATTGGTAGGTGCTGTGGTTAATCCCAGAGGAAAAATAAAAATCTGTTCCATTCTGTGAGGCAACAGGAGATTAAATATGTGCACATATGGTTAAAATAGGATGCAAGAGAGGCCAAAACAACAATATGTGTGAAATGTTAGGACTTTAGAAATAATATTGCATATAGCTTCAGGACTCTCAGGACCTTCTAGAAGCACAGACTGCCCAGAGCAAGTAGGCAGTTCTTCAGGACCAGGAAAATAAATTCTTGTCTCAGAAAATTGTTTATCCTCAAGGGGGTTCTTTTAACATAGATTCGGGTAGTTTTGCAGGTTCAGCTCTCTCAGTAAATAGAAGGACCAAAGGTCTACAGCCTGAAGCACCACAGACACTGTAGTAAAGGCTTTGGCCAAGGAAATGTTTGGCATGTCCCAAGACTTAAGTGTCAGGTACTGCTGAGACATAGCAGTAATGTCATATGTATTGTTTCACCATGAAACAACACGGGTGAGTCCCCTGAATGGAGTTGCTTCTTCCTGGCTCTTTTCAGAAGCTAGTTAAAAAGGGGAAATGGAACTATCAGTGCTCTACAGGCAAATTTAGAAAGATAAGCAAATGCTGGCAGAGTGATGGATAATTCTCTGCCGTAGGAACACGTATTCTTATGCAAGAAAGTACCAGTTACAAAAAAGTGAAAATAGGTTACAGGATAGTGCAAAAAATGTCAACAGATAGAACCAGGTCAGTGAAAGGCAAAACCCAGCAGAGCCAATGTCAACAGATAGAACCAGGTCAGTGAAAGGCAAAACCCAGCAGAGCCAGTGCTAAGACAGTAAATAGATTCTACCCCAGTCCGAAGCTCACCAGTTGGTCTTTACTGTCTAGAAAAGAGACATGAGCAACATTTTAAAGTGCTCTGGGCTTGAAGGAATGCTGTGAGTGATTACCAGTGCCTTCCATGGACACAAAAGGAGAGCACGCTTTCTTATACTGAGCACCTGGCTTTAGATGTTCGCACCAAATGGGTTGTTTTTCGGAAGATCAGCAGTCTAAAGTGTCGGGAGGGGCCAGTAGTGCAGCTTCCTGTCAAAGTTCAGGCTGAGTATTGTGAGGCCAAGGATTCCATCCCCAGCACCAAAATAAATAAAGTGTTGAGAAATGTTACTTTGTTAAGACCACAGAAATGATCCTAGTGTACTCTTCTCTCAAGACAAGGTGCATTTTTGTGTTGTGTTTACAAAACAAATGGACCTAACCGAAGTGATAGTTTTCCTTAAAAACAAACAAAAAACACACTAACATTTGAATTAGTTTCCATTTAGTTGTACATACAGGATTATACCATTAGCTATAAGTAATTAACACAGTTGCATAGTTTACATTGCATAGTTTGCATTTAGTGAGTTTCAGTGCTCCTTAGGATTTTCATTTATGTATTTAATCTATCAAGTCATTAAAGATTTACTTAAAATTAGAGCTAAATGTGGAGAGGTCAGTGTATTAAGTGGTGATGAGCAGCTTGTGAGAAGACTGAGCTGCATTACTGAATTTTGGACTAATTACACATTGCTTGACACATTGTCTCTGATAAGAAATGGAATCTCCATCTCGTCAACCAAAACTCCCAAGAAACAAGCTCTTGAACCAATCCCAACCCACAAACTGCTAAGATCAATCTGTTTATCTGGGAGATCTGATAATTTAAGAAAATTGTCTTTCAGCAAACTGACCAGCCCATCAAGCTGAGTTTCTGTGGATGGATTTTAATCAAGTTGGACCAGGATTCATTTGAGACATTTGAAGTTTGCAGAACTCTGGGGGCATTTTATAGAAAAAGGCTGAAATAATTTTGGAGTCCCATCCCATCTAGAAATGAACCTTTAAAGAAATGTTTTGGGGTGAATCGGATAGTCCCAGCCAGTGATCTTGAAAGATAAGCATCTCAGGAATCTCAGAAAAGATAGTCTCTCTGAAAATGGGCACAAAATGGGCAAGGCTGGCATTCTAGACAGAGCGCTGACAGGGGAAGATGAGAAATGTTTGCCTGGCTCAGAACAGAGCTAAATTTGAAAGCCAGTCCAAAGCCCACCTTTGCTGTTGGGCTGCACAACCTCAGTCCCTGATGTCCTCACGATGGCTATCTTGGAGCTCTGCCCCAGCTCTGTCCTAAAAGTGGCTGTGAGCTTCCATCCAGCAATTCCATCTGGGGTGACAGAAACAGTTGTCGGAGATCTGACTTTCCAGTTTTTCCTCACCTGCAGCTTCTGTCCTCAGGGTTAACTTCAAAGATCTCCAGAGGGAGCTATCGCCTTTTGGAGAAGTTTTGGGAATGCCATGATATGTTTATTTGCAAAAATAAGAGGATAGATTTGAACCTGTGCTGCTGACACAAGCCAGATCCTTTCCATGAAGAAAAACCTTACAGTAAACCTATGTCCTACTGGGGTGCCTTTACGTGACACACAAATATAAAGTGTATGTGCAATGGATACCTGCTGCTTCACTTTGGAAACACAAATAAAATGAATCTCTATGCTCTGGAGTTTTTTATCCTTTGAGCTTTATGAATTTGGTTTGTTTTGAGGGGGTTTCTTTTGTTATTTGTTTTGTTTTGCTTTTTTTTATTTTTGGTTTTGAGAAGAAAAAAAATGAGACCAGTAAACTAAACAATAATATGGTTATATCCCTGGGCCTTAGAGAGAAAATAATTCAGTGACACAATGGTAATACTCCTGCTGATATTTATCAAACTGCAGTTCTCTACAAATGACTATGATTTTTATCATATCTCTCTACTACATTGTCTGTACTATATTTATTTAATATGTATTTTAACTGGCTTGGTTTTTTGCCATTTGTAATTTTGTAGCAAAGTTCAGTTTTTATAGCAAGTTTAGATTCACAGAAAAATTCTGTAAAACATACAGAGTTCTCATATGGCTCCTGCCCCCACATATGCATAGCTTGTTAGACCAGTATATTTGTCATTTCTGATGTACTATATTGACACACATTGTAACCAGAAACCATAGTCTACATTAGGGGGTTACTGTGTATTATTAACACAGGGAATGGTGACTCTGATAACTCTTGGGGTGAGTATGAGAGGGGGATCAATCATTTCAAGAGGGGGAAACAGGATAAATCACATTGCAGAAATATCCCACATGAGGACCAAAGTGAAGGGAGGTTTATACACAGCTCTGGTAGGCAAGTTTGCAGCTGCTTCCAGGGTATACTGACAGCCCCACACCCCTGACCCTACAAAATAGTCAGCTTTCTCATTGCTGAGACAAAATACCTGGTGTTTTGGTTTGTGTCTGGATGTTCCCCCAAAGCCTCATGCAGTCATGCAGGGGAGGCTTTCAAAGATGGCAGAATCTGGGGTTTGTGACTGGTTCTTCGTTTGGCACTGGGATTGGCCATGTGAGTGTTGTACCTGCCCTGTAATGGGTAGCTTGCATACATGTATAAAGGAGGGAAAACAGTTTGCTCCTCCTTTTTGCCCTTTTGCTCTTGTCACTTTTGGTATCTTTGCAGCCACAATGAATGGTTGTCCCTCAACCACACTACCCTGCTTTGGAGCCAACTATGGATTGAAACCTCCATGAACTGTAAGCTACATAAACCTTTCTTTCCTTCACTTTGAGCATTGGGTATTTTGTCTCAGCAATGAGAGAAAAGTAAACAAGACAGAATTTGTATCAGAGAAGTGAGGTCATTTCAATAACTGTACCTGACCATGTGGTTCAAGAGCCTTTGGCAATGGCTTGTGGGAAGAGTTAGAAAGGTTTGAGGAAATCCCCTGAAAGAGTAGCACTGGAACACCTTAGGCTGCTCCTTATGGGAGATTCTGGTCTGAGCTCAGAAGACCAGAAGGTTGATACAAACCCTGTTGGTAAAGACCAGGCATAGGAAGCTTCTTCCAGAAAGAAGGACTGCATTTATTGTTGGACTCTAGATAATGTGTGTTATGATTTGGCAGAAAGTTTGTCTGCATTTTGCTTGTACCCAGAGATTTTTCTTGAGACAAAAGACAGTGGACCAATTAATCTGGCAGAAAAAAATTCAAGGAAGTCAAATGCTGGGTCAAGGGCATGGCTATTAATGGGGGCTTTTAGCCAGATTTCTGTTATGAATCAAGAGAAGAGTCCAGGAGGATGCTTTAAAAATGTTGTGTTTGGCCAGAAAGGAAGCTCCAATAAAGTTGTGAACTGCAAAGATGGAGCTGAGGAGAAAGCCACAGAACACTATGTTCCAGAACGGCGACAGTCACACTATATTCTGGTATGGCAGCAGCCACTCCACATTCCACAATGACGGCAGCATAGAGAATTTGTTCTTCATAACTAGATTCCAAATGCTTAGCAATTCAGGCATTCAACCCCTACATCAAAGAAAGAAGTCTAGCTATTGCTCCAACTAGCAGCAGACCTTGACATCACCCACATGGTGCTGCTATTATACACATACAGAATGCATGAGTTCTGAGGTTAATAAAGTTTCCACTCCAGTTTCAGAAGGCCTGGGAGGCCAGGTAGTAACCCTGAGAGGGCAGGGTATGAAGATGTGAGGATGAAGCCAAAGGGTCAGTGGCAATGCCAGAAGTTTGGAAAAGCTAAGAATGATTATCTAAAGGAGGCTGCAAGGACTGAGTAGAGCAGGCCTAAGACAGAAGCCATGGGAGCTACAACCACCAGAAGTGCCATGGGGGAGGAGTCACTGTCTTTTGGAGCTCACAATTTACCACAGATTGTTTGGATGTTCCACATGGAACTGCAGGACTTAAGGTTTGCCCTGCTAGATCTGGACTTGATTTGGACCCAATGTCTATCTTGTGCCATTGAATGTTGGAAGTCTTTAACTTTCTTTTCATTTGTACAGGGCCTCATAGCTAGGAGTTTGCCTTAAAGCTCAGAGAAGAGTTGAAACATGGACTTTTCAGCAGGGATGAAACTGTTAGGACTTTGGCAACTCTTGCAGATGGACTAAATGTGTTTTGCACAAAGGAATGTTCATGAATCTCTGGGGGTCAGGGGAAGAATGCTATCGTTTATGTCTGAATGTCCCCTCCAAAGCTTCATATGGTCATAGGGGTAGAGGGGCTTCAAAGATGACTGAATCCAGGGTTTGTGATTGGTTCATTGTCCAGTGCTGGGATCGACAACGTGAGTGCTGCTCCTGCCCTGGGGCAGTCAGCCTGCATCCGGTGTAAGGGAGGGAAAGCCTCTTGCTCCTCCTTTTTGCCCTTTTGCTCTTGTCAGTTTTGGTATCTGCCACAGCCACTGTGAATAGTTGCCCCTCAGCCACACCATCCTGCTTTGGAGCCAGCTGCGTATGAACTGAAACCTTCATGAACTGTGAGCTAAATAAACCTTTCCTTCCTTCATTCTGGGCGTCAGGTATTTTGTTTCAGCAACAAGAGAAAAGTAGCCAAGACACCTGGCATTCAAAGAAGGAAAGGTTTATTTGGCTCACAGTTTCTAAGGATCCATGGAATCCAGGAAGCAGAAAAAGCAAGAAAAGCCTTGGGACAACAATATACCCTTCCAGGTCACAGCCCCAGTGACCTACATCCAACAAGATCCTATCTCTTAACAGCACAATCTCTCATGAACTCATCAATGGATTAGTTGATTAATGTAACACCCCCATAGTCCAATAATCTTCCAAAATCCCCACCTTGGCACACAGAGACTTCTGGGGGCCATTTTAGACCTAAACCATAACAGCAGCCTTTCAAAATTCCTGGCACAGGGATGCGGTCCCGGAAGAGACTCCAGCAAAAGTGTGTGGCTAAGCAATGTGGCAGAGTGCTGACAGCATCATCCTCAGAGGTGATCTCAAATTACAAGTTGCCCTCTAAAATCAAGGTCACCTGTTCCTGATGCCTGACACTACCATCAGAAATCAAGTGCTTTAGTGACTATCAGCAAGGTTAGGGTAGCATCATCTCCTGCTCATCTGTCTCTCCCCAGTGTTGTCTCCTGTGTAACAACTAACCAAGCCTAGGAGCTTCTCAATACCCAGTGCAGGAGTTTTCACATACCAAAAACTTAATGGTTTAAAATAATATAAGTCTATTAACCTTCTGCTCTGATGTCAAAATCTCACAGTATGCCCCCATGGGCTAAAACCAAAGTGTTGGCAGGAATGTGTCCTTCTGAGGACCCAGAGGAGAATTCACTCACTGTAGTCACTAGATTCTATAGGCCCTGTTCCTTGGCTTGTGGCCCCTTCCTCCATCTTCAAAGTCTAAAGCATTGCAACTTCAGGTCTCTCCCTCCACCTCATCTCTCCTACACATACACATGCACACACACACTCCTCTGCTTTTGTCATCTCTGTCTATATCCCTGATGTCTTACTTCCTGTTATAGGAACATGCTTCAGTGAATGTGTCCCCTACAGGTTCATATATTGAAATGTAATCCTGCATGTGAGGACTTAAAACCGTAGACTTCTATGTTTAGAGTTGGAGCCTCTTAGAAGTTATGAGTGTTAAATAAAGTCCCATGACTGAACATCACAGAAGACATACACAAGTGCTGTCTCTTGCTCTGTTATGCCCTCTGCCACCTTGATATTCTGCCAAAAAGAAGGCCACTGGTCCTCAAATTTGCATCTCCAGAACTGTGTGCCAAAATAAGCCTTTTTACAATGTTACTGCGCCTCCAGTGTTTCACTATAGTAATGAAAGATGGACTCATATAGGATTGTGGTGATCACACTGTCTCACTCTGATACCTTGGGATCGTTTCTTCATCTCAGACCCATTTTCAAGTGGTGTCAGTACGATGTGGAGTCACATAATATACTCTCAGGTTCTAGCAATTAGGATAGGGACACCTTTGACAGTCTTTCTACTGCCTACCATACTCAGTGTTTAGAAGAGGACATAGAGACTTGGCTGTCACCTCCTACATTACATTTAAACCAGTCTGAACTCCAAGTCCATACCCTCATTGTAAAGTGGTTGCCTTTCTAATAATGAACAGTCACAGAGCATATTTTCCCTGTAACTCTTCCAATTTTCATATAAGAGACAAATGAGAGCTATGTCCAGCCATTAACCCTTTAGTGTGAAATGGTTTTGAATCCATCTTGAAGTATATTTTTCCAATAAGAACCTGAACAGGGAAATGGGAGATAAGAATTGGAGAAATAACTCTAGAAAGAGATATAAGGAAGATACATCTGAATCAATTAGAGTCAGGAGCACCTTTCATTCCTTCCCTCTTTGTCTGAGTTCCTAAGAAATATTTATTGAGCATTTATAATATGCCAAACCTCATATGAGGGGCACAGCTCGGTGCCCAGAAATGGGAAAAATCCAAGTTCAGAACATTTCAAATTCAAATAGGCCATTAATAAAGATTTTATACAATGGCTTAATGAATTTACCAGTTGTTTACCACAGTCCAAGAATTTTCTTTCTTTCCCTTTTGTGTTTTTTTTTTTAAACCGGAGATGGAACTCACCACCTTGCGCTTGCTAGGCAGGTGTTTAAGCCACTGAGCTAAATCCCCAGCCAGTCCAAGAATTTTCATAGGCAAGAAAGATCAATCAGACCAAATCCCAATTTCCTGAGACTGAAATGTCCACCAGTTATTTTCAAAGGCTCTCCATTTCCTCAAAGCCCTCCAAACTCAAATCTCTCTCATTTGACCCTGAAAATACGTGAAGTTTTGTGGTGGTGGTGGTGGTGGTGGTGGTGGTTGCTGCTGCTGCCGCCCTGGGTTTTCACACTGAGTTATGTTCCCTGCCATTTTTACTTTGAGACAATGTCTTACCAAGTCACTTAGTTCTCTAGGCTGACCTTGAACTTGCGATCCTCTTGCCTCAGTTTCTGAGAGTGCTGGAGTTAGAGACATGCCCCACCACATGAGCTAGTCTCTTGTTTTATAATGCTGTAGGTGTTACTTGTTCTTTTTTTTCCCCTAGCAGATCGTTTTCTCTAGTGCATAGCCGTCTGGAGAAGAAAGCAAATCAGGAAGATTATTCTTAATCCAGAGACAAAAGTAAAATATCCATCCTTCATTCTTGATCATTGCCCACATACTCTTTTATTTGCTCTACTTCACCTGCAAGAGGAAAAAAAAACTTTTCTGAAAACTATCTTGTCTCTAAATATGTCATCTATCTCATTCCCTTTTTCTCAAGGTTCCATTTTAATATAAAACCTGGGCATTGGGAAAAACAAAAGAAGAACTTCTGGGTGACTTCAGAGGAACTGAGAAGGGGAGAAAATGAAGAATGAAGCTCTATGGACCAGAAGCTGTCCCCAGCCCAGGGTCCACCCCTCTGGGCATGTATATGTGCACCGGATACTTAATTTTTGGATCCTCAGTGATCTCATCCCTAGAAAGGACTGAGCTCCCACCTTCAGGATATTGCAAACTTCTCTCTGTGCACCTCATTCACAATTTCAAACCCAGAATGGCTGGTGATGAAAAGCAGGGCTGTCCGTGTACACATAATATCTAAAGGCGAACATGAAGCAGAGTGAATACAAAAGGTTTAAGAAGTGGTGAAGTTCAAAGATCACTCAGTGCTGGAGTTGTAACTCAGGCAAACGTTTACCCCAGGCATATAGTACTGGTGCAACTGTATTATTGTTTTATTTTCTAAGTTTATGCTTTTTTAAAATATTTCAAAACAATCTCTTTTTTGTTCATTCCACCTGTGATGACCATCTCATGGAGTGGTTCATTTGTTTGTCCTTAGAAGGGGCTGGAAATCAGAATGGTTGAGAAACTCAAGTTCATACCAACAGTAAGTGAGCAGAGACCATCTCTAGGCTCCAGGGTCTCTCAAGATTCCCAGACTGGGGCTTTCTACATCTCACACCACTCCTCTTAATCTAGGCTTCCCAAGAGAGAAGACTGAGGAAGGTAGGATTCTCAATAAACAGTTGCTAATAAGTGATTCCTCACTGAGCATGAGTGACCAGTTGCTCAGTTTCAGAACTGTGCCAAGCCAGCTGCCAACTCTCCAGTAGAATCATGAGTTCTCACAGTGCACAGTTGACAACTTACAAAGGGCAAGGACACTGCAGAGACAGAAGGGTCCAGTCTGATGTACTTAAGAGAGGAGTTGACCTACCCCCTGGCAAATCACAGCAACAATGCAGAACTCACAACATTCAACCCCATTGCTTAAACTAGCAAAAGGATAATCATCACTCTATCTGTCTTTCTTTATCTCATCCCTTCTCTGTTTGTGATGGTTAATGTTGATTTCCAACTTGATTGGCATGAGAAACACAGAGTAGCTCAGTAAAGCACAATTCTGGGTGGCTCTGTTTTGAGGGGTCTGACTTTGGGGACCATATTTAATTCCCAGTTCCTTCTTTCCTGAAATTTTCCATGTCTTCCTGCCTCCTGCCTTGAGGCCAGCCAACCATGGACTTAAACCTCTGAAACTGTAAGCCAAAATAAACATTTTCTCTTTATTTTTTGGATGCTGGGTATGTGTTGCAGAAACATAGCTGACCAGAATACAGTCCCCTTCCCTTCTCTTTCCTCTCTGCCACATACACACATGCATACACACAGAGAATCCTAGAGGTAAATTCTTTCATTTCAAAGTAAGAAACTGATTCTCACTGTTAACTGAGAAGACCATGAAATGCAAAAATTTACATAGTATTTTCCAGCATCCAGCCACCCAAATCACCACTTGGATGAAGAAGGATGAGCAGAGTAAACCTCAGTTGTGAGGTTGCTGCTGGGCAGGTAACTAAAAACCTCTGTGGGCTAACTGTCTCCTAAATACTAGGACTCTTGGCACTTTCTCATTTAATCCACGCAGGAGTCATAGAAGGGAGCCATCACCCTCTCACTTTATAGCAGAGAAAGCCAAGGCTCAGAGAAGCCGAGTCAATCAGTCAAGATTATGGAGCTAGAGACAGCGGAGAAGGATTCAAACCTGAGCTGGTCTGATTCCCAGATCTGCAGTCCCCCACTGCGATATGCATTAAATATATAAATCTTCATGAGATGGGGAAGGTTAAACAAAAGCACCCACCCCTCACCTTCCTAGGTCCCAAAGCAAGAGCCTTGGCCATCCTCACTCCTCATATGTACACAGAGTGTCCATTCTGTAGCCAGCCCTCAAAATTTAGAAGGTTGTATCTTCAAGATCAATTGAGTGGAAGAAGAAGCAGACTGATAAGAGAACACAGCCAAGAATGACATGTGCACCAAGGAGAGAGGTACAAGCGGCCTGTGGGGATATACCACAGAGATACACCCAAGGGGAAGCTGGCACAGTGTGCATTCGAGGATCAACAAAAATGTGACCTGTAGTCCAGGAAGGACACAGCATTCTGGAGGAGACATTATTCAGGTTAAGGCAGGGTGTCAATGACACATTGCACAAGCTGGGCATGACTTTGTGTTAAAGGAGAAATAAAGAAAGCTGTCTGTTCTTACGGCAGGTTCTACAACAAACTTTTACCCCATGAGGTTAGTACGAGCAGGTTCTCAGATGCACATGGAGGTCATGGTGCAGGATAGCTAATAACCCCAGGGATTTGGGAGGGGTCCATGCCCACAAATTCTGATATGATAGGTCTCAGTTTGAGCCTGGAAATCTGAATTTCTAATTGGCCTCCAGGAGAGACTGACACTGTGGGTCCCCTGACCAACCTTCAGGTGGAGCTGACCTGAGACATCCTGACACACCTGCCCCTCACCGATGACAGGATAGGATGCAGGGATCAGCATTCTACCAGCAACAGGTTTAAGAATGCAACTAATGAATGAACTAAAGGGAACTTGTAACAGCAAGCTGAACTGAATCAGTGTGGTGCTGGGTGTGGAAGGCCCACCTGGGATTGTTGCCAGCAGCATAAAAAGGGAACTAGAGGGGAAGAAGGAGTGCTCCTGATCCTCCTGGAGAAGCTTTTCAGCTGGCTTTCCTGATACGCACTCCACTATTATCGCTGGAGGACCTTGGGTCCTCACTGTCACTGAGGATGGCTGTGGTTCTCTTTGGAGGAGCTCTGCTCCTTAGCTTAAGCACCACTGCTGGCTCCAGTGCAGATCCCTCAGCTGGCTGGCACAGATCCTTCATCCCTCTGGCACAGACTTTCTAGCTTCCACCACTGACCATTGGGCCTCCCCAATACAGATCCTTGATACAGACTTGCATAGGACGTTGTCAATGGGTGCTAGATTCATGGAGGACATTGCCATGGACTCTAGGTCTTCAGCTGGACTCCTGCACTACTATATCCAAGCCCTCATCTGGGTTTTTTGGGTCTCTAGTGTGGGTAAAGATTTCCCACACTTCTTCACATTAGACTCTTGGGTGAATGTTATAAAATAATCCTATAAATTATGTTTCCTGTATTAAACTTTTTCCCTTGTAAATCCTGACAACAATAGCAGGGATCTGTTAGATTTCTGGGAGGGCTTTCTTCTTTCAAAGAAGATAACGGCAAGGAGAGTCCTTCTCATCTAAACAGTCCCCTGTTGGCATGTGACAACTGAAACTTCTGTATCCATCTTGCTCAGAAATTGACAATAAAGCCAGCATCAGGGACCGAAGGCAGAGAGATGGTGGATATTCAGCTCTTTGAGTAAAGCACCAAGTTCCTAATAAGTCACCAGGGACCCACCTTAATAGGAGGGGATTCTTCAGCTCTTACCAGTAGGAAGGGAAATTATAATATCTCAGAGTTAAGAGGTCTGATGGGCCCTGGGGGACAGAGGAAGCAGGCTTACTTACTGCAGCAGAAAACGAGGGGCAGAGGGTGATCGTATAGAAAGCAGGCTTGTCACCAGTGCCTTGTGCACCAGCCTTGAAAATGATGCTAAAGGGGTGTCACCTGAGGTCCTGGGGTGGTCAAAGGGCAAGGCAAAATGAGCATTAGGAATGATTACTTGAAGCCAGTTGTAGTGGCGCATGCCTTAAATCCCAGCACTCAGGAGGCTGAGGCAGGAGGATCATTGTGAGTTTGAGACCAGCCTGGGCTACACAGTGAGTTCTAAGGCCAGCCTGAATTTCATAGTGAGACCTGCACTCAAAAAGATTTTAAAAAAAGAAGATTGATTACTTGATAGAAATGATGTAGTAGTGAGTAGTATTTTGGACATTGTCCTCCAGTTGTGATCCCAGTAACTTCTTTGAAATGCAAATTCTCCACCCCCACCCATCTCAGACCCCCTGAACCACCACACTCTGACTGCCCAGGATACTGCTAATTTTAGCACCAAAAACCGAACACCCTAAGAACCCCTGAGTTCAGGCAAACTGGGATGATTAAGCACTCAGTGGAGGCACTCTCGTCTGTGTAATTTGCAGCATGTGAGACCCACTGGCTGAGAAGTGAAAACACACGCAATTTTACAGTCCACACTTAAAAAAATAACCTAGATTTCATAGGCCCAGGCGAAGAACCCCAATTAACAAAATAACCCCTGCCCTCAAGGAGCATGTGTTCCAGAGGTATTGGCCACAAAAAGGCACACAATTGCAATTCAGTCTGACAAGAGCCTGGAAATACGAGCCCAGGGTGTCCTGAGAACAAGGGCAGCTTCACAATTAAATATCTTTCCTAGAGAGCAAAGAAGTGGTCCATAGGGTAATAATAATGGAGGCGATGAAAAATAGTCAGAGGGAGGGAAGATAAAAAGTGGATAAAGAAAAGGGTAAAATGAGATAATGGATGCTGAGTGCTTCCCTCCTTCCCGGTTCTTTTTTGTTGGTGGTGGTGGGGGTTGTGCTCTTAGTAATTCTCACAACTCTAGGTGACAGGAAATGTCATCGTCCACATTTAACAGATGGTCAGTCTGAGATGCAGAGCAGCTAAGGGATTTGCCCAAGGTCACACAGTGATTAAGGGATGTGGGAAGGATTTGGAGCCAAGCAAATTAACTCCAGAGTACGTGCTCTTAACTACCACATGATTGCCATGATTCTTTGAGTACTTGATCGTCGTATAGTTATTACAGAGGCCTCAAGGGGTACTGCTTTCTCCCATCTTTGAAAATAAGCTCTAACTTGGTTGAGATTTATAAACATGACATATTCGAGAGACGCCAAACTCAAGAAGTCATGATGGAATCTTAGCGTAGGCACATATGGCTATTTGGGTTCTGTGCACCAGCTGCTAGGAGCTCCCAGAACTGCTGCCTACCTTTATCTGCTGATTGCAGAGAGAGTTGAGAGCTTGCAAAAGAAGGAAGGAGATCAAAAAATAAGCATTGGGATAAGATTTATTTTTAAGACAGGATCAAGAAATCTCAAGGCAAAACCTAATTGGATCCTTTCAGAAGGGAGAAAAGAATTTGATAAAAGAATCACAGGTTGTAGCCTCAGGTCAGCCTGGATACAAATCCTGTTTCAGCAACTGGGGAGTCTTGCAGTTCTGGAGAATTCTTTCAGCCTTCTACTTTGCCCTCTTGTGTTCGCTAAGGATATTTGCATCATCATTATTCTCATGGTATCAGAGCTGCGTGGATCTCAGAATGTGCATGTCTGGTCTCCCCACTGCAATGGAGACACAGCTGGAGCTGGGAATTCAGAGGTGCTCATATGCCCTAAAATAGTCCCAGGTACCCCTCCTTTGTTTGCACAAAGCCCTCTGTGCTTTGCTCATTCCTGGAGGAGTCTCACCTTTGAATTTCATCCTCCACCTGCCATGAGTCCTCAATGGTCAGGCTGGATGCTGCCTGGAGTTTATCTCTAGATGGGTTCCCCCAAAAGTAGTCTAAGTGTAGGTGCAGACAGTTTGGGCATAAGATGATTCTGGAAAGAAGGAAAGTGGTGAGGGAGAAGGAGACAGGGACTGGAGAAAGGCCAACAACAGGACGCATTTCCAAGTCACAGGCACACAGAAACTCAGTTCCGTGTGTTCAGAGTGCTTTCCAGAACTGACCCTCTGTAGGACAAAATTACAAATTGCTGCCACCAGCTTCTTTTGCACATAAATTTTGAAACCTGTGAGGAGTTAATACCTCTGGGCTGCCAGAATTAAGTGAGTGAAAGCTCAGAACTGTCCCCCAGAGCTGGAGCTAATATGAGAGGTGGACTAGAAGAGGTGCTGTCATCAGGACAGGATGCTAAGCAAGTTCAGGTCCCAGCACAGGGCTCTGCATGGTTGATCCTGCAGGGACTCCCACAGCCACCACGGAAAGTGGGTGCTATTGGCACTTCATTGCATAGATGAAGAAACTGAAGGTCAAGGACATCAAGGAACTTACCAAAGTCACATAGCAAGTAAGAGAACTGTGGCTTAGTTCCAGATCTTGTCGATTTGCTGTCCTTTCTGGATTCTCTATACCCTAAGTAGTCCATGATGGACTCAATCTTTTTTAGAATAAAGAAGATTCCCAAAGGGGAAAGATTTAAACAAGGACCAGTGAGGAGGGACACCCAGGAAGGACCCGACCCAGAAAGACTCCTAACTGTAAAATTCCCTGAAGTCGCAGTGCAAGTGGCTTCCGTTTATCAGTGAAATGAACTGTGCATGCTGAGTTTGTCAACTTTCTGTTGCTAGAATAAAATAACTGAGACACTGAACTTGTAAAGAGGAAAGGTTTATTTTGGCTTGCAGTTTTGTAGGTTTCAGTCCGTGGTAAGGTGATCTTATTGTTTTGGAGCCATGGCAAGGCAGCATATCATGGAAGGAATGTGTTTTCCTAGAGGGAAAAATGGAAGACTAAGGTCTCGCAATCTCCCTCAAAGACACACCATCAGGAACCTAAAACCTCCCACTTTTCACTACTGCTTAAACCTTCCACCAGCTCCCAGTGGCACCAAACTGAGGACAAAGCCCTTCACACAGGGGCCTTCTGAGAGACATTCTAGATCCAAACTACAGCACACACCTTCCCTGCTGAGCAGAGGTCCTCCACCTAGCAGATGCCCTCTCCGTGAAACAGGGCCCAGATGAGGACAGACTGCCTGACTTCATCAGTGTGGTTCCCAGTAGGAAACCCTGCTTCCTGGTGGCAGGAAAGGTCATCTCTTTGGCATGTTTGGACCCAACACCTACTGCTTTGAGTGACTCTAGTCACAAACTCAACTACTTTCAAAGGACAAAATCTCTAGCAAACAAGTGCCCTGGGAAAGGAAGAAAGAATGTTTGTGGCATGGAAGTGGAAGTGTTCTTCCTTTTGCTTCTTATTAATTCATATCTGCCTATATCTATGGCTCAGTTCACCTCACAGATCAGATTCTTGAGAATCTGGGTGTGAGATATGAGCCACATGTTAGGAGTCATGGACCTGAAGAAAGCAGACTGGGCAGAGGGAGAAGTCACACTGTGGCTGGGATGTGGGCCCCCAAAGTCATGCTGATCATGGAGGCTGTTCTGGAGTGACCACTGCCCATCAGAGTTGTGCTACATCAGGTCGACTCCTGGACCTCCATGGCTCTGCCTCACTGGGTCACAGATGTGCAGTTCTGGAAGGTCATGACCTTGGGTGCAGTAGCTCTCTGCAGATAAGGTAGACCCGCCAGAGCTGAGAGCCAAAGGCTGTCTCCCAACTTCACTGCCCACTGCTGGACATCAAGTCCTCTCTTCAAGGAGAATCTGGGGTCATTTCCAGGTCTTTTCAGACCCCTCCTTACAGCTCCCAGGTCCAATGTGTTACATTCATCTCAGTCACCATGGTCACTTGGTTCACATTTCCTTCCTGCTGCCCCTGGGGTGGACAATAACAGGCAGGACAGTGTCACAAGGCCAAGTCATTTTGTCCAGCTGATTGACTAATGCTCTTCTATTGAGTGTGTACTCCAGGGGCATCAGCACCGAGGTTTTCAAAAGCTGAGCCCACTCCCAATAGCCTACCTGTCACCCTCTTGTACTGATTTCCTCATCACTTTCCTCCCAGACACCTGACCAGGTCGTTTGCCACCAGACATCAGTCTATACTTATGCTAAATCCAGGCTGTTCCTCTTCCAACACAAATAAATTATCATGCGCACCACCCAAAGCTCTGCCACCTGGGAAGATGTCCCTCACCATTGTCCTCTAAGGCCAACCCAGACTGAGGACTATCAATTCCAATTTGTAGCCAACTCAACAAATCAATCAAACCAAGCTCAGACTTCTTCCTCCTGCTTCCACTGGTTTTGTGGGATCCGCCCACACGGCCAAAGGTGTGAACTGAGGGATAAGCACACATGGGACAATGGTGGTTGGAGTCCAGGCTGTATGTTCATGCTGCTCACTTACACTGTCTTCACCCAGACTCAGAACTGGAGGGAGCACATCCATCTCATGCTGTTGGTGCTGGGTCTGACCAACACTGTAGTGTGATAAATCCCACAGGACGTGGTTCATGATTCTCAATCCTGGATATGCGGCAACGTGGTATCTCACAGGGAGGTGTTTTATCTCATCAGGGACCAGGAACATAACAGGAAATGTTTTCATAAAGTGATGCATTTTCTTCTAGAGATGGTGTGATCTTTTTCCCTATCACATGGGGATACCACACCATTAGTGATTAAGGTTAAGGAGTATGAGGTGGAGAAATGAACTTGGATTATCCTAGAAGGCCCAGACTGATCACATGAGTCCTTAGAAGTGGAACAGGAAGCAAAAGAGTCAGAGATGCAGCAGTAGTTGAAGAGGAGCAGGAATATGAGAAGGATCCCACCTGACATTGCTAGTTTTAGGATATAGGACTACCACAAGGTGATTACCAGACACAGAAACTGTTCTCTAGAAACCAGGAATAGTTCAATTTACAACCTATGGGAAAATGGGAACCCTAGTACTACAGCCACAGGAACCAAGCTTTGCTAACATCCTAATGAAAAGGAAACTAATTCTCCCAAGAAGCTTTAGAAAGGCACACAGACAGCTTGAGTCAGCCCAGTGAGAGCCACACTGGATTTCTGACCTATGGAAATGGCAAGAAGGTAAGTTCCCATTTCAGATTTCGGCTGCAGTCTGTTACAGCAGCGATAGGAAATGGACACACAGACTGCCTCCACCCACCACAAGCAAAAGGGTCTTCGTGCTCAGCAGGGAAGTGAGCAATTGGGCTCCAGAACCTCATCTTACTTCGTGTTCTCTGGAAACCCTGTCACAAATGCAAATGCTGAGATCGAGATCAGGGCATTAAACGGTTGGTAGGAAGGTATATTTGGAAAGTAAATGGGGAAACAAGATGGGGGTGAGGATGCAAGATTTGGATGAGAAGTCCACAGTCGCTGAGTGGGTCAGCACAGCTCCAGGACAGTGGTACCCACTTGAGTTGTCCAGTGTCAAGCCCACATGGGCAGTTATACCATGCCCTGCTTACTCCCTTTGCGTGGCTGTCACCAGGAGGAAAGGACTCAGGCTGAAGCTGCCCTCATGGGAACAGAGAGCTGCAGACACTTCTGGCTGTACTCTTGCTGACTTCTCCCACACTCCAACCCCGAGAGTGAGTCCTGTCTCAAAGGAGGACCTGCATGGTGCAGCTCCACCCTTGTCACAGAGATGCAGCTCAGTGGGACTGAACTGTTTCTGCTATGTCACTGGAAACTATGTCCAAAGGGAAGATGCTAGCCCAAGCTTCCTGAAGCTTTCTCCAATGCCACCAGTTTGACAATTAAATAGAAACTATTTATTTGGAAAACATGGGCAAATGTGCCAGAAAGAGTCATTGAACCCCAGCCAAGAGGGACATTAAGGGGCCTTCAGTACAACCCCTGACTCAAGACAGATGTACCCTCTAGACCTAGAGATACCCCTAGATGGTCCCTCACCTATTTGTCACCAGAGCTCAGTCTCATGGAAGCCAAGTTTTCCACAGGTGGGGAGGTGGGCAGTTTCAGATGAATCAAAGGAGCAGGATACCTGGATCGCTGAGATACAGCTCACGGTAGGATTCACACCCCTTTGAAAATCTAATGCTGCCCCTGATCTGACAGGCAGCAACGCTCAGACAGCAAACCAGGTGATAGGAATGGCTGTGACTACAGCTGAAACTCCACTCATTTGTCTGCCACTCACCTGCTGTGTAGCCCAGTTCCTATCAGGGCACTGGCCAGTCTGTGCTGACCCATGGCTTGGGAAGTTTGGGGATCCCTGCTGTAAAGAATCTTTCCTATTTCTAGTATGAGTACCTAACTTGCCCACTTTCCACTGAAAAAAAATGTTCTGATCCTTCCTGACTGTAATTCCTGGTCATTTCCTAAGTAGATGAGGCAATTTATGAGAAAGCACTTTGAAAATTGCTAACTATAATGTGTCTGTCTCCAAAAATGTTCAGAATCATTCTTACCAAAGACAATGCCTCTATATGCATCAGAGCAGGATTTTCATTTCAGGCATAAGACCCAGTGCTGCCCGTTCCTTCCCTGTTCTTTGAATCTCCCTTCTCTCTTGGAAGGCACCACTTGGCCTTTGTTGGACCAATTTGTTGCCTCCAGTACATCAGCATTTCCAACAGTGCAACACATTGCTGGAAAGACATGACTGTGTTCAGCCAATAGGGTTTTAAAGTACATCATATCCATAGCAAGATCTGAGGCCACTCCTTAACATAAAGTAGAAAAGGGCATGAACTTGTATGAGGATGCCATGCCAAGAGCATCTGAGAAGATTAAATGCTATATTCCACACCATGGAAAACTATCAGACATGTGCATGGCCCCCATAACTTAGCAAATAATGCTACAATGATCTCCCTAGCCGGTTTCTCCTACAACCCTGTGAGATAGAAGAGGCATCTTTTATTCTCCTTACACATATTAGAAAATCAAGTTTAGAGAGGCTATGAGACCTGCTTAATAAATATCCCACAACTTGTTATGAGAAACAATTAGATATCTCATCTACACCTTCTGATTTCCAGGGCTTGTGGTGAGTTCCAAGCTACTTCTATAATAAGAAATGCTTGAAAGGGGGGAAAAAAAGGTAGGCACAGGTGTGAGCATGTTACCACATTTCCTCAGCTGAGGGCAGGACACAGTCATAGAATCTGGGATAGGCTGGGTCACCAGCCATGGTTTTCACCCTGGGATCACTGGCATAGCTTCACTTTTCATGGCTCCCAAGACAGTGGACAGGGAAACTTGTCCACTTATTGATTTGGGCTTCGTGACTTGTTTTGGTCAATCGCAATAATGAAAGCCCCAGGCCTACCTGAAGGAACTCCCGGGTCCCACAAACTTCTTTTGCCACATGCCATGAGGAGGACAACTCCTGCTGGTTCTGGGGAAAGGTGAGAGACATAAGAAGTGAGCCATGGGAAGCTGCAATCCGAAGCAGACCTTGGCTGTGTGATGTGCAGAGTTCATGCTGTCTCCTGCAGGGGACACAAAGAGAAGCGATCTTTGCTCTGAATGAATCTGAGTCCAGCAGAGGGAGAGAATTAGCAAAGCTGAAAGTCAGTCAGTGGAGACCTTTTCCCTGTTCCCCAGACCTCCTGGTAGATTCTTTGTTCTAAGTATTTGCTGCTTCTCCCCACGAGAGAATAGTTCTCCCTATACATTAACATCCACTTGACCACACGGCTTCCTCTGGGCAATGGTGCACGAGCCAAAGTTATATGGGCCACTTCTAAACATAAGCCATTCATGAGCCATTTCACTTCTGTCCGTTATCTTTGTCTCACTCACTTACAATAGGGTCTCCTCTCTAGCTTCAGATCCAGAAGGCAGATGCAGGTGGCCGGCAAGGACACTACCTGACTCGTGGTTGTGGGGATCTTCTGACTTCTGGGCTTGTTTGTCACTGCAGCAAACCTAGCAGAAGTCCTGCATGTCCTGGCCTCTCACTGCCTGCCTCAGTGTCCTAGTTCAAGCCTTCGTCCCTCCCCACCTGGAATCTTGAGCAGCTTCTTCACCGACTCTAATCTGTCTCCAGCTGCCCTTGCTGAGGGCTCTGCACACTTCTTCCAAAAAGCTGTTTCATCCACTCCACTTAAAAAGTGTCCACAGCTCCCCAGGGATTTAAGGGAGCCTTTGCCTTCTGGGCTGAGCTTTGCTTGCTGAGGTCTCAGAGCCCTACTCGGCCCTGTCTCTGACGTTGTCTCTCCAGCTGTGAGGACCTGTCTTTCCTTCAGGGCCTCCTGCCACGTCTGCTCTGCTCCCTGCACAGCACTGCCCCTTCCTCCAGGAAAACCAGCCTCCAGACTCAGCAACGAGCTCCTGTCTTCTGCCAGGTGAGCAGAGGCGGTGCCTGTCCTGAGACACAGCCCAGATCCCTCAGCCCAGTGCAACTCTGTCACTGCTACATAACCAGATCTCCTGGGGAACATCAGAAAACTTCATCACCCAGGTCCTAGCACCAGAGATGCAGAGGTAATGGGTCTGGGGTGGGATCTAGAAGTAGTATTTTTTTAAAAGCTCCCCCGATGGCTTTACATGCAGCCTGAATGAGAGCTATTTTCACGCCTGTCTTAATTGCCTTTCTCTGGTTCACACATTCCCTCCATTCTCCCTGCTTATTGATGCATATTATAATTTTCTTTTCTTCTTCAAACTTGCAATCCTCCTGCCTCAGCCTCCTAGAGTTCTAGCATATAATTTTCTGTTCATTTCTGATGCTCTAACTCAGCTGAAGGGCTCTGGGGTAAGTGAGTGGGTCTCTCACATCTTTTCCTTCTAGAGTACCTGGGGCCTAATTGAGCTGCCGGCCCCCAGGTCAGGGAGCTTCTCTCTTCACCCCAGGCTCCTGAGCTTCCTGGCACCTCATTTTCCCATCACCTCTAAATGCAGCTTCACTCTGCTAGATCAGCTGATCACTCCTCCTACCATCCCCTCCCCCTGCTTGTCCCCTCTCCCCCACCACATTTCCTTCCGTCTCTGTCTTCAGGGGCATCAGCTCATGGGCTCTCTCTTGCTTACCCTCAACAACTTCTGCTCCGCCTAAAGCCTCTTCAGTGAAGTGCTAGAAAATCCCTGGAAACGCTCACCCCAAGATCACACATTTGACTTCATCTCATCGGGGATTGTCACCCTCACTTTACAGACAAATAAAGTCTCCAGAGATCTTCCACCTCAGCTTGGCCTCAGCCAAGCTGTGTGACCTTCAGTCCTGTAACTTCCCTGGAAGGACCAAGAGCCACAGAGATCTGGCATCTTTGCCACCACGAGCTACAAGCAGGACAGAGCTGAGGCACTATGGACAGAAGAAGGCCAGAGAGGTAGGAAAGTAGCTGGTCTGTAACCTACCCCTGAACACTGATCTTCTGAGTCACCGTCCTGGTAAAACAGCTCTTTCCCTGAAGTCACTGATGTCACATCAGCTTGAGGGGAGCCAGAAAGCCCCACATGGCCACCATTCCTCACCCACAGGAGCAGGCTTGGGAGTAGACTGGGGTGCAAATCTGACTTCTGCCTTAGATACCTGTGGCTCTTATTCTTCCTAAGGTCTCTCTTTCTTTTCCACCAGAAAGGAGTGGTAACCCGTGACCTCCCGCGGGGATGATAAATGAGCAGAGTGCGGGCGCCTCAGAGGACCCCTCCAGGGCTAGCCCGTTCTCACACAGCTCCAGAGATGGATCAGGTCTCCAAGGCAATTGCTGGAGACTTAACCCACCCGGCTAGTTCTTCACTCAGCTCCAATGAGTGACTGAGTCACAGCCTAGCACAGATTGATCCCTGCCCTTTCCACGACACAGCGACTTCCATATCTTCTACACCCCTCTGCCCAGCCTCACTCTCTCCCTGCAGCTCATTGTGAAGTCCTGACTCTAACCCACTTGCCAATTGTCAGGGATGGCAGCTCCTTCTTGAACATTCGCAAGGTTCCAGCTGCATGGCAGTTTAGACACATTCCAGAACGCAGGTGGCTGAATCACTCTGGAGAGGACTGTTCCCTCCCTCTTTGCTCCGGGAGGTAGTGGATGTCGGCAGCTTAGCACATTGGAATCGGTATTGCTAACCATTACCTTCCTTCAAAACAGGGTTCTATTCTGAACCCAGAGAAAGGGGCTGGCTGTTCCTCTGTTTCCACACTGTGGGGAGATAGACTTTTCCTTTTAATTTAAGTAAGTTTATTGGTACAATTTAGGTGTATACAGTGATCACACTCATCATAGGGATTTTTTATCCAGTACATAATATACCTTGATTTGTCTTTTCTCCTTGTCATTCCCCTCCCTTCCCTTTAACACCTCCTTATTTACAAAGCTTTGTTTCCATTTTATCCTGCTTTCCTCATTTTTCCTTTGGAATTTACCCCTATCTTCAAGACCCAGTTCCACTACTTTACTCTGTAACTTTTGAACAATTCACTTAAACTCCCTGAGCTTCTGCTTCTCTTCTGTTATATGGGTCTGGGGTTGCAGGATTCCCTCTGTAAAGCTGTGTGAAGTCTGGTGATGGCAGTGTGTCCCAGTGTGTGGCATCCAAGGGGCACTGGAAGGAGGTGCACCCATGGACCTCAGGGAGCTGGACTCAGAGGCGGGGCCAGGGCAGAAGGAGGCAGGAACATTTCCCACCACTGACTCCAGTCACTTCTGGGTTGAGTCACTTTGCCATTTGAGAGAAGGCAGGGACTGTGACCTCCTGACAACACTTAGGTACAAACAAAGCATCCCATTTTGCAATTATTAGGATATCCAGTCCAGTCTAATGCTGCAGTCTTAAAACCTTATCCTAACTGGGATTGGGTAAAGGAGAAAAGGAAAAAAAGGACAAGATTATATGTTGGTAAACATATATAAAGATATGTATGTATTTGTATGCAAGATAGATAACTATAATATCAACCTTTATTAGTTCATCAAAAAGAACAGTTTGTGCTGTCACTGTTTGATTGATTATTTTTGTGCCTAGATCTTGTAATCTGAACAACTACTTCTAAGATAAAAATATGCAATATATTAACTGGTGTTAACTTCCTGTTTTCTTCTTTAAATTCTGTATCATTTCTATCCTTTTTTTCTGTTTTGTTTTTTAAAATAAAAATAAAACCTTATCCTATTTAAAACTTCTCTTCCCCAGGACCTGCTTGACTTGGACATCACCACACTTTGTCTCCTTCCCTTCCTGCCCAGTTTGTTTCCATCTCCCCTCCCCCTCCTCCTTCCCCCCAACCCCATTCCATCCTCTCTCTCCCTCCCTCTAGGCTGCCTCTGGCTCCTCCAGGACCAACAGGAGGAAAGATGGAGATGCTGGGAGGAGAGCCGGAGCAGATCATGTCCTCCTTTACCTCCAGTTGTCCAGCACTGGGAGGACTGGTGTGGAGGTGCCTGAGTGCACATCCTTCCCTCCCAGAGCTCTTGTGTGAGCCCCTCACAAACAAGCTCTCTCAGGACCTCTGATTGCAGGGATAGAACCCCTAGCAAGCAGCTTAGGATGTCTGCAAATGCCCTGGCTTCTAGCTGAGCATCCCAAGAATCTACCTGTCCCACAGCTGGTTGCCTGGTCCTGTCTACTTTCTGAGACCTTCTCTTCATCCCCTGCACCTTCCTCATATCCCTCAGTTCCAGAGCTGAGCTCTCCATGCGGTGCTCCCAAAGCTCTCCCTCCCTCTCTGGGAATGCCTGCCTTGCATGTTCTGCAGGAAGGGCATAGACATCCCCAGCATGGTGCCACTCTCCCTAAAGAGGATCCCCTCCTACCAGCCTCCCAGATGCCTCTTTCTTTCCCTGGAGGACAGTGACAGGCCAGGACCTCTGACCTGATTCAGGGGCTACATCTTAATGAGTTCTTCACTGTTACTCATCTTCGCATTTCAGATCCCTGAGCACTGAATACCGTTTTTTCTCAGCCTTAGAGTTTCAGCCAAACTTAAGTAATATGGAAAACACCATTTGTCTTCCTGTTAGGCTTGCCACTGTTGTTTCTACTTGTTAGCAGCGTAAGGACACCCTGTGGAAGCCCCATGCCGGGGTATCCTGTATGAGTGTGTTCGTGTTCCCACCAGATTGGGAGTTCCTGGAGGGCAGGCCTGTCTGTGTCTCTTCCCCCATAGCAACTTTCACTTCTGGTCTATCACAGGCAACCAGTGAAGCTTTGTCTGATGAATGGATGAAGATCTTCAATGATGCTGCCTTCCTAACAGTCAGACACCAAGTCTCTCTCACTAGGAAGGAAGGACCCGTGGCACGATGGCATGTAACAATAAAATAAATGGGTATGACAGGGAATCAGAGAACTCCACAATGCCAGCAGGAAATATTACTGTAATAACTCACAGTTATTGAGCCAGTTTATCTGCTCTAGTTTATATACCTATATATTCAGTATCCACAATGAGTAAAATGAGTTTCCCATTTTACAGATGAGGAAATGGAGATGCAAAGGGGTTATATATAAACTAAGAATTTTAGGAATGAGAAAGCCAAAAACTGAAATGATTGCAAAGATATGAGGAATCTCTCTCGGAAGTGTTCAGAAAAATCTTTGCAGAGAAGAAAACAGTCAGTGGGCCTGAAAGAGAGGGAAGCCTGCCAAGTGCTCCTCCAGGAACCCCCCTGCCCCCCACTTGCTGCGGGTAGAAGAGCGGACAGCAGGTTCCAGAGCCAACAGGAGCACTGCCTCACAGAGGAGGTGAGGGACCTGAGAGCCGAAGGGGTCTGGAGGATGGATTCTGTGAGAGGCAGTGGGCAGTTCCTGAGGTTTGTGAGCCATCAGAGCTATTCTGAAAGATTAGTGTGACAATGCCTGTTTCCTGGGCTGCCAGAGAAAAAGCAAACTGACCAGGAACTACCTTAAGGTTTCAACAAAGACATACTGGACTAGAAAGAACCGGGAGGAAACTCAGAACCATTGTTTGTAACTTTGATTGCGCCCTCCACGGAGCTTCTGGAGGAGACGCAGCATGACAGTCACCTGCTCCTGGCCAGGCTGTCAGTGAGCTCATTCTGCCCTAGTGAGATCCTTATATATGGACTGAAGAAAAAGACAAGAGGCTGGACCATCGGCGTTCACTCTCCTGCACTCAGTTTCTCCATCTGTCCCGCAGTGGACGGCAGAGGAAGGTTGTGCAAGGTGACCTCAAAGTCCCTTCTGGTCCCACTCTTCTGTGACTTGAGACCCCGCCCCCTGCCTGTGCTGTTTCCCCAGTGCTAAGCAGGCCCAGGAGGAGCAGCTGGCAGTGGGATGCACAGCCCTGCAGGCAAAGGCCACCTCCCCACCTCCCCGAGGAGGCAGCCGTGCCCAGGTTACTCTGGGCTGGCGTCGTGGCACAGGTTTCCTCTTTTTTTCTCCCCATACAGGGCTTTTATGAAAGTCCCTAACGAGCCCAGTGCTATTAAGCATTTTAGAAATCGTATCTAATACGGGCTCCTGGAGTATAAATTAACCCTGAGGAGCAGGGCTACATTAATCCCCGTGGTGATTATGCATTAGCCAAAGAATTTTTTTGCCTATTTTAAGCAGCTGAACCCAGACTGTCTGGGGTGCTTTTCTACTTTGTCTCTATTGTCAGCCATTCATTTAGATCATCTACTCTAAGTGTCCTTTCCAATCTCCCCCTCCCCAACCCATGCCAGCATATGCCAGCCTTGTGGCAGAGCAGAAAGAGCACAAATGCTGGGCCCTCCAGACCCAGTCTCAAACCAATCTGTCTCTGTCCACCTGACCTTGGTCAAGTCTCCTCACTTCCCTGAGTTCTGGCTTCTGGCATGAATCTGTGGTAATACTGGCAGCCTTCCGGGAAGTCTATGAATTTAAAAAATAGCATTGGAGAGAGCAAAGGCACAGCACACACTTGCTCCCTACTAATTTCCCCTCATGTGATTGCCACTTTGCCTGTGTTATGACAACCCACATGGGGGATGACTGGTCAAGGAAGTCTTAATCCCCGTGGTGATTAATGCGAAAGATCCAGAAAAGTTTCAGCTTCCGGTTCATTTCCCATGGCTGAAAATAGATCGAATTAATATTCTGAATGCATTAATGAGGTCTTCAAAATCAAGTTTAAAAAATTCTACTGTACATTTCATCAAAGGTGTGTTGTACCTACTGGAGGACTTTCTGGAAAAGAAACCAAAGCTTGCCAACCCACACTGCCCATGCTTCAAGCTTGAGTCAAGCTATTTTCTAAATCAAAAATTATAATTATAGCCTTGTCTTGCAAACTGTTGGAGCCTTTCTCCTAAGCAGTTTGGATGCACTCCTATTCTGGGGATAGCAGTGCTACGAAAAGATCTCCCTCAGACCCCTAGGGCCTCTCAGGAGTGTATAGGTGTCCATTTCCCGCTGCCAACATGGAAAACCAGAGACATAGAAGACATTGACAGTGATCTGACCCCCTGCACAGCACCTGACACAATGCTAACTCCTACATCATGCCCCTTTGCTGACTACATCTCCATGCAGGCTTTATCTCCTATCATATCACAGTACCTCTGAGGATTAGGCCAAGCCCAGAAAGGAATATCATACACCCCAATAACTGAGGACACTGAATATAAGCAGGATTATAAGCAACTTCCCGAAGATCACAAAGCCACACACTGAACTCACATCTGTCCTCTACACCATCTCTGCAGATGCCTAATGCAAAAATCAAATGGGTCTTTGTGCCATCCTCCACTATATCATCTCTAGGTATTGAGGATCCTTTATTTGACCAGACACTCCTGAAGACCTGCATCTCAAGCACTGCCTTTAACCCAGAGGAGTCTTCAGTCTAGCACACAGGTTTCACGCTTCATGATTGTTTAGTATTGCTAGGGAGGTAAGTTCCCATAAGCTTATCACATTCTGAATTTCCTTCTCATGACAAATCAGTGAGTTGACTACTCTCATTATCCCCAGTTTACATTTGAGGGAGCTGGGTCACAGAAAGAACAAGTGACTAGAACCCAAGGCTCACGTAGTAAACAACAAACAAGGGATTCAAGTGTGGGTGTAACTTGAACTTCTCCCACTCGGTGTGTTTGTCTATTTACACGTTCACTAAACAGACCTTAGGTGCCAAGCCCAAAATAATACTGAGGTGGGCAGATGTGTGCTTATGGCACTGCTGTTCCCTGTATGGTCAGCAGTCATCTTATCCAAGCCCCCTTGGAGATGCAACAGCACAAGCAAAACAGATTTGCCTGCTTCCTGCAGAAAACACACTAATGCCCCCCACGATTGTGTCTGCATGGCTTCTTGTCAGCAGGAATATTCCTGACCTCTGTCCTTAGTTCTGCTTTAGAGAAAAGGGTAGCCAAGCACCTTTCCCAGAGACCAGCACCCTACCCAGCCACCCAAAGCTGAGCTTTCTCATGAAATGGAGGAAAGCGGCACTGGAGAATGCATACAAAGTGGGTTTTGAAGGTGTGGCTCAACCTGGTACACATGCATCCTTGGGCTGGGCTTCTTCTCCTGGACATCCTCATTTATAAAATGAAACTTCAGTAAAGTGCTCTTCTTACAAGGCTGAACACACGAATCCCTCTAAAACCTCAAAGATCCACTTTAATCTGATCTTTTTAATCATGATAATATGCACAATAACATAAAATTTAACATATTTAAGTCCACAAAAAAGTACATTCACACTGTTGGGCAACCATCACTGTCATCCATCTCTGGGATTTTTTTCATCATCCCCATTTGAAACTCTGTCCCCCCTAAACTCCAACATTATTTTCTCAACCTCTTAGCCCTGGAAGCTATGTTTCTGTTTTCTACATCCGTGAATTTGATTACCCTAGTTACCTCATGTAAGTCTAATCATACAGTATATACACTTATGTGTCTGACTTATTTCACTTAGCTTAACTGAGAATCACCTTGTGATGCAAATCTCAACCCGCCATTCCAATCGCATCAATTGGAGTGGAGCTCTGGAGCTCATAAAGGCATTCACACACCTTATCTATCACGTGCCGCATAGCAACATTGGACACTGTCTCCGCTTCACCCATGAAGAAAATGAGGTGAGGTTAAGTTTGAGTAATTTACTTAAAACTAAACAGGGACAGAGAGAGTCAGATCTCCTCTCCACAAGTTTTTCAACTCAAGTTTAAGGCTCTTTCTTACTCCTGACACTTGAAGTGGTGAGAAAATCTCAGCCTCAGCCAGAACTGGACCTCTTCAGTCAGATGGATCAAGTTCCCTACAGCCACTGCTACCACTCACACACTAACGCAGCATCCTGACATGTCTTCTTTAGCTTCTGATCAGGGAAACCTAGTGGGGAAAGGAAAATACCATTGATTTTACCACTGAAAGAAATAGACCCCCAAAGCCATTCCCATTTCCCACCATTTTAGTTCAATTTGTATCACTTTAACAAAACACCGGAGGCTGGGTAATTTTCAAGGAAAGAAGGTTTTTTTTTTTTTTGGCTTATTATTCTGGAAATCCAAAAACATGGTACCAGCACCCCTAGACTTCTCATGAAACTCCAAGGACAGTGAGAAAACCACTCATTATTCACTACTCAAGAGGAAGTGGATGTGTGAAGAAGACAGGAGAGAACAAAGGAGCTGACCCGTTCTATAACTATTCACTCTCACAAGAAAGAGTCGTCCATACCCACCTGAACTGTACTAATCCATACATGGGGACAGATGCCTCATGATTCTCTTTAGGGCTCCACCACCTCTGGGGACCAACACACAGCATGCATCTTGGTGGGGACAGATCATATCAGACCATATCAGCAAACACCCATTATTCCCTCTGAAGTGACTGTGAGATCCAGGATCCACCACTGACTTCCTAAAAAGTAGGGCAAAGTCACTGAGACTCCCCTCAAATTCCAACTTTCTCTCCAGAAGGGGGCCTAATAAGATTTGCTTTCCCAGAATTTCTGAAGATCTGAGAGTGTATGAGTGTCAGAGTCATTGAGCTGATAAGCAGTAATTGTTCTGACTCCATGCAATGTGTGAGTTTCTGCTGGGCCAGTGTTAGGTTGGGCCAATTCTCTGGGTCTCACTTCTCTAGATATTTACTGAGTCCCTTCATGAACCAGGCCTAATGGCCTGAGCTCTGCTGTGTAAAGAAGTATCACTTCATTCTCATAGTGATTAAAATCTTGCTTTTTGGAAAGAAGACTCACAACAGAACGGGGCAAGTACCCATTCTACACACAGCAGGCAACCAGTTTTTCAGTATCTTATGAATTCATTTAGGAAATGTTGAGTAGTTACTGTTGTTTGAACAAGATTTCTCAATCTAGGCACATTTGGGGTCTTAGTCACATAATTCTTTGTTGTCAGAAAGCTAGAGGATGCTTAGCATCATCTTGGCCAGTAACACTTCCCAAACTCTGACACCAAAATGATTCTAGTCATTGCCTAGTGTCTCTTAGGGGCACAGTCATTCCCAGCTTTGGCACTATTCCAGATAACAAGACAGAGAGATGAATGCTACATTCATGCTAGGGCACAAACATGAGGACCAGGTTCCTTTAGGCAGATATGAGCGTGAGGGTTGGAGAGCAGGTGACACTTGTGTTAATTCAGTAGTAGACAAAGCTCGCCAACTACTGGGATGTGAATGGATAAGAAAAGGCAAATGGTAAGGAATGCAGTTAGTGTGTCACCATAATGGATGAAGAAAGGACAGCAAAGAGAGGTGACAGACTCACAGGGAAGGGACAGACACTCAAGAGCAGCCAAGCACAATTGGAACACAATTGTGCTGCAGGGAGCAGCAGGGGAGGCTGTGTCTGTATTGACACAGTGTGGACGGGGTCTAAGCAGGGTACGTGAGGTCCCCCAACCCCTTTCCACTCTGACATGCTGTGCCCCGAGGGCTCCAGACACAGCCACCTCCACACTTGCCTGCAGCTCTTCCTCCTCCTACTTTCTGCTCTACCCTCTCCCTCCCTTTCTTCCACAGTTTCTCTAAAGAAGAGAAAAAAGAAATCAGAATTTCCTCTTGGGTCCCAGGAGACTTTGGCCTGGGGTCCTGCCTGCTCCCGTCCTTCTACTAGGAAGGTTCACAGAGCCTCCTCCAGCTCTGAGGTGTGGGGGCCGCTGTACAAGACACAGGTGAGTCACACTGAGTATGTAATGAGCTCTGGTGACAAGGGACCAAGTGTCAAAAGCAGACCTGTCACCTCCCCTAGGACTAGGGTTAGACCCACGGGGCTCTGTGGGATGGTGACTGAGTGAGTCTGACAGTTTCCCAGGCATCATTCACCCTCCCCCACAACCTGCCACCCCCGCTTGTTAAATGGTGCATTTTGTGGATAAAATAGGAGGTCCCCTGAGCTTTTGAACTGGAGGTTCCATTCTTAACTTGGTCTGCCTTGCTTTTGTTTTAAGCACAAGATTTAGGCTTGTATCAATACTTAACATGTCAAGATGCAGGTTTTCATTGTTCACCACATCACTGATCCAATTGGCCATCAGAAGTCACCCTTGAATAACTGTGAGTTCCAGTCATTACGGGAAGGGAGAAGTACAGTCTCTGAAAGCAAGGCCCTGATAGCTAATTGTTCCATGTTGTCAGGCCTGCAGTGCAGTCTATGGTATTGTTTCAATCACAACGAGAAAGTGATTAAGCAGTAACAAAGCGAGACCCTGAGACAGGAAAAGTGTAGCACATTTAACCTGCCCTGAAATACCCCCAGCTAAAGGATGAAGGCATCAGTCTGGGGCTTGGCAGTGATCCAATGGCTTATACAGCCTGAGAATTTAAGAATGGACCTCTTTGCAAGGAGGAAACCAGCAGGACACAGTGCAGAACCTGAGGGGTAGCAAAAGCAGAGACGTTACCATCTTCCAAGGCCAAAGTAGCAAACAGGGGAGGAGCTACCAGAATCTAGACAGAGCACCTGCATGGAAAGGGCTTCCCAACAGGTGCTGGGGTCTTTATAAAGGAGTAGTGCTCAACAGGGAAAATACCCAGACTCCCATTTCCAATCTGAGCTATCTGCTGACCAACCTCCACTTGACATCAGCACAAGTGAGTCTATCAGGGCAGTCCACACTTCCCCCAACATCCCAGAATGGGTATGGTCTGGACCTCATCATTTAGCAGTTCTTTCTGCACAGAGAAGAAAGAGAAAAGGGTCAAGGATGGAGAAGAGGGGTACCAAGTTCTTTCCTCCACACCCTAAGATGAGGAAATACTTCGAGCGTCTTCAGTAGAGACTTCGTCGTGACCTCTCCCACCTAGGTTTCCTTTCTCAACTGCTCCTAAAAAACCAGCTTCAAGCCATGGATGTAGGTGATGCAAGCTGGCTAATCAATGAGAACATCCCATTCCCTTGAAAATGGAATGAGCATTTCACCCAAGCCAGTCCAATTTGACGATATAATTTTTTTCTTAGAATTCTGGAAAATAATCCAGTTTTGTTGTGATATAAATGTTTTAAAAGGAAGTACTTCCAAGTGGGAACAGTTATCTTGGGCCATGACAAAAGCCAGCACGAACTATTGGTAGCAGATTGGAAACAGAACAGGGTCAAGGACTTAGTGACTTTGATGAGACACTGAACAAATCTCTGACAGAGCCCCATCTCTGTGCTTTGCAGCTAAGTGCTAATAAATCCCACGGTGAGTGGATTCTTTCACTATCAATCAAAACTGGTTCAGTAGGTCCATCATCTAATAGTTAAACAAAATAAGTGAATGTATAGTAGTAAGGGGCAATTTCTCTTAACAAAGATGTTTAAGCATCTTACTGAGCACAGAAAATGGGAAAGAAGGATTTTCATCAAGGCATAATTAACACTGCCCAGGACAAAGACACCAACTGTTGGGTCTGGTGCTGGGACACATCACTAGAGAGACAGTACTGTGCTGTGCTAAGAGCATGTGTGTCACAGCAGGCAGAAGTGAGTTCAAGCACCACATTCTCTTCTAATGAGCTTTATACAAGTGTAAGCAAGTGACTTTTTTTATTTAGAGAAAAAAAAAGCAAAACAGAAAAAAGGGTAGAAATGATACAGAATTTCAAACAAAAAGTAAGAAATCACTGGTTGATAAATTACATATTGTTATCTTCAAAATAGTTGCTCCAGTCACAAAATCAAAGCATAAAAAGTGGACAATGAAACAATGACAGTACAAACCATTCCGTTTGATGAACTAACAAAAACTTAGTAGTATGGTTACCTATCTTGCACATTTAAACACACATACAGTTATATCCTTTAGAGCACTTTCTTTCCCTTTCATTATTACAATATTATTATATATTTTGGATCTTACTACTGTTTCAGTTTTTTATTATTATTTTATACTAGAGAGACAATATGATATTTACAAATATGAGTCTGATTTATTTCATTTATTTATTTAGTCTCAAGTTGCCTCCATTTACCTACAAAAGCCTCAATATATCCTTTTTATAGCTGAATAATTGTCCATTGTATAAAAATACCACATCTTTTTCATCCATTCTGCTGTTGATGGGCATTTTGGTTGTTTCTAAGACTTAGCTATTATAAATTACACTGCTATAAACATGGGTGCATATAGGTCACTGAGACATGACCTTTTTAATTTTTCTGGGAAAATACCCAGGAGGGGAATAGCTGGATAGAATGGAACTTCCAATCCTAGTTTTTTGAGGAATCTCCATACTGATTTCCACAGTGGCTGCATCAGTCCACACTCCCACCAACAGTGACAAGTGACTCCTAAGGCAGAAGAATTTTAGGAATCAACAAGAACTGGGCTTAATTCTCAGACCAACTGCACTTGTGTAGTATTAATAGGGCATTAAGAGAAGAATCCACTAGGAGTTTTAGATGATGGGGTGACATCACAAAAGGTAGTAAGCCAAAGGGTCTGGGCAGGGCAGGAGACATTTACATTTCTTTCTGAAGGAATAGCCTACTGTATAAATCAGTGCTTTGATCTTTGGTTTGCTATATCGTGTGCTTGTGCGTGCGTGCGTGTGTGTGTGTGTGTGTGTGTGTGTGTGTTTGGTTCATGTCAACTCACTACTGAAATTTGCTTAGTTGTGCTCAGAAACTCTTGTCCAAGACTCCACATACAAGGCCACTTTCAAAATCTCTGATGAGCGGTCACTCGGCTTCCACTTTGGCACCAACCCCTCACTACTTTGCCCTGATCTGCTCCTGGACTGAGCAGCATGAGAGCTGCCCCATAGAAGGGAAGGGAACCCCTATGGTTCAAAATACAGGAACATCCACCCGGGTATGCTGAGACCTGTTGAGAACAGAGGTTCCATAGACTATCCTGCACAGTGACAGCTTGGTTCCACAGAGGGGTCACCTCTGGGTATCAGGTCCTCAATGATTCCCTGAAAATCACTCTCCTGGGGGCTGATCACACAGAGTCAAGCCTTGCTGGTGATCTCAACCTGTTACCCCTCAGCTGAGCTGCTGGGCTAAACATAAAGGAGAGGTGATGATATTAGGAGCTTGGTCCTTGAATAGATCAGAAAGGTCTGTGGAGCCCTGAGATTTTGCATTTATTTACTTAACAAGCACTTATATTTGATCATCTCTCATATGCATGAATCTGTATCAGGTAAGGAGTTAGCCATTACTTCATGTGATAAATGATCATGAAGCACACACTTACCAGATAGGCACTCTGTGAGACATTAAGCCAGAAATGTAGACCATTCCATGACAGAGTGCTCCCAAATACATGGTACTTGCTGTGCGTGGATACACATGATTCCAACATATTAAATTATACACACACAGTTGTTGTTTGTGCACAGATAAGGCATTGACTATCTGAAGTAAAACATCTTTTCAGTGTTTTCAACCTTCCTGAGTATTTGAGATTAAATTCTCAGTTTGGTGCCATATGGAATTAACCTCTTTCTAAAACATGATAGATAGATGAAAGATAGATAGATAGATAGATAGATAGATAGATAGATAGATAGAATTTACTTTAGACACAGAGCCCCCAAAAACAAAATATCCAGAATTTAATATTTTTGTTTTGTTATCCCTGATTTGCTGTTTTAAATTTCTACAGTATTCTTTTTAAGTAATGCAATTTTTAAAATAAGGAATAAGACAAATGGCTCATATGTATGATGAAACTACAAAGGTGAGGCATAAATTAATAAATTTTATAAAAAATAACAAGATGGTAATTGATTACTCTTAACTAAATTTTTAGTTTTCTGTCTTCACGATGCCTTCCCCTCAGGAAGGATTACACAGCCCTCCCTAATGCATGCAGGAGTGGTTATGGGACTCTTTGGACAATGTACTACGGGTGGAGGTAATGCAGGCAATTTACAGGATGACACTGTAAGGGCCATTGTGAAGTCTGCACTGCTTCCTTTCCCTCTTCTAGGACACAAGTCATAGCCTGTGCTGCTAGTCTGAACCCTGAATTAAGGGTGATGTGGAATGGCGATAAACACATTATTATTAACTTAAAACATCTGTGAGAAGTAAACTTGTAAGCTGCAAAGATTTTGGAGTTACTGGTTAGTCAACATCCTGTAGCCTATACTGACTCCTAGGAAGAGCCACAGAAGGATCCAACAAAGAGAGGTGGTTTGCTCAGAACAGCCCACTCTCAGTCCTGGAAAACAGCTTAAAACTGTAACCCTGATTGCTGGATAGCAATGGGAAATCACTTTTTGAACACTACATATCCCATAGGCAGTGTGTCAGGCATTTTGTACATCTCTCACCATACCTTCTAAAGAGCTGATTTATCTCCTATTTTTTAGATGAAAAAACTAAGATTCTGTCACACAAAGTCATCAAGCCAGTAGCTGCTGGGGCCAGAACTCAGATCCGAAGCCTCTAGTGCTAAGTCCAGTTCTGCTCCCTATTGTGGTTTTTCTTTTTTATTTTAAAGAAAAAATAAGAAAAACAATAGCACAAAATTTCAAAACAAGATTAGGAAAGAAACAATGTATATTGCTATCTTTGAAGTAGTTGCCCATATTGCAAGATATTATACTAATAAGAACAGATACGACACTTTATCTTAGCCAAAAGACTGAGAAGCAATTATATTACAATTTATAAGCATGAAAAATTGATCAATGTATGCACACACCTTTCTTTTCAATGAAATAATAACAATTGGTAGTATTACTATTTTAATATTTGTGTGTGTGTACATATATATGTTTTTCCTTTGCCTTGGCTTTTCTCTCCTTTCTCCCATCTCAATTTCTTCCCATTTCACAATATCCATTGTACACTTTGCTCCTATTTACTCTTTCAGCTTCTCACACTAGGGAGACAATATGATGTTTACACAGGCAAGTCTGATTTATTTCATTTATGAGTATGGTCAACTATTGTGGCTTTTCTATAGGGCACTAGCAATATGATTGGGAAAAACGCTGCTTATATTTCCATGGTCCTCTGCATCGAAAGGAGGTGTGGAATTCCTTCAGTTGAGGAAATTAGATCCCCCCATTCATCATCTTTTCTGCACCTTCAGCATCCAAACTGAATCTGGGATAGAGCCAGCAGAATTCACCAGCAATGGGTAACTTAGTGACTGCCACAGGGTGTTCTGTACGACCCACATAGACTGCGTGCTGTGAGGACTGGGGAGTGTACAGCCACCTTCACAAAGCTTAGCATTAAGTCATTTCACCAGATTGTATGGACTAACAGCCAACTCCAGTGATATGACACTCAACTCTTAACCACACAGTGCTCTCAGAATCCTTCCTTTTTTGCTTCCCTACTCAAATAAGCAGGAAGGGAGGAAGGAAGGAAGGAAGGAAGGAAGGAAGGAAGGAAGGAAGGAAGGAAGGAAGATAGTTGGTTAGGGAAAAAAGAGGTAAAGTGTGAGAGGGAGTGACCATCTGCTGTCTAGTATACTAGATAACACCTGCTAGTGCAGATATGAGTTTGCATACCCCCTCTCGTGTGACTCCCTGGGTACTCTTGAGTGTCACCACCATCAATCATCTGTTAGTAATGATCTTTCTGGAGCTGGAAATGTAAAGGGAAACTAAGATACTTAATGGAATAAAGATTTGATCTTGACCACTTGGACCAATATAGCCAAAGAAAGAAAAGTTGACCAGCAGAAGCTGTCAAACAGTATTTCCGTGAAGGCAAACCAAGCTCTCCCAATTCTACTCTGTCACCTTTCTACACATCCTCTGTTCACAAAGCATATTTCTTCTACCCACAAATAAGTGCCCAGAATACCCTCCAAGTTTACATCTTCATTTGGTTATCATTCATTCAGTAAGTACTTATGGAGTGTCTATTAGGTACTAGGTATGGCTTCATGTACAAAGAAAGAAAAAGAATCCTGCTGTGCTGGAGATTACCTTCAAACACACAAATATTAAACAAAATAATAAGTAAAATACACAATAATTTTAGGAAGTGTGTCATGGTGAAAAATTAAACAATGAAGAAAAATTAAAAGTGCTGGAAAAAGTGGAATTTCATTGTAGATGGAACACACAGAAGAGGCCCCAAAATGCATTGGAACAATGGCCTAAAGAAAGTGATGGGGGCAAGTCCTGGGGACACCAGGGTCACAGCGTGTACATGGAACCAGAGGCAGCAGGACATGGGTGGGCTCCAGAAAAGACAGCCTTGTGGACAAGCAATTGCCATATAAAGGCAGTCACAGATAACTGGGTCAGAGGTCATTCTGGCCTCATCAAACTTTCTCAGCTTTCACTCTGCTCCCAGAGTCCCTCCTTCCCTCCTTTTCTCCTTCCATGAGATATGAAAGCAATAGGTGAGTTTTATGAGCTCAGATGGCATAATCTGACATGCAGAGTCCACCTTATTAATTCACACCCAGTGAAGAAATTCTCCTAAGTAAAGAATCACTTACCATCTGCAAGAAGGGCTGCTGCTTCAAAGTGTTGGGTTAAAATAGACTGTGACGGACAACAGATGGGAGCAAGGGTACAGGCTGAGGCCATTACACGAATCTTGGCAAGTTCCCTGGGGAGTGGGAAGCTGCCTGGGCCATTTACACAATGTTTTGTGGAATTTGTTTCCACTTCATTATCTGTACCGTCTCTGTCACGGTCCCAGTTCCCATTGTTAATAGCTTTTATTATTCTGCTGGCTCCTTAACCAGGCTCTGTGTCTCTAATCTTGTCCCTTGAGATAGTTAGGGTAGGAGAGGCTCTGCTGAGGCAATAGATACCTGGAATCTCATGGACTGACACAATAAATGAGTATTCTGATTTATGCCATCATCTGTTATAAGTCTGACTTCTTCTGCATTTTGTGTCTACTCCTGAAGTACGTGATCTCCAAGCTTTTCATAGAAGAAGAGATGGCAGGTTTTAGTAAGAAAATCCTTAGGAATGGCCTACAAGTCTCTGCTCATATTCTTTCAGGCAGAACTCTGTTATATGATTCGACCTACTTCCACAGATGCGTTGGAAATGCAGAGCAGCTTATGATGATTTGAAGTGCACCAATATTGTCTGGCACACCTCCTTCCAATCCTGTGCCCTTTTTCCAAAGCATGAATATGCCGTGGTCTCCTCAGTTTCATAGCTTGGCAATACATCCCTACCCATTGCAGTTGATCATGATATAATCAGTTTCTGTAGCCTCTCCTCTTGTTTCGTATATCGTTTTCTTTGCAAATATGTACTCTTGTTATCTCCTCTTGACTATGCTTTGTCCTTTAGCCACTAGTTCTTAAACATCAATATTCCTGAAGAGCATCATTACTATTTTTACAAATTAGTTTTAAGGAATCCCCAGGAATTTGGATTTTAAAATAGATAAGTGGTGATTCACTGACCACACTTTTAAAGAACTGACATAAGCCAACCATCAATATGTATTTTAGAAGAAAGGGAATCAGGGCTCAAGAATCTCCAACAGCAAAGAGGGACTAAAGTCTGGATTCAAATTCAGATTTATTTGTCTCAAAAAAGGGTGATTCTTGAAATAGTTTCAGAAATAATATCATAACACAACATGAAATGGGAACCTAAGAACAGTCATAACCTTTCTGGCTGCCTTGAGTTCACCATTCTTCCTTTTATGGTTTCTCAGACTACAGCAGTTTCTGTCAGGTCAAAAATCACAGACATTGCTGATTCCTCAGAGACAAGATGGAAACAGTTGTGTGTAATAAAGAGGGGAACTCGGTGATTCCTGTGACTCCCTGATTCTTACTCTTAAGATTTCAAATGCAATATTTAAGTCAAGGATCCCTTTAAATTCATTTATTTATGTATCTCTCTTCTCCAGTAGATTCTAGTTCAGTTCCTCCACTCCAGCAAATAATTGGATTTTAATAAGCTCTGTATTCGTAAGATAATTGCATTTGGAATAAGTCTTCTGAAGGAACTAGGACAGAAACAATGGGAAAGAACTACTGATCCAACTGTTTGCAAGACTTGAGCAGGGTTCTGACACACAGAGTGAGACTCATATCCTGTGGCTTAATTGAGCACTCTTGAGTGTGTTCACTGTGCCAAACTCAGCCAACCACCATACACACTCCAGTCTCAAATTGCTGCTCCGGTCCAGTGACTTCCTTCCTGGCCAAGATGACGCAGCACTTGCTCACTCTTCCCTTCCACACCAGGATACCTAGACCCTCACACATACATCTGAATCTAGTCCCTCAGAAATCAGGAAGGATTTGTCCAGAAAAACCTCACTGTGATCAGCACGGTAGGCGCTTGTCCTTGATTCAGGGGACCTGGAGCTCTTCCTCTACAGTGTCACTTTCTGAGGCCTATTACCATAGTCTTATCTCCTCCATATGTTAAAAAGACAGAGTTGGACTAAAGAAGTTCTGAGATTCCTTCCAACTCCTAAATTCTGTGCAGACCCTTTGGATGTCATGCAAAGGCCACCTTATTAATTCAAACCTAGTGAAGAAATTCTCCTAAGTATAGAATCATTTACCATCTACAGGAAGCTCGAAGCAGAACTCAAGCTGTTCAAATTTCCTTCTCCTTGGCCAAGCACGATTTTCTTGCAGAAGCCTTGGGTGGGACTTTTTTTAAGTTTCCAAAGAAGTATTAAAGTCTTTTTGGACATTTATCTGTACTTGTATACCATATGGTTTGAATTCAGTAGGAAAAAGTCAAGAACAGACAGCATGAGTCGCTTTTGCAAAGCACTAAGTAATTTAGAAAGTTCCAGGAAAATGGATGG
The DNA here is from genome assembly GCA_004027455.1 of Hydrochoerus hydrochaeris. Classification (NCBI taxonomy): domain Eukaryota; kingdom Metazoa; phylum Chordata; class Mammalia; order Rodentia; family Hydrochaeridae; genus Hydrochoerus; species Hydrochoerus hydrochaeris. Next base: position 238,342 of record PVLA01000770.1, read on the forward strand.
TTGAAAATGCCAAAAATAAAGAAAAATATCTGGGAGACAAAATGGACATAATCAAAAAATCCAAGGACATAACCAAAAAATCCAGCTGTCACCTCCAGAAGTGAAAAGAGAATGAAAGCTCTGGAAGACCGATGGAACAGATTTTCTGCAAACTAAACCACTCTAAAACTTAGTGGTTTAAATCAAAAGCTGTTCGTTTGGCACACAGTTCTGTGGGTTAGCAATTCAATTCAGGGTACCTGGATGTTTTTGCCTGGTTTGGGCTAAACTCTTTATCTTCCCCAGATGTTGCGCTACCATAGATCATCTTGGCTCTGAAATGCCCTGTAGGGACCTAGGGACTGGTCAGGACTGTTTACATATTGTTGCTAAGGTCCTAAGAGAGCAAACACCAAAAGAAATCCCCACCTCTTCATGGCAGGGGCTTGAAAAAACCCACATAAATATGAAGGCAAAGGGAGAGCATAACTTTGGTCAGTTTTATAGTTTGCCACACATAGATAGGTGGGAACTGGTTTAAATTTGCAGAAATTTTGCTTGAAAAGTGAAATTTAGAAAAGGAGAAATACTGGAAGAAGTAAAAGGTGAGTACAACAGAAACTTTTTTCAAGTATTTAAATAGAGCAGACAAGAAGAACGACATGTGTTCTGAATTTGTTCAATGTATTCAACCAAGTAAAAGTACTATGGTTGGTGAGCACAGTCACATGAAGCCTTAGGTAGAACATTTGAACCATCAAAGGTGCCCATAGTAAGCAAGGAAAGATTATAAACTTTTATTGAACCCTACAATGAATCCGATGATATGACATTTTTCCATGTAATGTTCTCAATAATGTCATACTTCCCCTATTGTAGAGATAAATCTCAGTGGAATTGAATAGTTGTGATCAACTGTACAGCTAATAAATGGCAGATTTAGAATTTGAACACAAATCTCTTTGATACCAAATCCATACCCTTTTTGACAAAATCACGCTGTGTGCTTAGGATATTTCAGCATCAGAGGAACAGAAGCATCCTCAAGTTGAGTGTGAAAATTGACATTTGTTATTAAGACAGAAGAGGAAGTGAGCCATGCTGAGAGATGTCTCGGTGGATCCTCACATTCTGTCACCATGTCCTCCACCTCTGTGTTATACCCGTCTCGTTCCTTTCACCCCGTAACCACCAGAAATTGGGACATCATGTCACTAAGACACTCTCGTATCTTTTTTTTTTTTTTTTTGGTACTGAGGGTAATCGAATTCACAACCTTACACTTGCCAGGCTTGTGCCGCTGAGCTAAATTCCCGGCCCTACACTCTTATCTTAAAATTCTTATATGATAGGCATTTCTCTGAGATGTTTGCATGTTAAAAACTCTTTATTATGAAATATCAAAATGGCCTCTACAGAGATATTTTCCTAGCTCTTTGTAGATCATCCTGAATCTTACTGAAACCCACTAAGTCAACAGAGCTATTACCATTTTACAAGTAGAACAACAACCAAAGTCTAGGATTCAAACCCACACCTATCTAAAAGACAGAAACCAAAGCTTTCCACAGTATACAACACATCCTTTCAAAAGATTGGGTCTTGGGAACCTCTTGGGCAGTGCAAAAGTAGTCAGCAGAGGTAACGTCTTATAGTGTGGGTTTTCCTTGAATTCTATTACATCTAGCAGAGCTGATGCATAAGAAATTCTGATCATTCACAAATGAAAATGATTTGATCATTTTTGCCATTAACTTTAAAAATTATTAGATTTTTTTAAGTTTTATTGCAAAAATTTCAAACATATAGAAAGATAGAGCAAACAGTAAAATGAACCCACAGGGCCCCCTCACCTAGCCCCATATTCACTATATGATCATTTTTCTTTCTTAGTAGATTTTTAAGAAAAGGATTCCAAACATATAATTGACAATGAGCTACTCTGCTTTCTCCAAAGTAGTAGATAAGGAATGTCAGAGCCACCATGCATGGACCCCTCATTTTTAGGGTACAAGGGTAAGGACCAGACGTAGGGTTAGTTTGCTCAAGGCCACACACTGAGATGGTGAAAAAGAAAGGCTTAGAACCAGAGACCCTGGCTCCACACAACAACAGTCTCCAAAGTACTTGAGTGTTTGCTTGGTGCTGATACCCTAAGCAGCCACTGTCACTTCCAGAGGTGAAAGAGCTCAACCTCAACTGGGTTTGGACTTCATCCATAAAAGCCAGTGGACTTTAACAGCCATTCCCTCCTCTGACTATACTCTTTCAAGGGTAATTAACCAGCCAAATGTGTTCCCTCTGATGACACTTGGTGTCCAAATCATCACATACCACTCACCAATGGCTAGGGATAAATCACTCCTGTGATGTCCCACCTAGCCCTCCAAAGTCACATCCTCCATCACCTCAGCTTCCCTTTCTTGAATATGAGGCAACTCACAGAATGTCAACTTTCTAAAGAGGCCACACACTCCTCCATGCAGTTCCATGGCTGTATTCCCTGAGGAAGAAAGGTCTTCTCCCAGGATGGATGAAGATAACTAGAGGCCTGTGTAATGCTTAGCCATGGTACCAAAAGATGGTTCTAAAATTGAGAACCCTTGAAGATGTACCAAATGCTTTTCTATTAAAATCCTAGTGTTCATAGGATAAACACCTTCTAATCAAGAAATCCATTTTTATAGCAACTGCCAAACCTTGAGGTTTTAGATTTTGAACTACATGGCAAGTGCTGTGCCAAGAGTTATGAATTACAGACATTAATCCTTTAATCTTAACTATAGCCCAATGAGATATGTGTCATTGTCATCCTCTTTGTGAAGAAACTGAGGCATAAAAAATTAAATTACTTCTCAAAAGCCACAGAGCCATTAAGCATCAAGAAGTATTAATCATAATGATAGGGAATAGGTCTTAAAATGCAGCATAAACCTTACAAAGGGGTTATCACATGTGTAAGATGATTATTAAAGCCCAAAATAGGAAAATTGAGCAGGGAAGAGTATTATTAGCCTGCAGGTATTCGAATCCCTCGTTCTCTGGTTTAGATGGAAAATGCCAAAGGGATTTAGAAGAGAAAACAGCAATAAAGTGTGTTGAAAAGAACTTCAGCATAGAATAGAATAGAGCAGCACTTACAAAATCTCTCAGCCCTTGTCACCTAAACCTGACAGTAGCTTTTAACAGTGGGCTATCATAAGCCCCATTTTGCAGATGCAAAAAGCCAAGACTTCTAGGAGTTAAGGGACTTTCCAAGCACCCAACTAGCCATCAGTTCTGACTCAAATCCTGAGCCTTTTCCAGTCCATCCCAAGAGAGCCGATTTGGAATCTGAGGTTATATCCTGCTTCTAATGGGCTCCCTCGACCTTGGCCCCATAGAAGTCCACAGTGAATGGGGTTACCTAAGTCCTGCTCTGCCCAGGATGCTCCTCCTCTATGCCCACTGTCCTAGTGTAACTAGTCAGCATGCCCGCTTCCACTTTCAGAAGTTTAGGTGAAAATTTATGAAGCTCCCTCAACTCTGAGCAAAGCTTTCCCTTAACTCTGCCAGGCAGAACACTGTGTGCTGCATCCTTCTTACCTCCCAAGAACATTGCTAAAAAGCTCTGAGTGGGGGTAAAAACTCTAAACAAGACTAAGTTTAGTACACCACGTGTGAAGAAAGTTCCTACCTTATTCCACTCATTCTCACCTCCACCCCAACTGACAGTGGTGGAAGTAATTTTCTCTGTGGGGACCAGGTTCAGAAAGAAAGAAAACAAGAAAGACAAGAAGAGAGAAAGCAGAACAGGCCATTTGCTCTGCCCTGGCTATATATCTGAATTCATTCAACATTTGTGAGTTAGGATCCTTGCCACAAATCACCTAGCTCTCTTTCTATTACTAAGGTGACTCAGATTCCTCTAACTTTTGTGGCATTTTACAAGTTATTTCCAGCACCCTTCTGAAAAACAATGGCAACTTTTCTGAAATGTGTTTCTCAGCTTCATGCCTTTCTCAGGTAGACAGTGTTAAGGAGATCAGAGAAAGTAGACCATGATGACTTTGAAGCCCCAGGGCAGTAGTTGTAAGCAACAACCTCATTTCTCAAGGCTAGGCTGGCATACTTCAGTGCAATGGGATGATAAGAGAAAACACTTGAGGTCTAGCAGACCTATCCCAAGCTGGCTATGTGCTCCAACAGGATTTACTCCACTCAAGGAAATATGAAAATCCTCCTTGCTTAGCTGGGAATGGTGGCACACACCTGTGATCACAGATAGGGAAGCTCAGGCGAAAGGGTCACAGTGAGTTTGAGGCCACTCTGTGCTACATAGTGAGTTCAAGGCCAGTCTGGAATACATAGAAAGACTCTGTTTCAAACATTTAAAAAAAAAAAACCTGTTAAGACTGTAGACTAGGTTTCATAAGATTTTATGTTGTAATCTCATCAGAAGCTCAGACAGTTAATGTATTGAACTCAATTAGCTACATGATGCATAAGCAGAAATTAATAAGAACATCTTCCCATATGCTGTATTATCTGAACAGGCATTACAGAGTGAGTGCTTTCTGAATAAGACAGCTTCTTACATGTTTACAAGAGGGAGACAATAATAAATCAGTACTTTTCTCCTCTCTTTCTTTGAGATCACCAAACCCTAGTTATGATGCCAAGCTTTGAAGGAAAGTGTATTGGTATCCCCAAGAAGTGGCTATGGTGACTCCAATAATTATTTTAACATCTTTGTCTCTGTCTTCCTGTCTATAAAATAGAAACAGCACCTACTTACAGATCTTGTAAACATTGGGTAATAAAACTTTCTCAAAGACTGGAGCAAGGCAAACACAGGCACTGCATGAGATACTTAGAAGCAACCTGTGATCCTCTACTCTCTCTCTGTCCCTTGCATCTTCTGCCCTGAATGTTCGTGGTAACCTTAGACACTCTTATACTCAGCTTCTAACTGCTGAGGTAGATCTACCAGCTTAATTGCTTGTGAACAAGAAACAAATGTTCATTTGAGTTAAGCCACGTGTGATTCAGGAGTTCATTTCTTTAGTGTGTACCAGTTAGCTGTCTCTGTGAAACAAACTACCCCTAGACTTTGTGGCTCCTATGAATTAAATATTCATGCACCCCCAAATTTCATGTGCTGAAATCCTAGTCCCCAATATGATGATATAGGTAAGTGAGGCATAGGGAGACACTTAGGTTAAAAGGTGAAATCCTCATGCTGGAATCAGAGTTCTTATAGGAAGAGATGTGAGAGCTTGCTTTCTCTGCCACATGAGCAGGCAGAAAGAAGGAAGTAAGCAGGGAAGACAGCCCTCATCAGACCCAATCAAGCTTGCACTCTGATCTTTCTAGCCTCTAGAACAGCCTCTAGAACAGAAAATATATATATATAAAATGTTGAAACTATACAGTCTGTGGTGTCTTAAGCCAAAAATGACTAGGACTGTGGTATAAAGCACCAATCATTTTTTACATCTCACGAATCAGTTCATCCTATAGGCAGGTTTGCTTAGCTTGACTTGGCTGTGTTTATTTGACCTCAGCCAGGCTCACACAGTCATCTGAAGCTAGTTTCTAGGAGCTGCGAACTGGTGGTCTAGGATGGCTTAGCCTGAGACTGCATTTCACTCCATGGGTGCCAGTGGTCCACCAAGTTAACCCAAGCTGATTCTCAGGGTAGAGTCAGGAATTTAAAGGACACAGTGGACATACGCATGGCCTATGGATGACTTGTCTTGGAATTAACCAGTATCACTTCACTTCTGCAAAGTCTATTGACTGAAGCAAATCACATACATAGTCTGTCTCTTGGCCGTATGAACAGCCAGATTACATCATGAGAGGCTGAAAATTGGGATTATTTGTACAAGCAACCTACTCCTTAGCAGATAATGCCACTTTAGATAGGACTGTCACACACAGCTGGTGGTGAGACAGCCACACTCAATTCCAGACATGACTAAAGTTAAATTTAGAGCACTTTTTAAAGATACCATTTACCATCTTAAAGAAAACAAAAACAAATTTGATAAAATCAACATCTCCAGGAAAACTTCCTAAGCTTGTGTACCTGGAATTTCCCCCTCTTTCTTCATTATTTTAACTGTCTTCAAGGCTGTGGAGGAGGTGGAAGCAGCTTTATTTTGCTGTGTTCCAGGTTTAGCTCTTCAGACAGGGAGGCACCTCCCTAATTAGTTCTAATTGGAATGTTGGTTCATGTTAGGTCACAACAAACTCAAAAGTTGAGTCATTTAGAAAGGATTCACAGGCCAGTGGTAATGAAGCCAGTGGTGTGGCTATGTGAGAGGCAGCTGTCTGTCTCCACCTGAGTTGTCAAGTGGAGGTGAAACTGGCTTCACTGTGAATTATCTCTGGTGAGTCCACCTAAAACGACAAAACACAAACAGATCTCAGAAGTCCTCCTAAGGCCCACTGGCCTGGGTGCAAACCTGCTCTGAACCACAGAAACCTCACCTGTTAGAAATAGGCCGTTAGTCGCAAAGTATTTATTTGTAAGCCAGATGGGTGAATGGAAATAAACTTAGAGTTAATAGGCATCAGTTGTTTTCTTGGCCCATTGTTATATGTTGTGCACCCTCTGGAATTAAGATAAGAAGATGGTCATCCATGGCATGGCATCATCCAGGAGTCAAAGGGCCCAACTCACAGCTTCAGGGACTACTTGGGATTTCTAGGTCATTTAGGATGCTTCTTTCAACCTTACCTTAGTCTCCTTTCTGTGTCTTTTCTTTCAGTTTTATTGTAAATATTCTGATAGAATAGCTCCGCTACTTTGTGAAGCAAAGATCCACATTAATCAGTAATTCTATTTCCAGTAATTTCATTTATTCCCTCAACAATCCTGAGAGGAAGGCACCCACCGTTCCATTTTATACAGATAGTGAGGAGTTTCAAGGAGATAGAGAAGTGACTTGGCCAAGGTCTTACAGGTGCTATCAGTGGCACAGTGAACTCAAAATCCACATCAGTCTGACCATAAGGTTCTCTCACTTATACCACTGGGTCCTGAGCAGAAGTCAGATGGAGGTTTGGGGGTGCCTCCCACCCCATAGGGAAGTCCAGAGCAGATGGAGAGATAGCAGCTGCACAAGGACCTTAAGTCAGGGTGGTGGCCTCTGGACTCCAAGGATAGTCACCTGCCAAGCAGAGGGAACAGGGATGCCACACTTGGAGGGGTCACCGGGAAAAGAGTTGTACGCTCATTAACCAAGGCCAAGATGAGAATTTTACTGATTGGTACAAGATGAGCACTGTACCCTAAAGAGAGGAACATTCTGGGGATCGTTGACTTTAACCTCAGCTTCATGAGGATGAGGAGCTTCTGCGACAACTTGATTAAAAAAGAACTCTGTAGTCATAGGTTGGTGAGATCTGGGGCAAATTCAATGCATGTGACTCTAGCAGATCACCCAAAACATAGTTCATGCTTCATAGAAGTTTGTTTCATCAGCTAATAAGTATAAATACTACATGAAAACATAAGGTGTCATCTAGATGAGGGTAACCTCTTTTCTTAAAGGGAGAGAGTCCCAGGTATTGCACTAACCCAGCTATAATTTCATTGTTTTAGCTTCTCCCAGCTTTTCTTCAGCAGGCTGTCTCTTCCTGGTGGCAAGACAGCCAAAAGCACCACCCACTTATTTTTCCAATGTCCCAGCAACTCCTGATGCAACTCCTTAGCTCTGATTGGCCACATACTGTTTCCTAAACCAATCACTGTGATTATGAGACCCAAAACAAACATGAACTATAGGTGCATTAAACTCTACAAACAACATCAGGAATAAGGATAAAAAGGAGAAGGTCTCTAAGCAAAAATCAAAGAAGTGTTGCAGACACTCAGGAGACAAAGCATAAGCACCCACTATCCTAAACACGGGAGTCCTGGGTACTTAGCCTCATGAAGCCTGTCTCCTTTTGGACACAAAGATGTTGATGATGATCATGAGCATGATCATAAGGAGGACAACAATGACAGTGGTGGTGGTGATGATAAAAACCTGGCAGAGATTCTGTGCAAGTTGAAAGAGATAACATAAAAAGCCTAGCACAGTCTCACAAGAAGAGGAATCAAGTCGCAAGAAATCATTTATTTTTATTATATAAAAATGTACTCTCCTGTCTTTATAGGAACTTGTCAGTAATATCTTTATTAGGACACAAATATGCCCTCTTCTGAATAAAGCAAGTGTAGCAAGGACACTAGTGCGGCCTTGTGAGCACTGCTCTAGCATGCACCATGAACAAGGGCAGATGGCAGAGGCCCGGGGAATTTCCACGGCCTTGAAGAGTGGTCCAAGTTATAAAAAGACTGTTCATGTTTAAAAATTAAATGTTTGGCTTAAATATTTAAATGTTCCATTTTTCCCCTGCCTGGTTGTTAATTCAGTATTAAAACAGAAGAAGACTTGATTTACAACCCCTGACATTGGCCTCCAGGGCTTTCTAAGCAGGAGTTCTGAATTCTTTCTTCAGAGTAATAATCATTTTATTAGCTCACCATTTGTGGAGTATCAACTCTATTGTGGTCATCATGATAGATGAGTGACACAGCTCACCTCACAGCTTCTTAATTTTGGCTCTGTAAAATCACTATCCCCCCTTTTTGCAGGTAAGGAGACTAAGGCTCAGAGAGATTAAGTTACTTTGTCCAAGATGATCCACCCGGCTAACGTATGAGAGAGAAGGGAAGTGAGCTAACAGCCCAGGTCTGTGTGATACGATCATTTGTATCACTACATCAGTGTTGCATAGGAAGTCAGACTCCAGCCTGTAGGAATGTGGGGTCACACCACCACTGGGCTGACCCTTTGGCCTCTTTACTGGGTGCTCTGGGGAATTGATAGAAATCTGATTAAGGCCCAACAAAAGTGCTTGCAAAAGATGAAAGATTGTGAAATTAAAATGAGTCCTTGTCATAAATTAAATACAGCGACAACAGGCATTTTGAAGTAGCACTTAAAGATACATCATCAGCAAAGTAATGAGATATTTATTGTTTTCAAGATTTACTGGCACTCTAATAAATGCCAGAATTGACATCCATCAGTGGGAGTGGAAGATCCTGCCAGAGTGAGAAGCCTGAACATTCTTTTTCATACTGAGGAGTAAACAGCAGCAGCTGACATCTCACAAGAGGTGCCATTTCTGGTCAATCTATGGGTCCTGATGGGGGACAAACTTCTGCCATCCTCAGAGTATTCAATGTGAGACCAGAAGATAAATAAGAACTCTTTTCAAACAGCCATCTATTGCATAGAGGGAAAAATTAGGACCAGAGAGAGGAAGTGAATTTCCAAAGGCCCAGCTGAATGCCTAGTGATGAATTCAGGGACATTTGCGCATACTCACTTTCCAAAAACCCGTGCAGGTAGGAGTGGCCACAGACCCCACTTCTGACAATGGAACCACCAAGCAAAATCTGACAAGGAGTTATGGGAAAGCCTTTGATGTCCAGAAGAGCTTGGTGGTTCTGCTCCTCTTTGCCTGAATATACTTAGTCAAGGTCCCTGAGCAGCTACAGATATTTCAAGAAAACCAGCAACCATCTAGCATGGAGAGGAAGCCCATCAGGGAGACAGACAGGAGAAGCAACATCTTTCATAACATGGTGGAGCCTCCAGACCAACACCAAAATCCCCCCTACCCCACCAGACATCCTGCCAAATAAACAGGAAATGGCCTTTTAATTGAAGGAACTGCTAAACATTGGCTCAGGGATGAAAGCATATCGGATGTCACAGTGACTAACTCCTGCTGATCAGAAGCCGTTATCCACAGCAACACAATATGATCAAAAAACAGGGCTAATGTTTACATACAGTAAAAGACATATTGCCATTAATTCCCCTCAAAATACTCCCTCTTGCTTCAAACACATTTATCCCATTGTTTTTGCTACTTCCTGAAGCAGTGCTGAAGTTAGCTTTCATAAGTATCTTTAGTTGTGCTTTTGTGGCAGCCTTAGATGTTAAGAAATGATTCAAAATATTTAAGTCCTTGGTCATTTTTACTTTGGGGAAGAGCTAGAAGTTGCGTGGTGGCAGATTTGGGGAAATAAGGTGGCTGATGTCATGCTGTAGTGTTTTTACAAGGCTGCCTTTCCGGTGGGTGGCTTGGCAGCAGTATTCACTATATTTTTGATCTTGCCTCATAAAAGCTTGAAAGAGGACTTCCAGAATAACTGCAGAAAGTGACAAGAAGGATGGGTAAAATGTGTTCAAAGCTAGGAGAAGTATTTTAAGGGAGATTAATGGAAATTAGTCTTTTGCTGTAATAAAATTTTTAGTTATACATTTACCATATGTCTTAATCATCCCTTGCACATGTGCCCTTGAGGAATGAGAAGTGGTCAGATGAATGGCTTTGTCGTAAATGTACTTCATTTGGTGGCAGAAATACCCCCACATATGGATCCTCTGAGGGAAGAAGAGGATTTGATACAGGAACCTTGGGGAATGATAGCTGTGCCAGCCACTGTCTGTTCATCAATCTTTCCCCTTCTCCATCCAGGGCACTGTGCCAGGGACGGGGTCCCACACCAACAAGACAGGCAGGGCTCCCCTCCCTGGGCATGCAGAGGGGGGCTGTGGTGGCCTTTGCAGCAGGGGCGCTCGCTGCATGAGTGATGGTTGTGAAAGAGGAGCTTTGAAGGCAGAAGCACTGAACTCACCCCGGGGTGACAGCCTCTGTGACAAAGAGGCTTTTCAGGTGCCGCCTAAAGAGTGAAACGGAACCTGGAATAGAGAAGGAAAAGAAATTAGAGGAGGGAAGAGAAAATCCTGCGGTAGAGAGAGGGGAGAATTGCATTTGATTTCCAGGACAATCTGTATCGTCAGGAGAGTCTAGGCTGTGACAGTGACAGTCTTGTATGGTTTAAGCCAAAAAAAAGGTTGTTTTTTTTTTTATTCACACTTTAATATGTCACAGGTTTGGGCTGGGGATTTAGCTCAGCAGCATAAGCACCTGCCTAGCAAGCCCAAGGTCATGAGTTCAATCCCCAGTACAAAAAAAAAAAATATATATATATATATATATATATATATATATATATATATATATATGTCACAGGTTTGTTCCACAAGGAGCTCAGTACATTGTCACTCCTCCAGACTCCAGGCTGATGGCAGACCAAACCAGACCAAACATCCATGCCACAGACAATAGAAAAACATGCCATCCATGCCTAAGTCCTTAAAGCTTTTGCCCATGAGTCAGGTGCACTTTTGCAAACATTTAATTGGTCAAAGCTGTCTGTTCTCACATGTATTTTCCCTACAAGAACAAGGCATAGAATGTAATTGCTCAATGATAGAATCCATGAGTCCATCATACAGGTCCAGAGGTTTAAAGAGGTCATAGGATTTGATCAGGGTTATTTAGGTAGAAGGTGACAAGACAGAGATTTGAATACAGGATTATAAACTGTATCTCTAGGTCACTTTTCACTGTGCCAAAGATGATTTGAAATGACTATCTGGCCTCAAAACACTATAGCAAACACTTAAGGAGACCCTCTCATGTGCCTGGCTACCGTGTACTGGTCATACTACACAATTTGAAGCCAAAGGACCCATTCAGAAAACTCTTTGAGCCCACTCAGCCAGCAAACTAGAGGGTTTGGGCATCCCAGACTGCTCTGACTGTTCTAGACACACAGTGTTTCTTAAACCCACTGCTCCACCTCCGAGCAACGTCTTCAGGTCTGTGCTGCCAGTACCTTATGCCCGCCTCTTCCTTCTTGGGACAATGAATCCCCGCTTTTCTCAGCACAGAAGGCTGTTGCCACAGCCTCAGCATGTTGCTGCCATGTTCCTTTCCAGAGATCAGCTGCCACTTCTGTCTCTGAGGTCCTCCAGCTTCTTCTTGGTCCTGATCCCTGATGCAAGCCTAGGACCAACTCAAATAGACATTGGTGGTGATGAGAAGACCTTCACTAGTCCCTACATGTGTGATGGTGAACTGTTTCTTCCACCAAATGCAGTGTATCAGTAATTTTTCCAGTTGGTGAAGCTAAATACCCAACACCACCGCTTCAAGGAGACAAAGTTTATTCTGGCTCACATTGTCAGAAGGTTCAGTTCATGGTCTGCTGGTGGAGTGCTCTGGCTTGGGAAAGCTGCTCAGCTCAAGGTGGTCAGGAAGCAGAGAGTGAGAAGGTCAAAGGTGGGACAAGAAAACACCTTTCCAGGTCAAGTTCAAAGTGGCCAATCTCTAAGCAACTTCTACCTCCTTTCAGTGTATTTATTAAGAAACTCATCAATGTATTAATCCACTAATGAGTATAGCTCTCCCATGATCCCACTACCTTTCAAAATCCAACCTCCAGTCATATGAGACTTCTGGGAGACTTTCTAGATTTAAACCATAACCTGTGGTAATGTAAAGTCAAAATGTTAAAAACATTGGACTTCTACTGATCCTTTTAGTATAGCACAAAGGACATTTCAGAAAACTATTTAAATAAGTTTTGTCACTGAGGAAACTCAACACCCCCACATATACCTAATTGCCCAGTGGGTTCCACTGGCCCCACCTCTCACACACTCAGTCTGACCACTGCTCAGCCCAGCCCAGCCTCCCAATTCCACCATCAGCTTCTCACAGGGACGCCAGCAGCAGCATCCCTAAGCCTCCCCATTTCTCCCTGTCCTTGTCACATCGTTCTCCTTGTACCAAAGTGATTCCTTCAAAGCACAGAATGGAGCTCACCCTTGTCTGCTGCATGCTTCCCAGGGTGTCAGTAGAACAGCAGCCTGGCTTCAGGTGGCTTGTCCTTGTGGCCTCTCTGGCCTCCCTTCCTGACTCCATCCCTCAGTCCCAAACTCCAACCACCCTGGCCTCCTGGCTATTCTCGAACACTTCGGTCACTGTCCACATCAGGGTCCAGGCATGACCATTCTCTTTCCAATCTTCTGCCCAGCATATGGGCACAACTTCGCCTCTGATCCTTTGCACATGTGTCACCTCCTTTATTTCAAAGGAAAGACGTTATTCTCCAATTTAAAGCCAAATCACTTCCTCAACCAACTCTACCTGCACTCACTACCCCTTCACTGCTTTATTTTTCTCTGCAGCTTTTGTCACCATTTAACATCAAATGTGTCTGCTGCTGATGCTGCTGATTGCTATCTCCACCCACGAATGGAAGCTTAGTGAGGACAGGCTGTTTATCCCTCTCCATCTGCTGCTCTTAGAGAACAGTCATAGAACAGTGCCTGAGTGCTCAGTATTTACTGCACAGAGGACTTTTGAGCATCCTAGTGATGGGTGCCTTGATCGTGAACCTCTCAGAGCCTGAAAAGAGACGAGAGAGAAAGCAGAGTTTGTAGGGAAACACAGCCAGGCTGGGATCCTGGGCTGCCACTTTCTGGCTGTGACACCACAGGAAAGTTACCTGACACCTCCACACTTCCATCTCTCTGCAAAATGAGACACTTGCCCTTGCACCAGGTTTTTGTGAGGAATAAATGAGAAAATGCATGCAGAGTGTAACAACATCTGACCCAGAACACATGCTTGCGCAGTGACTGCGCTGTTCATGATCATGTGTGGATGTCACTGCCAAGGAAGCAGGGAGGGGACCCCCACAGCTCTATCCCCACTCAGCGCCCCTGGCAAGCAGCACTAAAAACCCTTGAAATTCAAACTTTGCCTTCACCAAATTTCAGATTACCATACTCAGTGGCTCTTCAGAGACATAAATAGTCAAAATCACTAAGCTAAGCTTCAAACACCAAGGTTTCTTGAAAAATTAATTAGCATCGGAAAAAGAAGCAGCATGATGAGAAATGATGAGAAAAACTAAGCAAAGATCTATAAAATTACAGAATTTCAACATGCAGGTTTGTCCAGTCTTAACTCTCTCTTTCTAATATCCCTGATTATCCTGGAAGAGGAGAGCAGAGGAGAGGCCTGAGGTACAGGACCCCTAGTGATGGGCCCCTTTCAATGGGGCACTCCTGGCACCTCACCTGTCTCTGGTCCTGGCCCTACAGCTCAGTTTTGGTAAAGATTCACCTGCAGGGTGGCACAGTGGGCTGGAAACATGCATCTTTCCATGTCTACCCACACCGATGAAGAAATGTGGAAGTTTTGTCTCTTTTCTTTCTTTTGTTAAAGTCTGCAGTACTCTTGGGATGGAAGGACCCTGAGTTCCAACCTAACTCACAACATACATCAGAATTCAGGGGACCACTCTTTCATGGAATGGCTGCATCTGCAAAAGCTGCCCCAGGTCCAAGGCAGACAGGAGCAAGTACCATCTCCCCAAGCTGCTGCCCTGTACTGTGTCCAAAGCGACAGACTTTGTCCTGTGCTTCTCTCTTCTCCCCGGAGCAGCCAACAGCCGCTCATGTAAAGGGCACCAGTGCATGCCCAGCACCTTCCTGGGAAAGGAGTGTCCAGTCCACCACTACTCCCTTGGGGTCTTCAGAGGCCATCAGATCAGCATCTGGGTATGCACAAGACCACCAAGAAAGTGTGTGGGCTTGGGAGTCAGATGTCCCTGGGTTAAGCACCAGAAAGACTTTTTCTTTTTTGCATCCAAATTATTTATTTTCAGAACCAGTCTTTTTCCACCTAGCATATGAATCTCAATCTTTGGATGGTTGTCAAAGTTTGTAAGATCCGTTTCAGCTTACTTTGGAAAGTCATAAAATATCTCTGAGGTAAGAGATAATGATAGTTCATAACTTCTACTTACTGTTATTTTGGGCACAAGTGAACTCAAACTTACCCCATTCAAAATAAACTCTTTTGCTATCTCTAGATGTTTGTTCACCAGCCACTATAAAACCCGTGTGTTTTCAAGATGGACATTACAATTCATCGTCATCTGCCTGCAGAAGTTTACAACGAGCTCAAATCAAATAAAAAATGCTTCTGACCATTTCTAAACCTAAAACCACAGGGATCCCTGTGGGAGCTGTGGAGAGAGATGAATAGCTGTTCCCACTCAGAGAGCGGCAGCCAGCGGGGCTCTCAGGACTCACCCATCCGGCTTGAGCTCCAGCCTCCAAAAGTGATTCATTCGGAATGGCGGAAGCCAGCGGGGCTGCACTCTCCACAAAACCTCCAGGTTCATCTAAGGCGAATGGTGCCCTTTCTGAAACTGCAGAGGGGGAGACCAAGTGCAGTATGAATAAAATCAAGAGCATATGACTCCTGGGGCACCTTCAAAGAACTGTCAGCGTGGTGGTGAGGCCACCAGAAACCACAGCTGGTAGGAATCACACTGGTCCACATGACAGATAAGAATGACCTGCAGGAAGGGAAGAAAAACAGACTCCAAAACTTGGGCTGGGCATTTAGTTCAGTGGCATAAGCACCTGCCTGGCAAGTACTAGGTTGTGAGTTTGATCCCCAGTACCAAAAAAAAGACTCCAGCACTACTTAGTTGGCCCATAAAAAGCACACCAGTTGGCTTCCTGGAAGCCCCATTTAGAAGTTTTTGTTGGCTTGTTTGTTTATTTTTGCCACCTTTGGTTCTCATCTCCAGCAACACAGACCCTGAGACTTCCTCCTGTGCCTTTCTTCTCTGGCCTCTGTCCTAAGAAGAAAACCAAAAGCTTCTGCCCAGAGTTCCTTACAGCCTCACAAGAGCAGTGGGGTCCCCCCAGCCCCAGCACCCTGGGCTGGGTTAAGACCCCCCACCCATTCCAGCTGTTTCTCACTCCTCCATCCCCACTTGTGACAGAAACAGATTTGGCTTCCTCTAAAGCAGAAGCCCTTTCCCTTCCTGCCCTCCACAGTTCTTTCCAGATCGATGAGATTAGAAATGACCGATTTAATTAGCTCGGTTGCAGCCTCACTTTATTACTTTATTTACAATGAAATAATGGGGAGCAAATGAAAAGGATTTGTCATTATCTAGGGGCTCCATGAGGCTGGGAAGGGTGCTGGTTTCTAGAATCAATTGTAGTCTTTACCTCAAGGCAGACAAGGGGTGTCATTGCCTTTCCAAGAAATCCGGGATCTGGGACAGTTTGTAGAGTCCAGCTGGCAGTCTCAGTGCCATTAATAGCATCCCTGGACCTCAGTATTCCTAATAATCACCCAGAGGTCCTCAGTGGGGCTTCAATCACTTTTTATGGGGCCATGACTCCAGGATTACTGAACCTTGCTGACCAAACTTCAGGCTTGGCTGTACATTTGAATCACTCTGGTACCCCATAGTGACAGCCAATTGCCACTAGATGATTGTGAGTCCTGAGGTGTGAAGGGGCCCAGGACTCCCCCTTTTGGACAGCTCCTTATTTTTGCTGACGCCAAGAACCCCTGAATTGGTTCCAACCAACCACAATACCCCATCCTGACACGAGAACCCAACACCCAAGGCACTAATCCTATCTCCACATCCTACACAGGCCACTGTCCCATTAGAATTTTATTTTCCTTCCTCAACTTTACTCCTTTCTCCAGCCAGCAAACTCTCCTCATTACATAGCCCCAAACAAATGTCACTGCTTCCATCAGAATTACCTTGTTTCTCAGAGGCAGAAACTGTCATTCTCTTCTCTAGGCACACGGAACATCTCTGATAAACAGTCATCAGAGCACACATTTCATTACATGTTTTTCAGTCTTCCTCCAACTAGACAGTGAGATCCTTGGACTTGTCATCTCCTCATCTCAGTATTCCCAGGACCCGTGAAAGTGTCCAGCACATTAGTGAGCATTCAAAATATATAAAAGAGATGAAAGAGTGCATGAATGAATGAATGAATCAATCAATCAATCAATCAATCCATTTTGAGCCAATCTTTTAATCCCAGGTCTCAATGTAACATTGACAAAATGTATAGTTGTCTGAGATGTGATTTCAGAGAGATTGATAGCTCTTTCTACACCCCAAAATAGCTTTCCTCAAATCCCATTATGATGCATGAAATTCTCACCATTAGTTTACTCATTTCATTCAACAATTATTGATTATAACAAGAACTCTGTGAGATAAACTTGAAATTGTAGTTGGACTTCATCTATGATGGCTAGCTGAGCAAAGCCATGGAAGGAGCTACTTTTCTTATGGAAGGAGACACTTTATCACAGATGGTTGTTAGGTTGAATCTCTACCACTTGGGGAACTGGTGGCCCCATTCTCTGAGGAAAGGGACAAACCTATGAGAAGAAATAATTGGAGTGCATTCACGCAGGGGAGAAATATCCTGGAAATTGTGACTGTGAAGTCACCCAGGACTGTCAGGTACTGACCATGCAGTGGAATACAAGACACCATGATAGAAATATTGCAACAAAGGAGAAAAGACGATGAGCTAGATGTGGTGGCTCATGTCAGTAATTTCATCACTCTAGGAGGCTGAGGTAAGAAGAACACAAGTGTGAGCCCCGACTGGACAACTAGCAACTCAGCAAGACCCTGTCTCAAAATTAAAAATAAATAAGGGCTGGGGATATATCTCAATACAAAAGCCCTGGGTTCAATCCCCAGTACAAGACAAAAGATGATGAGGAAAAGGAGGAGAGTGTGGCAGAAGAAGGAAGGAAGTAGATGAGAATGTGGAGGAAGAAGGAGAAAAAGCAGAGGGAAGTCAGTCATCAAATATAGGGGAAATCTCTCAGGAGTGGCAATCTAAGACACCTGACACTTAGCTAAAACTTTCAGCATAAGCCTCCCTGTACTCCCAGCACTGTACCTGCCTGCCAATCATCTTATTTGCTTGTTGAATGAATGAATGAATGAATGAATACTACTACTTTGTAATGAAAGTAGTATTAATATTCTATTTCCTTTATACAGAAGCTTGAGCTTAGAGAATAAAGTGGCTTGACCAGGATTACAAACAGAGGCAGAGTCAAAATTCAGACCTCATTTTATCTGATTTATGGGTTCAAAATTGGTTATCTCTCCATGTCACTGCAGGGGAGAGCCTCAGACTGCCACACTGGTGCTGACCAGTCCATGAAGAGGCCACCATGGAGCTTTCGTGCTGGCTCACAGCAGCTCAGGAAGCTGAACTTGCTGACTACATGTCCCATCCCAGTGCCCAAGGCAGCCATGTGTGTTGGCCGCTTGAAACTGGCCACGACTGGGAGCGCTTACACCACAGATACTGGAAAATGCTATAAATCAGAGCTTCTGTTTGTTTGCTTTGTTTCCTTTCAGAAAGGCAGTTTTTAAAATATTAACTTGGACCCTACTGGGGGGCAGTTAGAGGACATTACTCCCATTTCACAAAGGGAACACATTCTGATGCTTAAAACACTGAATACTCAGGTAAGGAAAAACACTTCTTGGTATCACATCTGAGGAAATGGAAGACCCAAAATTAAGAGACTTATTTATTTCTGCATATACCTGGTACTCATGAATTTTCTCTGCTGCAAAGTGCCAAGCAAGGAGGTGGGAAGCACCCCTCCCCTCAATTTACAAGTTAATAAGGGGTATGTTACAGGTGGAGAATTTAAAACCAGAGGTAAAGTTGACAAAATGTCTGTTTGCTATTTTGATTTGTTTGTCAGTTTTGCGGTATTGAACTTACATCCACAGCCCCTTTTTAATGTTTCAATGTTTATTTTGCTAAGCCTCAAAGTTACCTATTCTGGGTTCAAATTTAGGATTGTTATGACTTGTTTAAGTATCTCCCCAAAGTCTCACGCAGTCATAGAGGAATCTAGCATTTGTGATTGGTTTGCTGTCTAAGGCTGGGATTGGTGGCGTGAATGCTGTGCCCACCCAGGGGCAGGTACCGGCATACTGTGCTTTCCCCTCTTGCTCTTTCTCTCTGGTGGCTTGTGCCACCATGAACAGCTGCCCCTCAGCCACGCCACCCTGCCTTGGAGCCAGCTGAGTACGGACTGAAACCTCCAAAACCCATAAGCTAAATAAACCAATCCTTCCATAATTTGGGGCATCAACTATTTTGTCTCAGCAATGATAGAAAAGTAACCAAGACAAGGATCCTCTTATTTCAACCTCCCAGGGTGCCATTAGGCTTAGCTCTGTCTGCTGTTTATGACCACTATGTTCTGGCAGTTCTGGGCAATGTCAGTACAAATTTCCCCCACATTACACTACAACCTGGCTATTTTTTTTACTAAGTTTTTAATAAAGAAAATAAATTTATTAGATGCAGGCTTTCAAATTTATTGGCATAAGCTGTTTATGATATCATCTTTTAATGTCAGTCACATATTTCATTACAGTATATCTTTTGGCAAATAGCTCTAATCTCTCTTCTTTTTTAGTTCATACCACAAGTTTGCCTACATGGTTACCAGTTTTTGTTGATACTTGATATTTTTTATTTATTTTCCACATCACTAATTCATGTTTCTATAACTATTTTTCATCCTTTTGCTTCTCTAGTTTATTCTGCTGTTCTTCCTCTTAACTTCTTACATTAGGATCTCAGCTTTTCTCCTTTTTTTTTCTAATACAAAATTGTATACTCTAATTTACCTCTAAGTAACAATTAGATGCATCCCACATGTTTTCAAACGAAATACTTTTATCTCATTTCTCCTTTAATAATTTCCTTTGACCCATGGTTGTATTTGAATTAGAGGTTTATTTTCCAAATATCCTGGGGATGGTTAATATTTTGGTAACAATTTCTAGTCAATCTCTTTGAAGTCAGAAAACCTGGCTCTGTTTCATTTTTTAGTACATGCCATTTACAGCTATCCTGGGAGTGGGCTCACAGGCATAATACAGGTTGGTGATATTTTTCAGTCACCCTTCTCTTCCTGCAGGGCCTTCATGAACCCCAATATCTGAATGTTTTCTCTTGTTTTGTGACCCAATATATGTCAGTTTCAGGGTGTTCCCTGTGTGATTGAAAAACTGAAAAGGGGGTTTAGCTCAGCAGTGTAAGTGCCTGCATGGCAAATACGAGGTCATGAGTTCGATCTCCAGTAACAACAACAAAAAAGGCTGTTAGCTACTTTGAGGCTGGGGATTTTGCTCAATGGCATAAGTGTCTGCCTGGCAAATGTAAGCTTGTGCATTCAATCCCCGGTACAAAAAAAAATTAAATAAAAAAGACAAAGAAAAAAAAAACTTTAAAAAAAAGAAAGAAAAACTGATAATTTCTGAAACTGGTTAAAATACTTAAATGCTCTTGATGTTTCTTTTAGCTCAAGATTAATGATTATATTGTCCAAATCTTCCTTGACCTTGCTGATTATCTTGTTACTTACATTATCACTTATTGAGAGAAAAGTGTTCAAAGTCTCCTGAGGTGCTGGAATATCTATTTCTATTCTGTCAATCTTTGTTTTGAATATGTTGAGGCTATATAATTGGATGTGTAAAAGTTTAATTGGTTTATCTCCCTAGGAGTAGAAGTGTATTTCATTGTGCTCAGCCTGTTTACAAACTTCATCATCGCTAGTTAGATTTTGTCTTTCAGACTGTGAGAGATGGGGAAGGTGGCAGGGAGAGGGGGAAGACAAAGGGATAATGAGACTGAAAATAATCAAAATAGGTTATGTGCATGCACCAATATGTTAAAATAAAATTCATTATTCTTTGTCATTAATATGCACTATTTTTTAAAAAAGCTTTTGCCTTCCAGTTTGTCCTATGTATTGATTTTTACCCAATACTAAAACAGTGGCACCAACTTTGTTTAGCTTTATCTAATAATAGAATTAGGGGCACTTCTTTCATACTGTCTATATCCCTATGTCTGAGGGTCTCTTGCACACCATATTGACAATTTTCCATCAAAAATGAAAATTTTTGTCTTTTAGCAGGGACAGTTTCTCCAGCTCCTTTTACTGAACTTCCAACTCCACTTGGTTCTTTTTCATTGTCACAGCCTGTGTTCTTTGTCCTGTATTTTATGAATTCTTTTGGTTTCTCTTACATTATTTTGCAAATTTTTGAATTTATGTCTTAGCTACTTTTCTCATTGCTGAGACAAAGACACCCAACTCCCAACGTTAAATGGGGTAAGATTTATTTAGCTCACAGTTTGCGGAGGTTTCAGTCCATTATCACCTGGCTCCAAAGCAGGGTGGCTCCACAGAGGAGAGAAATTCATGGCAGGCAGAAGGCATAAAAAGCATCAAGCCAAAGAGAGCAAAATAGGAGAGGACAAGACTCTTTCTGCCCTTATGTTGTATACAGGCTACCCATCCTAGGGCAGGGGTAGCACTCACACCCTTAGTCCTAGTGATAAAGGGGAAAGAAACTCCAAACCTACTACATGTCTGCATGAGTTCATGTTCTTTAAAATTAAAGAATGAATTTTTGGAACAATGGAGGTTAAGAGCAAAATATATTTATAGAAAGAAAGAAAGAAAGAAAGAAAGAAAGAAAGAAAGAAAGAAAGAAAGAAAGAAAGAAAGAAAGCTTCTGTCATAAAGCGAGACAGAAGAGGTCCCAAGTGAGTTGCTAAAGACTGTATTTTCTAGGGACTTTTATAGAGCAAAACCACAAGGTGAAACAAGTATAAGGTGGGGAGAAATGGGAACTCACAAGGTGGGCATCAGGTGGGATAGAACTGTGGTCAACCAACAAGACTACAAATAAAATTTCTCAGGTAAAATTGATTAAGTCAGGGACAGATGCGAAAGTGAGTCACATAGCAAGCGGGCATGAATATAGAGCAAGAGCCGTACCTGTAGGGAGTTGAGTTGCTGACTCCTGACTTCCTCAGGGTGACAGAGGCCTATTTAGAATATTGATCCCTGATGGTTATCCTTAGGATGTGGGTGTATTTGCTTGATCTTTTCTTTTGAGGTCTGGACAACAGTGGGTGATGTCTATCTTCCCCACACCTGCAATATATCTGATCTTCTGCACTAGCTCCTTCAAGGGCATAGCACTGACTGCCTATAATATTTCTGACTAATTCAGTTGCCTGGAACACTAGCCCTGCAATTCCAGCATTGGACCATGAATCAATCGCAAACTGTAGATTCAGAGACCTCTTAAAATCCCGCCCCCGTCCCATGACTGCATGAGGCTTTGGGAAGACATCTAGATACAAACCATAACAACTTAAAGGTTTTATCACTTTGCATATTTCTAAGTACTAGCATAGAGGTTATACCCCTGTTACTCTTCTTTTAGCAACCATCCTAGAAACTCAAACATAATTACTTAGCACACTTAGCATTTCAGAATTTAAGAGATTGAAACTTTTTTATTTATTTCATTCTTCCCAGTGTTTATATTCTATTAAGCTTGTGTATTTTAATTCTGTGTTTTAAAACTCCACAAGATGCTATTCTCTCTTTCTTTTTTTGATTTGTTTTGTCTTTTTGAGATAAGATTTCACTATGCAGTTCTGGCTTTGTAGCCAAGGGTGGCCTTGAACTTTGAACTCACAGCGGTCCTCCTGCCTCAGCCTCCCAAGTGTTGAGATTCTAGGAATGCACCATCATGCCCAGACTTCCTCCCTATACACTTAAGGTTAATTTTTATTTACTCATATGTTTAATACTTCCTTGGTCACCATTTCTCCAAACATCCTGAATCTCCCATCTGGGTTTACCTTATTACTCCTTAAATATTAGCCTTTTTCATCACTTCCCCGGGATTAGTTGGTGATCAGTTTCTCAGTTTTGTCTATCTAAAAACAACCTTCTTTCTTTTGTCTTCAATCCTGAAAGACTTTTTTTCTTGAATAATGAAATTGCAATTATCAGTTATTCTTCTCTTTCACTTTGAAGATACTATTCTACTGTTTCTTACATTCCATTGTTGCTACTGAAAAATGAGCTTTTGGAATATGTGTTATTCTTTTGTGAACTGTCTGAATTTTTCTCTGGGCCTTTACAGTCTACTGTTTGTCTTCAGTATTCTGCAGTTGTTGTTGTTTGCAGAACTAGAGATTAAAACTAGAACTACCTCCAGGCTAGGCAAGAATTCTACTACTGAACTAAGTTACCATCCCTAGCATTCTCTAGTTTTATCAATCTTTGTCTAAATGTGTTTTTTTTTAATTTTATTCTATTCTGTATGAGATTCACCAGACCTTCCACATTTGTAAATGTATGTCTTTCATCAGTGCAAGAAAAGTCTCAGCTGGACAATGAAACTCCTTTCCAATGTCACTTCCATTCTCTTTCTTCTCTCCTTCTGACATTTCAAATTGACGTATGTTATAACTTCTATTTTAAACTCCAGCATAATTAACTTAAGTTTTCTCTTAGTTTAAAATCTATTTTGTCTGATGTTAGTGTAGTCACTCTGATTATCTTATAGTAACTGTTTGATAGTGTATCTTAGCATCATCTTTAGTTTCAACCTATTTGTGTTTTGAGTCCAAAGGGACTTCTTTCATGGATATCATGTAGTGCGATCCTGTGTTGTTTCTAATTGTCTTATAGTCACTGCCTTCTAACTAGAATGCTTTATGTAATCATTGATGTGGTTGGGTTTATGTATGCCACTTCGCTGCTTATTTTCTGTATGTCTCCTGTGTTTGTTTGTTCCTATTTCTCTTTTACTCCTTCTTTCACATTAAATAGATATTTCCTCACTTACTTCTCTTTAGAACTCAGCTCTGGCTTGTGTCCATCTGGAACTTTCTCTGACATGGCCCTCAGTCCAGCCCTTGGCCCTGACCAACCCGGAAGCCTTTCTCTGGGTCCAACAGCTAAGCAAGAACACCACTGGGCCATGTGGCCCACCAGGGCAGTGGCCATTCTTCTACCATCATTACATTCTCACAAGAACCTTGGTACATAGAGGCACTCAGTAAACACCCAATTAGGCAGTAAGCAAATAGACCATTACAATTCTACATGCTGAGAGCCAAGATAATAAAAACACAAAGTGCCAAAAGACCAAAGGGAGCAACCTAACTCAGAGCTAGGGTCAATAATCCCTCTGAAGACTGAAGGGATGACAGTAGTTAGTCTATCAGAAAGTAGAAAGTACCACACTAGAAAGATGTGGCTAAGGTAGATTTTTCCAAAATGAGGAGTGTGTGTCACCATGGGAGATAATTTTTGGTGGTGTAGAAAAAATTTTTGTTTTTTTATTTCAATACCTATGAGTTTATTTCCATGTGAATTAGAAAGACAATTGTTCACACACACATACCAATATACACACATACTCAGAGCATCAAATCCATATGTTCTCATGCTTATCATTGTAAAGTTAAATTAAGTAACTGTTAAGTCACTGAGGCAATGGTATTGTTGGTATGTGGAAGGTAGTTTCTGAATGCATGGAGATTGGGAAGCACTGAGCTCAGGCAAGGAGGAGAAAGCATAGGAAAAGTAGATAGTAGGTAGCAGAGATGAGGCAAACTGGTAGAACTGCAAAGGAGACATGGGAACACTTCAGAGAGCAGTCTAGATCTCTTAAAAGAAACCTACCTAGTGAGGCTTTAAGCACTTGCCAAATTGCTTTGGAATTTCTCCAAAGGGCAGAGCATAATAAGGGAGAGAACTGAGACATGTAACTGCCAAGATTTGGGTCTGAGAAAATGGGACATTTTGACAGTTAGGGTGAAGTATCAGCTTGGCTGCCTTTGGGAATCTGCCCAGGGATGGGTGCAGCACACTTCTGCAGGTGTCACCCTGGGTGTTTGGCCCTTTGCCTCATCACCTCTGATCTCTCGCACTGTTCCCCTGCTCTACTTCCTGCCTGTCATGAGTTAAGCAGCTGTGCTCCACCATGCCATGATGCTTTTGCCTTGGAGCCAGTTGACCACAGACTGAATCCTTTTAAAGTTAAGTCAAATCAAACCTCTCCTATAAGTTGTGAGTGTCAGGTGCTGTATCCAGCAACAGGAAAACTGACCAGTGGAGACACTTTGCCCCACATTTTAATTTTTGAAAACTATGTGGCAGCTCAAATAGACAGTGAGTCAAGATAAACATACACAAATATTCATGGCTGCATCTTCTATGATTGCAAAACACTACAAACAAGTTAATGTGGGATCTGCACTCACTGCTGCAAATCCATGTGTGAAGGGTACAAGCATCATAGTCAAAGTCATCTTTAAAAAATATACAGAGGTATGAGAGAAGTGCTTACCCATAAAAGATAAATAAAACTGAGTACAAAACTGTATATTCAGCAGAATATGTAGATATTAGGAATAGTGCTAAATATAAATTGGAAGGATTTTATATATATATATATATATATATATATATATGGTTATATCTGGTGATGTGCTTGTGCTTACAATTTTTCTAAATAACTTCTAGTATTTTGTATCACAAATAGTACTATGTTTATTTATTCTTACAGAGACAAAAAGTTATCTTTTAAAAATAAAAAGGACTTTTCATAAAGATGGTGCTGAAAACATGGAAGGAAATCTTAAGGCCTCACACGTTGGAAGCCAACACAGAAGTTCTAAAGGCTGTAACACCCAGAGTCAAACAGAGCAGGGCTCTGGGAGTCTTCAGGCAGTGCACACAACCTAAGAGGAGCATCAGTAGAAGACGTGATTCTGCCCACTGTTCCATCATCAAAATCCTCTGGAGTGGAGTCAGCCATGAAGAAGATCAAAGACAGCAACAGACTTCTGCTCACAAGATCATTGTGGATATCAAGGCCAGTGAGCACCAGATGAAACAAGCTCTCCTGAATCTCTATGGCTGGGCGGCCCGACAGCAACACCTGACCAGGTCTGATGAGGTAAAAAGGGTATATTTCATTGGGGTCCTAAGATGCTTTGAAAGATACTCTCAGCACTGGGGTCATCTAAACTGGGTCCAGGTGGCCAATGTTAAATATAAATGTAATAATTTTTAAATATAATATAAATTTTAAATATAATAAAATAATATAATAATTTATAATATAATTAAATATAAATTTTATCCCAAAAATAAAGGAAAAGAAGAGAGAGAAGAAAGAAAGGAAGAAGGAGAAAGAAAGAAAGAAAGAAAGAAAGAAAGAAAGAAAGAAAGAAAGAAGAAAGAATTTACGAAGTTACTGAGCACTATTCATTGCTACCCCTGTAATAATCTCCCCGGTGGGGGGAGCAGCTCCTGTGACTAATTTTAAAAATCAAAGGATGACTCAGGCTCCCTTTTATATCTCTCCCCTTTGTCTCCTGCCGCTGCATGCTAAAACAAGGAGCTAGGCTTTTTGTTCCTGTAACCCCGGGCTTATCCTCATCAGTAATGATTTGTCTGCACTATTTTCTGACTCCAAACTGGGACCATGGAAAAGGTGGAGGACATTTATTTTTTTCCAGAACTGAGTATTTGTCCTATACATGTGAACTTTCAAAGAGAGGAAATGAAATAAAATGTAAGAGACAAACAATTATTTTATTTATACTCACACAAATTATTTTAGTTATCTGATCCTTTTTAAGCAAAAGTGAGATAAGTTTAGGTTTAAGATTTTATTTTCAATGTTATCTTTTTCCTCTTCAAGCGTTAGTTAAGATCAGAATCTGAAGGTTGGTTGAAGGAACTATAAGTTCATCTGGTCCATTCCTTTGATTTTTGTAAAAGAGATGCTGAGACTCAAAATTTAGGAAAGAACATGATGTAGAGTACAAATGAGCAGGAACAATTGGAGCACAGTAAAAAAAAATTCTATGGTTTGAAATTATGCAGAACGCTAACATTTCTTAGCTATGTAAGCTTCAGTGACTGTCTTATTCACACTGACACTCGACTCTACAAATGTAAACGGGGATAGTATCACCCACTGAGCAAATGTGTAGAACATAACAAGCAGGCACCATATGTGTCAGCCACTGCACCAAACACCTGACACACACATAAGCCATCAGAGGGCATTGAGTTCTCATCCCTACATCACAAGGAGAGTCAAGATTCACATGCAATTTGCAAGCTCAGGAACCACAGCTGTTCCACACTGACCACTTCCATAAGGATTCCCTTTGCATACTGTTAAAATCAGGAGCAAAACAATGTAAAAATGTCTGCATGCTCAAAATTCAAGGATTCTCTATTTTTTCTAAGTACCCAAAGTGGTTGAGGGTATTCTCACATTCGAGATCAACCTGAGTCAGCAGCTTCAGTTCTAGAACGCTTTGCTAAGTGGTAACTGGAGCTCATTCTTAGCGGTTTCTAAAGGTCATTTGCTTTTATTTCTGCACATCCAGATCTTCTGTTTGAAGTAGATACACACAAAGTCAAGAGGCTCTGTGTATGAAATGGAAAATAAATTCCTGGAGACAACCACCAAGCTGGAGTCAGAAGCCGCATGGTCTTATTGCTGCTTTCAGACCACGGACACAGTCTTGATTTTGCAGACCCTTGACTTTTGTATCTATAAAATGAGAACCAATGGCAAATAAGGATAAAGAAGCACCACTTGATGTCTCTTAGCCAGATAATGACAAATTCAGAAGGGAATTTCAAGATCCCTTACCCCAGGGGCCAGAAACTGAATGTTCATAAGGTCTAGGCTGGTTCCAGAAATGAGTGAAATGAATGCAAAAGAGGAAGCTCATCAAAAGAATGGAATTTCAGCTCTGTGTAGAAATATGGACCTACAGTGGCTGAATTTCTCCCATCTCTAATGGAAGGCAGAAATTTTGTTTTCTGAAACATTTTGAATTTTTTATGTTGACAATGAATTTGACCTTTTTAACACTATATAGGCCAAACTTGACTGAGGGCTAGCTTTGGCCCTCAGGCCAATGGCTTGTGCCTTTTGGTTCTAATCCACCTCCTTCCACATATGTGGGGGACACTGAGATTGGGTGAGGTGAATAGAGTGGCCTCCCATTGCCAGGACTGGAAACAAATGTCCTGTCACACAGCTGAGGGCTCAACCTTGGCAATTCATCTTCGAGTGTCTGGAGAAGACTGGAAAAGGAAGTTTATAAATTCAACATAGTCAGCCAGAGTCTTCAGCACCCTGCTTACTCTGGCAGTGTTGCTTGGGCAAAGCACAAGGTACAAAAGAGAGAACCCACTGCCTCATCATATGGCAAGTCAGGAGGTGTCCGATGGGATAGAGAAGACACTGCACCCACATGAAGGTCTCGGGGAATCTCTTTCTATTTCAGACATTAATACATCTGCATAAGCATAAAGATTATTACTCCGATAACACCCCAAATGCCCTTCCTATTTTCTCGGGTCTTACCTCATTCCTATCTGCTGAGCAAAGAACACCCTCAAATGGCTGGGTTCCTTCTTCCTGTAGAAAGATACAAGGCGACCAGAAGACCCAGCTTCAGAAGTCACAGCCCTGCTGGATAAAAGGCAGCAGGTGCACAGCAACAATTATGCCCATGACCCTAATTGGATTATCAGCAGCCAACCAACATTCAGCTTTAAGTATTTATCTATTCTAAGCTCATGAAAAAATAGAGCACAGTCCATTTCTTAACTGCCCTTTCCAGATAAAAGGAAGGAAAAGTTCCACTTGTAATATGTGGGAGAGTTTCTATTAATGAGGCAGAAAACAAATTCTTGGAGGAAAAAAAGTTACATGTATCTGCACAACCTGATGATGAGGGGTTTTTTTTCAATTATTAAGAGATTTTTCTTTGAAAAGCTAAGAAAGCAAA
The DNA here is from genome assembly GCA_004027455.1 of Hydrochoerus hydrochaeris. Lineage (NCBI taxonomy): Eukaryota > Metazoa > Chordata > Mammalia > Rodentia > Hydrochaeridae > Hydrochoerus > Hydrochoerus hydrochaeris. The sequence continues at coordinate 266,799 of PVLA01000770.1, forward strand.
TAATTTAAATCTCACTTCATAGCCTAGTTATATTTCTGCACTAAGGCCTGCAAAAAATAGGTAGCTCTTTCCAAATAGCATCCCTTTGTTTCTTATGCATCACTGGATCTTCAAGGCAGCATGGATCACAGGTCACGTGCCTGGCCTTGTGTTACACATAAGGGATCTTGTCAGAAACCAGAAGAATGAAGCCTTCCAAGCTCACAGCCTTGGGGTGGAAAAATAAATGCCACCCAGACCATCATAGAACAGCTCTCGGGCATTTGGACATCCCTAAGATCTGTGGAAGCAGAGGATGAAACCATCAGAGGCTCTGGGTGCCATGGAATATCAGGGCATGCTGTTCAGACCTTGAAGGATGAATAGGAGTTTGCTAGGCCAATGAGAGAGCAGAAAAGACAAGTAATACATTGTCATGAAGTGTGAAAATCCTGATTGGCTCAGGAACACCTGTGTCACTGACAGCTGTGGTGTAGAGCTGGCAAGTGGCAGCTAGCTCCTGTGACACTGTACCAAGTGTTTCTGTCATGTTTATCTCCTTGATCTAAAACAGCCTAAAGCCCATGGGTCAGCATTTGTATGGAGGCGCTCAACGTGCCAGGCACCAAGGCAAGAGCTTTGCACTTTTCACTTGACTTACCAGACCTTCAGTCCCCATGGAGCAGACAGAATCCCGAGGCAGTTGGCCATTAGTACTCTACCTAGGTCACAAAACTGGAGAAGGTAGAGCTGAGAGTCACACCCAGGCAGAAGAGTCCCAAGATCCCCTCCGCACCATGCACATGCCACCCACCTCACAAAGCAAAGCATGCTTATGAGTCCTTCCCAGGAAAAGGGCTGACTCCCTATGAGGTTGGGAGAGAAACTAGGCCCAAATTATGCTACCAACTGCTCCAGGTCTGTGCTCAGCAAATGCTTATCAGTGTATTCCTGAGCCATCCTGAGAGGGAGGTGAATGCAAGCTAGGCCTGGTGCAGCTTGAGGCTCATAAAGCTGCTTCAGAGTCAGATAAATTACAAAGGATGCAGACAGTGCAGACCAGGGACTGAGTTCAGGGTGGGATCCTCATCTCCAGTGTTCTTGCTCTGTCTGTCCTGCCATGCAGCCCAAATTAAGCAGCTTTCAAACTGTCCCATGTATCTGGAATAGGTGTGGGAGCACCAGCCTCTGTGATAGCTCAGACCAGTGCTTCCTCCCTGCACAAAGGGCTAAGGCTGCAGAAGTACCAGCACAGCTCCCCTGCTGTCTCCTCCTGGGCTGGGAGCGGTGTCCCCTCAGAAGAGCTGCAGTCCTCCCCAGGACTTCTCAGGTACCCACTTGTTCACAGATTTCACCTCCATCCTGACAAAACACTCATACCACCTGATGCCTACACATCCTAAAGAGTAGGCACTGGCCATCTCAGGAAAGGACAGCTGGTTTCAATCACAACTCCACTTTTTGTTAAAATCTTGAGAATCAATGATTGTAAACAGAATTCATTCACTCAATGCACATTTCTTTAGCATCTATAATGTGCCAGATGTACAGAATCATGATCACTGCACAGACCTTGCCTCAAAATATACAATTTAGTAGGGGAAAAAAAAGCAGTAAAATTAATACCATCACAGTGCAATTAGGAAGTGTTTGGGCCAAAGCAGCACAACTCATAAACTTGGAGGAGAAATTTCTAGTTCTTTTCCATGATTGTGAAAGTGGATCATCAAGAGCCAATACCGGGGAGCATGGCCAGGATCAAGAGACCACGGAAAGGGGATTGGCTGTAGGTTAAAACAAGACCAATGTCTTAGTCGCTTTTCTCATTTTTGAGACAAAATACCTGACACCCAAAGTTAAAGGGTGAAGACTTTGCTGTATGTAGCTCACGGTTTGTAGAGGTTTCCGTCCATAGCTGGCTGGCTGCGAGACAGGGTGAAGTGACAGAGCGGCGGTGAGAGGAGAAAGAGTCCACAGCAAGGCAGAAGGCAGGAAGGAAGCCAGCAGTGAAATAGCAAAGCAGCAAGCAGTGACAGCTGCCTTCTTTCTGTCCTTCATATTCTACCCAGGTAGGGAGGGCAGCACTCACACCCAGGGCGAGGCTTCCCATTATCCATGCCCGGAACTCTGCCAACCCAATCAGTGGGCTAATTTAGTAATCACGACGCTTGAGTCCATCATCACACACTCAGTTCTAGCACCACGGCTCTAGATCTCATCGGCTCTGGAAAAGCCTGCCTATGGCTGTACGAGGCTTTGGGGAAACATCTAGACATAAGCCGTAGCAACCCGGTGCTACGTTTACCAAACTCGCTTCCTCGTATGTAAAACGGGTGCCATGGCAAGGCCTGCCTTCTAGATTTGGGCTTTTTTCTTTTTTATTTTTGGTTCTGGTTTTTGAGTTTTTGTCAAGAGTTAAGTGAGATGACATCTGCTCTGAATCCAGCATGGTGTAAAGCCACACCCACTCCTGTATTTCTTCTTCACAAATGAAGATGCAGCACGGAGCGTGGAGAGTCACGGGAAGCACGTCACAGAGGCAATCTGCGCTTTCAAGGAATCCCTTTGTAAGTCCAGTAAACCTGGAAGCACTGCAGAAGGAGGATGAGTCAGGCACCAAGAGACCTGGGGTAAAACACAGAAGACATCAGTGCCAGTCACAATGGTGTGGCCTTGGACATCTTCGGCTAATTTCATTTTTACTGTTCAACTAGGTACTGCTCTTTATCCTGTGTTAATTACCATACATAGCAGGATCTGATAAAATAAGTAAATTACAGGCCATGGAAAACCAAAAAGGGTGAAGCACGTCATGCTCCTATAAATGTATTACCCATGTTATTCAGAGCTGGGCCATACTGTTAAAAGCAGTTCATAATAAAACAGAGAAAGGATGTGTTTGAGGAAAAAGATCATGTTCAGTTCCCTTAGCACGAGCATATGAGAAAGACCAAGTCCACCACAGAAAGACCAGGATCTGTGTCACTTTCAGCTATGTAACTTTGGTGATGTTGGTTCATCTCTCTGAGCCTCCATTTTCTCATTTGCAAAATAGAAAACAGCAACATATTCTTCATACCATGGTATCCTGAGGAGTATGAAACAGGCCATGTCAAGTGCTTGAAATACAGAAGCTTAAAAGTGTGTGACACTAGTGGGTGATATTAGCTTCTTTGCTGCTGCCCATCTGGATGCCCAAGACCCAGGCTTCTTAGTGATCTTACCTAAAAATCTGTTTCCTGACCAGGACTCACATTTGTCTGTGGGGAAGCTGCTCCCCAAGATGCCATGACCTGTCCACTGCATTAACAGCCACCCTGGACACCTTTCTGTCCCCACATGTCTCCCTTCCCATCTCACAGGCACCCCTTCTCCTTTCTAAGACTAGCCCTCAACCCACGCCCCTCAGTACTGCTCCAGCAAGTACTGTTCTCCCCATGGCCCCCTGTGCACTTGCCAGCAAGGCTGCAGGTACCTCTCCAGGGACCTCTTCTGCCCCAGCCTCCTCTCCTTGTGATCATTACAAGGTGTCTGTTGGCAAAAACGCACCCTACTTCTTGCCTTCTGTCCTGATTCCTTGGTGCTTTGGGTTTGCACCTGCAGGCTGGCTATCCCCAGTCCTTCACCGCAGCCTCAGTGCCCAAGCTCCTTGAAGCAACAGGCCTGACCTGACTTTACCCAATGCACTCACTCAGCAGAGGCACGCCCTTGCCCCTAGCAGGAAAGTTCAGAGTACCCCACATTTTGTCTGGGACCCTGCTCTGTCACTCTGCTGCTTGCAATCCGAGAGTGCTGATTGTTATGCTCTTTATTCCTTAAAAGCTGGTAGTTTAGTTAATAATGAGTCACTAAACTTTCTTTTTGGAGATCATCAGTGATGGCCATCTGAAGCATGGAACAAGGGCATCCATACGGCCTTGGGGGAGTCTTTGGGGCTGGAGACTGAGATAGGAACAAGGTCTGAACTGGCCACAAGTGTCAGGGTTCTCTGTGGCCCTTGTGCAAGTAAGTCCCATGCCAAGTGTTGGAGGATTTTTGTTATGTAACAGAGGTTTTCATTCCATTGGCTATTTATCAGCTCTCCAATGAGCACTGAGAGGAAGTGGGGCCATGGAGGAGGAGCTAGGGGAAGTAACACAGCCAGGAGAGCCTCAGCCCTCATGGAGCCTGCAGCCAAGTGCAGGAACTGAGAATCAACTAAGTGGAAAGTCAGCCCAACTGGGGCTCTCTGCTTCTTCCCTGGGCCCAATTTTCCCTGATTTTTTTCTACCTCTACAAGTCCCCATGGAAAAGGAGGCCCCAGGCTTGTTGGTGAGCCAGGACTTCTAAGCCCCATTGATTCTTCTTTCCCATTTGTGTTGGAGAACAGACAATAGATAGCTAATGGAATGAAAAACCTCTCAGTTACATAACAAAAGTCCTCCAACACTTTGCATGGGACTTATTGCACAAGGACCACAGAGAACCCTGACCCTTGAGGCCAGTTTGGACATTTAGGTTATAGAGAGCTGAAGGGCAGGCACTGTTACACCCTCCATTGCTGGGATCGGGTGGTTTTTGGCCACAGAACTGGCTCCCTCCAAGTTCTGATGGGTACTTAGTACACAGCAATTGTTCTCATGTGTGTTTTTATGGGAACCGGGCTTTTCTGCAGCTGCTGATGCTGTATTTGCAAAGCTATCAGCTTTACCATCAATCCCCGAAGCTTGTATGGTCTCTGAATTATTTAATGATACATTCCAAGAAGGCTGTGAATAATGGAATGAGGTGTAAATAATCTTATCTCTGTCTCTACACATGGAGATCATGAAGGGGCACCTAAAACGGCTCCATGCTGCCAGCCTCCTACAGCACCTGGGCATGATTAAAAGCCAAGCCAGATGCCCCTAGATAACCGCTATTCCCTGCTGGGTAAAAGAAATGAGCAAGTGCCTCATCATATTTCCCGTGTGGAGAGAAGCAATTATATATCAGGCTTCAGGTTCAAATGCCTCCAGTATAATTACAGCTCTGCTTTCGAGTTGTACAGAATCTGACAGATTAGCCAATTCTTTCACCTGCCTGGGAAGCAGGCAGGCGGCTCTACTAATTGACAGACAAGGACACAGAGCCCCAGAGAAATTCCCTGTAGTAGACAAACAGCTATGTTGAGCCAGGATTGAGCCAGGGCCCACCCTCAAAACTGTCTCCATCTTTCCTCCCTCCATGACAGGGATGTCTATAGACCGACACACTCTTGCCTTCCAGTAAGCGTGTGGTAGGAATGTGACCTCCAACACAGTGGGTCTTTCTGAGCTTCTGGCAGCTTATTGTGCAGGCATGCGAATCATGTTTCCTTTAAATTCTGCATCGAGAGTGTCAGACACTTGACCTACTTAGGTAAAGTGAGCCATAGAGGCAAAAGAAGAGAGAGTAAGGATATATATGGTATTACTTTGCCGTATGACTAAAATGAGAATCCCATGTATTAGTGGCAATGTTATCTGCTTTTCTAAACTTACTTCCCTAGGCTTAGCAGAGCAGGTGGAGACAAATGCTGATCATCCCTGCAGCAGTTGAGGAGATTTTCCAATCTTCCAAAGGCAAGGAGCCACACCGGGATAGAGATCTGGTGTTTCAGGCACAATTCATAGGCATTGTCTGGGTTAAACAAAAGGCTCTCATTTTAACCATTCAAATGCTCTCTCAATTTCAAAATCCCCCCATTGTATAAACCCACTTCTCTTGATAAGAAGCAAAAGAAATATGGGCATACAGCTCCCAGTGCAATTTTCATTCTCCTTTTGGAGGAATGATATGTATCCTCAAAGGCCTTTCATCTCTGTGGAGTTCACCACCACCCAGACATGCCCACTTAAGGTGACCACATGGGTCTGTATCTCCAGACTTCTTAGGTCCTCCCTCATGTCCACCTCAATAGGGTCTCTCATTACCAAGATAACATGGACATCACTCAGGAAGCAGTTGAACAGCATTTTCAGCTAATTAAGGAAAGTAGATTATTATAGGGAGGAACTATTCAAAAAATAAGGAAACCAAATTTGGCAGAGAGATGAAACATTGCCTAATTGGGAGAACAATTGGAAAGAACTATTAACCAGAATAGATTCAATCCCAGACACCCTACTGCTTCAGCGTCAAGACTAGAATAGCTTCCCCAGGTCCAATCAATGATTCCACTTCCTCTTCAGTGCTGTGAAAGAGTTTTATCACAGGATGACAAAGTGCTACTTGAAATGGGAGGCTTCACTTTGCCTCCCCTTCTTCCTCTTTTTCTCTCCCACTTCATTGCACCATCAAATTGTGATCGCATCTCTGATACCTCCACGAGGATCCTAAAAAAAGTAAATGTGTCCCATTTTTCTTTATTTACTCAATAATGCTTTGTACATCACCACACTGTGTAAGTGGTCTACAAACACCCTGAGAACAAATCACTGAAGAGTGAGCTCCTGCCTGTCCCTCAGATTGATTCTTTTTCCTAATACCTTAGCTCTTTTGGTGACCCCACAAATACTCTAATCACCAAGCAAGAAAGTGAAGAGTTGCTCTCCTCCCTCCAATTCCTTCATGATGTATATCCACTAACCTCAAATCTCATTAATTTCCATCTTCTTCAATTAATTCTTTGATATTTATTTTCCAGTATGTGCCATACAGTCTTCTATCTCCAGGGAGATAGTGGACGAAGCTAACACAATGCCTGCTCTCACATATTCTATTTCAGCTCACTCCTTGCTACTTTGGGTGAATTATTCATTCCCTATGTGGCTCATTTGAAAACAGAGATTTAAAATAGAATCTTACATCACAAACTTGCTATGAAGATTAAATGTATGACTTAATACCTGCAAACCACTTAGCACATAGTAAGACTCATGCATCTGCTATCAGATTAATCTCAATTATCATACAGGATACTGTTGAATGGAGAATTGTTTGGGATTCCCTGGTGACCTTACACATTTTCTTCTATCCCAAGCAGACACAGCCTCCGACCACAACTGGGAGCGTGCTTTGTGTTCCTTCAAGAGCACTAAGCAATTGGAGGTTTATGAGAATCCACTCTGCATCCATAACACTCATGACTATTTGGTCCTGTGAGGGCAGAAGCTTCCCTGAGACCAGAGCAAAGTTTGTCAAACCACATAACTGCACTCAGCAACGGTGCCCAAAACACTGTCACCTGGCCCCAGTGGTATGGAAGGTCCCTAGTGAAGCAAGAGTGCATTGGTAAACAGAAATACCAAATGGCCACTGAGGATTTAGAGGCAGATTTATTTAAATTGATGACCACTGACAAGAACTCAATTATTGTTCAAAATGTAAGGCTCCAAAGGCCCAAGGAGGAAGGATTTTATGGGGCTACAAGCAAGAAACAGAATACTTGGCTGTGTTTTGATTGGTTCTTACAATATGCATCAGTGACCAGCCATTTCTGGGTGACAGTAGTAGCAGGAACTGTAACAGGAACTATTACCTGGGCAACTAAAGTATGCTGGGGGGGGCATGTTTTCTGCTACAAGAGGTCCCCACCTTGGTGTGTGTGACAAGGACCATAGAAAGCTAGCTTTTCCTTTCACTAAGTAAACAATAAATTGTTTTCCAGCTACATAGGCTGTTGTATCTGGCAGGCATTGGCTTTGGCCCTTGCTCTAACCTTAGGCTTAAAAGACAAGGGAAATATTTTACACAGTTAATGAAATAATGGATACCTTGAAATGACCCTTCATTGACTGAGCCCCACATTCTATTCAAAGTAAACACTGTCCTTCCCGCCTTTAAGTGTACCATCTGGCCTCTGTACCTCCAACTTGTGGGGCTTCACCGAAGCAACCACAGCAATCTCCCAAAACACACAGACAACCATGTCATCCCCTGCATCACCAAGTCTTCTTGAAAGACTTCCGATTTAACCCAGTAACTACAATGGCCTATAAGATCCATGATGAGCTGGCTTCTTCCTCTGCCTTCAAAGAGGCAAGCTACTATGAATCTTGCAGGTATAAGGAAATGAATTCTGCCAACAATGGAGAGAGTTTGACAACATATTCTTCTCCATTCAAGCATCCAGATGAGACCACAACCCAGCCTGCCCTCTGACTGTAGCCTGAAATAGCTGAAGCAGAGAACTCAGTGCACACACACTGTGGGATAGTAAATGTGTGATTTAAAGCTGCTAAATTTGCCTTATCTGTTGCCCTGCAATAAAAAACCTCATACAAATTGTGAATCCATCATGGAACATTGTTAGGCTCAGAAGAAAGATGCAGGGACATCTCTTAAGCCTTGGTTTTTGCATATGTGAAATTGCAACTGTAACAACACGATCACACATACCTCTTTTATTGCACCATTGGGAGAGTCAATGAAATATTAGCTCTGAAAATGTTTATAAAATGTCAAATGTCATAAAGCTGCTGATCAGTAATATTCCACTTCCTTAGACATACATGCTGAGCTACAAAGTTCCTGGAGTGGGCCACATGGAAGACTAATAGCCTGGGAACTACCCAAAGCTGCTTTAACATCCCAAAGCAATGCTCTTTCTTACTTCCGAACCTGCAGCCAGCCAGCTGTTTCTTCTAATGAAGCTCTGCTTCTGCACACCTGCTCCCCTTCTGCACCTGACTGGTTCCTACTGTTCCTGTGCTTGTCGAGTCAGACTCCACCTCTCCCAGGCCACTTTCCAAGCAGCATGACCAGCTCAGCCCTATTCTGTGCCCCTTGCTACCATGTACTGCACTTAGGCTGTTCTTTACTACAATCCCACACTGATCTATTTGTCTATTTGTCTCCCATCCCACCTCCTCAGGAATTGGGTCCTCCTTAAAGACAAGGATTATATATTATGTACCTTCATCATCCCAGTATCTGACACTATGTCCAGTGCATAGTAGGTAGGGTTATACTTTTATACAAGAATATATATATATATATATATATATGTATATATATATATATATATATATATATATATATAATATCCCCGAGATGAACAATAAGCTAAGACTCCAGCAACAGTCTTCTCCCAGGGAAGTCGATCCATTTATAATTTTTATTCCACTTAAGAAGAGGATATGTGTGGGCTTGTGCAGATCTTTTTCTTTAACAAAAGTTAAAACTGAAGGGCTTTGTTTTTCTCTGTTATAGGCAGCTTTCTGGTTCCTGCTTCTTCAAACATCTACCATAGAAAATCTGCAGCAGTCTGAGCTGCATTTTTTCCTGAGCCGTCAGCTCAACTGCTTCTGATCACCTCCTCCTGAGAGGTGGGAGGAAGAGGAGGTGGCTTTGCCAGTGTTTGGATGGAAGAAACACAGACTTAGTTAGGCAGGGACTGGGGCCCCCTCGTGAGCTCAGGAAAGATACAGGAGAGACACAGTGGAGGGGCAGGTAGGCGGTGCATGCTGGCCTTGCACCTGAAGCACGGGGAACTGAGAACCAAAAGCCCCTGCTGGGGTAGGAGACAGGAAGCTCCACACTTCTGCCAGCTCCCTTTCCTGGAGCCCTGGGACCCTCCCAGGAAGTTCTAATGCTAAGGCAGCACCACCCACCTCTCATTCCCACTTGCATGGGGGCTTTGTTATTGGACTCCAGGCTCCAAAAGTTACAGGCTGTGTAACCCAAGTTGCACCAATTAGCCTTGCAAAAACTAAGCTTCACATCTAAAAATGGAACTGGTAATCCCAGCTGGAGGATTGTGGAGAAAAATGAGGCAACATATGCATAAAAACTAGAACATAAATATGATTTTTAAGTATCAATCTCAGGTCTCCTCAGCTGCTCCTCCATGGCAGGGCAGCCTCCTGAATACAAAGGAAAAATGTCTTCTTGAAAGAAAAAGGGACAGTGTGTGGATTGGTTCTTTGAAGTGAGTGAAACTCCACAGTGCAATCACTGCTGAGGAAAGCAGAATGAAGACCAACAGCATTATCCAGGGGGAAGGGCAGTGCCCAGAAAGCTTGCTGGGTGGTGTGGACGTGTCTTTGGTGGCCCAGACCACCTGCATCAGACCTTCCCACATGATTAGCATTTCACCACTTCCTCCTTGCAGATGAGAAAGCTGAAGCTCAGCCAGCACAATGGCTTTCCCAAGAGAGTCCCAGCTAGGACTCCAGGGGATCAGAAACCAACCCCATTTTCCTTGAATTTTTGTTCTTTCTATCCATTATGTTTTACCTGAGAACTCTTTTGATTGCTTGAGTCAGGGAGGTATTGGCCAGGACTGTCCAGTCTCTGACTTTCTTCTGCCAGGCCCTCCCATCAGCCTGTTTCTGCTGAGAGCCAGCCGACTTTGAACTGAACCCACTGGAAACTGAGAGCCAAATAAACCTCTCCACCTTTAAGTTATGGGCATCCAGTATTTTGTCCCTGTGGCAGGAAAGTGACTGAGACAACCATCCTGAAGAGATTGTATCTCTGAGAAACCCTTTCCTGCCCTGTTCTCTCTCTGTTGCTGTGGAAACACTGCCGTCCTCCCTCCTCACACTGCCAGCTCTGACCCCCTGGCCCTAAGCTAGCATTCAATGTCCAACTTCTCTCAGGGCTGGTGCAGCCCTGGGTCTACAGGGACAGACCTGCACTCTTTGTTAAAGTGAGAGCTCTCTGTTAGCTGCCATAGTCAAATCAAGAAAATGTGTGGGGTGATAGTTTCAATGTGCAAAGTGTACTCAGTGATGAAATAAAAAGTGAAAACCAATAGAATTATGCAGGGGATAATGTTGCCTTTTTCTATTTTTATAAAGAATATGACTAGTTCTTACATCAATTATTATAGTGGCCCTTTCCCTTCTATGCATGGGAAGAAAGGAATAGCATAGGGAAGAGGCATACATTAGCACTTTCTTAACTTGATAAAAAGTTGTCTTTCTTCCCTAAGAGGAACCCAGAAATATTGGCCTTAGGACCCAAGATCTCCTTGAAAAGAAAACATTATTTTTGATGTTGTAGAGTTTGTTCAAAAACTGAGAGAGCTTAAATGGTGGTATAAACAAGTATGAACAGGACCACCTGTCAGTCTTCCTTTTCTCTCTCCAATCTCTAGAGAGCTGGCTTCTTTGGGCTTGGTTTCTCTGCTCTAGATCCCAAGTGGGTGGGTACATCAGGGCTGTTCTGCTCCCCAGACCTGCTTTCTTCAGTTTTGGGAGGGAAAGAAGTAGGATCCCCTTTGGCCACTGTTAGAAGCTATAGTCTCCACTTAACAAAGGCCCCACATTTTAAAAATCACAAAATACCTACCCTCTCATTTGTACTTTCTCTGGTTTTTGCATAGCTACTCCCTCGATTAAAGCCCTAAACATGGAGAAAGTGGAGGATGCATGCAGTAGGGTGCTTGCTTCCCAGTCCAGGCCTCTGTTTCATTTTTTCTTCTGGGTTGGGGACAGTAAGGACAAAACCATGGAGAGCAGCCAGCTTCCTTGGGAAGCTCACCAGATTCTGAGCACACAGTCAGCTAAGACCAGGAGTCACTACACGCGTTGGGTCTGCATCCTCCTTAAACCTAACGTGGCTCCCACTTGGAGATGCACAATCTCATCCATCCCTCAGTTACACTCTGACCTGTTTGAGGTAATGACATAGAAACTGAGCCAACAGCCAAGGCCACTCCCTTTGCAAGTGGCAACTGCAAGTGTCAAGTCAGACTCATACCAAAGTCCAGACCAAGGCAGCCTTTTACCCAGTAGATGACACAGCGACACCTGCTCTGATGCATCACGCCTTGCTCCTGTGCTCTTTGTCAGCTGAGGCACAGTAAGAGAACAAGACACAACTGTGAAAATTACTTTTATCCTAAAAAATACTATATTAACTTCACTGTGTCATTCAAGAAATTAAACATACAAATCAACTTTACTTTTGTTACGAAGTTGATCTTGTGAGTATTCTCCTTGGTCTTGTAGGCCTTCCCTTTGAGTAAATTGAAAGGAGTACATGCAGAGCAGCGAATTTGCCCTGGGCTGAGCTGGCCTACCCTGGGAACTGTCCACTCACAGGGTCCACTTCCCAGTGCCCACTCACATATCAACCCATGTTAGTCCCAGGCCCTGGACAGAGCTGAGCCCCCTGTTTTGTTGTCCCTGTTAACTTCTTTCCTCTAAGCCTGTTTCCTTCCATCTCTTTTCTTTGTTCTCTTTCTCTCTGCATCTTTTTTCCCATGAATATGCATAAATCTATTTTACATTTTATATATCAAAGCTAGCTCATTCAATGTAGCACTGAGGCTGTGCTGAAAACTGAATAAAATTTTGCAGTATCACCAGGTAGTGGTAATTTTACCTTCTACCCTCGTATCCGTTTTCCCCCTCTGCACGAAGGGCCTCTTCTTTGAAAGGTAGAGGCATCTGCTTGGGTCTTCGATAACCAGAGTTTACTGCACTGAAGCCCTGAGATTTCTTCCTGCAGTCTCTATGACCTGCCTGAACCTACTGCTGGGGACCTTGAATCCCTACAGCCCCTAAACCTTCCCTGGGCTTCAGGACTGTACAGGCTGAGTGCCTGGGCAGGATTCTGCCCATGGGGCACCTTTGCCATCTCAGTCACACAATGTTCTACCACAGTGGGTGCAGGAACACTGTCTGACACTGATTGAAGGGCTGTCACTGCAAAGGCCAGTTCGGTGGCCTAGAGCCCTCCATCTGTTACATATAATGATGCCCACAACTGGCCAACACTGAGGCAGACCCCCAGGGAATCTGTTTCCTGGAATTCAGCAGCCAGTGTTTGCAGATGTGACACATGCAGGCCCTGAGTGGCAGGCCATCTGTCACCTTCACTGCACCCTATCAAGATCTTTCAGTTCCCTGAATGGTAATGTTTTTCCTTGCTCTGATGAAACCCAAGGACATGTCAGATATAGACAAGAATGAGAAACTTGCTAATCAGCCTGCTGGTGGCTGCCATGCACAGCTGGACATAAGTCCCAGGATGTCATGGAAAAGGCACAGCCTAGAAGTGACCTTGGCTTCCATCCCAGCTCCATTGCTTCTCATTATGTGGCTTTGCCAGTCACTTGGTCTGTGTCCTAGAAATAAGCCAGTCTTGCACTCAGGGTGAGTGGGGTGAAGAAAGTGGACAGAGGACTTTTCTCAAAGTCAAGAAAGGACTTAAGGAAATGTGAAAGACCAATGACACTCAGGGTCACTTGCCAGCCCAAGGCTTCAAAGAAAATGACACAGTAGAGGGTCCACTGCCTGATGGGATTATGGGCTTCTGAAACAGGCACATCGAACCCACAGCATAAACTCCAAGTTCTGTCTTGCCCCACTGACACACCTAACCAGGAACCAGAGGGCAAGGGGACTTGGAAAACTGTCCCTGCGCTTCAGATGGAACACAGCTGAGGACACAGAGCAAGGACAAGAGATATCAGCTTCCTCCATCTCAGAGTGTATTAGACAACTTTCCACTGCTGGGACAAAATGCCTGACACACACAACTTACAGGAGGAAAGATTTAATAGGTTCCCTCCGTGGTCAGTTTGCTTCAAGACAGAAACATTGTGGTGGTAAGGCATGGTGGAGCAAAGCTGCTCGTTTTATGCCATCCCAGAATGAGAGAGCAGAGAAAGAGCCCAAGACAGAAAGCCATGGCCCCTTGGATCACACCCTCATGATCCATCCAGACAACCAAAAGTGTGCTTTACTAAACTTCTAGGCATCTCGCAAACTGACCAAGTTACCAATCAAGATCAACCATCACAAAGTGTAGTCTCCCTATGTGTGGCACAAAAGTAATAGTCACTATAAGAAGATCGAGAAGAGTCAACAAAATAAATTTGTGCAAATCTCTTAGGACATCCATCATCTGGCACAGGGGACCTGCTTCAGGCTCTCCTTCACTGGTGCCCTTGCTTGTCAGTTCTTTCCTAAACCCGTATCTTGTCACAGCCCTTCCCCCAGCAGCTTCCCCCAGGAATCATATCGTTTACAGCAAGACTAGATTCCAAACCTCATAGACACCACTAGAATCTCAGGATGTCCTTTTTTGTGAAGTCATCCATTCCTAATGTTTAAGCAGTTTACACAGCACTTAACCTGATTTAATACTCACATTTGGCAAATCAATATGTGATTGATCCCATTTCACAGATGAAGGACTGAGGCTCAGGATAATTACTCTGCCCAAATCATGTGTGTCCTGGGTAAGAGAGCTGGACCAACACAGCAATCCTTAACTCCCACATCTGCATCTGCATCCACTCTACACCTTACATCACTGGGGGCATACAATGTCTTAGCCTTCCAGACCCCAGAAGATGTGGTCCATCTTGGTGGCAGATGCTTGTGTATCCCCCCAAACCCTCAGAATTCTTTGCTGTACATATTTCTTCAGGCTGCAGTGTGTGGTTTTTGTTAGCAGCCCTGAAGCTAAAACTTCTAAAGAAGGTCCCCCTAGAGTGCTTTGTCCTGTGCTCGATGGGGACACTGCTTCCTTTTTCCCCCTTTGGGGAGATGATTACAGGGGTAGCCATGAAAGTCCTGGGAATTCACAGACAAGTACTCTAGGGCTGGAAAGTGCCCACCACTCCTGTGCCTTGATGCATGACCACTCCCAGACTGAGAGTTCCCTGGGCCCTTTGTTGGGTCAAGCTGGAGATGCCCTTCTCAGAACTTCGCTGAGAAACTGCCCCTGTTGGCCTTTCCCCTCCCTCAGCTCCTCACTGGCTTCTCTGAGAGTACTGTCTCTAGGAGTCACTGTACACGTGTCCCCTTGTCAAGCTGTGTGGCTTGGAAACCTAATCTAAGACATCCTATTATCCCAAAGACCCCTCGTGAGTAGCAGATACATCCTCACATTGAGGGAATGGTAAGACTGGACTGCTTCTTCCAAGTCAGAGGCAATTTCTGTTCTGTTCCAGATCCTCAGGCTGTCTGTTAAATTAAATGCTATCTGAAACTGAAAAAAGAAAGAAAGAAGAAAAGAAAAATCATGTTCCATCAGAGCCCATAACAATCCAAGAAAATCTCCATGATTCTGAGTTGTGGGTTCACTTCTATAAAGCGGAGCACAAAATATTCTGTATGATTTTTCACGGGTATTCACAAATAGTCCTAATTCTCCACAAAATTTTATCTCCACTGTGGCTCATACCTGGCTTTTTACTATCAGAGTTTTGATTACTGCCTCATCAAAATATTCTAATTCAAATCACATTTAAAATTGCAATCTCAAAGCTGTTACACTTTCACTTGAATGAGAACAGTTTCTTCATCCACAGAACAAAGATAATACCATAACCCTCACACCTTGGAAGGAAGATTTGAGAGCTGTAGAAAGCTATTGAAATTTAAGCAACTATACTTTCTACCAAGACTCTTACACTAGCAGAGCTTTGTAAGCTGAAGGTCATTGTTGCTTCCACTGCCTCCAGCCTGTGGAAAGTGAGACCCGGTAAATCTATTGAACAAGTTACAATGTCTTCTACTACAGAGACACAGAGCACTGAACTTGGAATGGCTGAGGCAGTAAGAAAACTCTTCCATTCACAGCTCAACATGGGTTTTCCAGGGCTGGCTAAGTCTCAGCTCAGTGATTTTATGATGGACCCAGGACCTGCCCACACTTCCTGTGTACCATCTGCAGCATGACAAGTTGTCCCTCATTCTAGCTACCCTTGTGATTATAAAGTCATAAGAGAAATACAAATTAATAATACAATAAGATACTTTCACACCTCTTCAAATAGTGTTTGTTTAAATTGACCATGTCAAGGACTGGTAAGGAGGTAGAAGCATTGGAACTTTTATATACCACTGGTGGGAAGGTGAAATAGTGCAACTACTTTGGAAAACAGCAAACAGTTTCTTTAAAAGTTAAAGGTATCCACTATAGGCTTCAGCTATTCCACTCTGAGAAATGAAAGGGTACATTTGTGTAAATGTTCATTGCATTTTTTCATGTCGTAGCCAAAAGCTGGAAACAACATGAATGTCCATCAATAAATAAATGGATAAATAAATTCTGCCACATATATTCAATTAGACATCATTTGGCAACAAGTAGTAATGAGCTATTGATACTCTCAACAATAGGGATGAATCTCAATAATTCTGTGAGAAAGAAGTCAGACAAGGAGAGCATGGTATATGATTTATTTATACAAAAATCTAGGAAATATTAATGAATGCACAGCAAAAGAAAACAAGCCAGTGGTTACCAGGACAGAGGACAACAGGAAAAGAGAGAAAAGAAAAATTAAGAATGAACACAAGAGAATTTGGAGGAGTGATTAATACATTTTCTATCTTCACTGTGATGATAGTTTCATGGTACACCCGTCTTTGCTTGTGCTGATATAACAAAATACCTGAGGCCAGATAATGTATAAAGAATAAAAGCTTATTTCTCACAGGTCTGGAACCTGGGAAGTCCAAAATCAAGACATTCACAAGTGTGGTTGTCTGATGAGGGCTTGTTGGCTGCTTCCAAGATGGCACTCTTGCCATCCCCTCTAGAATGGAGGAACACTGAATCTTCACCTAGCAAAAAGCACCAAACTCTATAAAATCCTTTTTATAATACCACTAATCCACTTATGACCATGGAGCTTTGGTGACCTAGACACCTTCCAAAATGTATCTCCCAAACTATTGCATGGGGAATTACGTTTCCAGCATATGAATAATGATACGCATGCTCAGACCTTAGCAATATGTACACCAAAATGTTATTTGTGTAACTTGAGCACATTATATGTGTGTTTTAAATACATGCAAATTATTGTATTTCTATTTGCCTTAAAAAATTTCTTTAAAAAAAATCTTCTAAGGTATCAGGATAACCAAGTAGTCTAAGGTGCCAAACTTTAAAAATCTGCTGAGCAGTATATAGCATGGAAAAAACAACAGAAATAGTTTGCCTCCACCTGAGAAAAGTCCAGTGAAATATTTGGTCACTGTTATGGTTTGTGCCTGGATGTCCCCCCTAAAGCCTTGTGAGGTCATGGGGGGTGGGCTTTTTGGAGGCAGCTGAATCTAGAGTTTCTGGTTAGTTCACTGTCTAGTGTCAGGTTCGGTGGTTTGAGTGCTGCACTCGCCCTTGGGAGGGTAGTCTGCATACTGTAAAAGGGAGGGAAAGAGACTGCTTCCTCTTTTTTGCCTCTTTTGTCTCTTGTCACTTTTGCTGTCTTCCACTGCCATGAACAGTGGCCTCTCAGCCACCCCACCCTGCCTTGGAGTCAGCTGAGTATGGACTTAAACCTCTACAAACTGTGAGCTAAATAAACATTTCCCCCTTTAACTTTGCGTGTCAGGTATTTTGTCTCAGCAACAAGAGAAAAGTAACTAATTCACAAACCAAAAAACATCTGTTTAGTGACAAGAGGATTAGTTCATCTGTATAGATATAGAGATAGATAGGTGATAGATAGATAGATAGATAGATAGATAGATAGATAGATAGATAGATAGAGATAGCTGTGGTAGGATGCTTTTAATTCTTTTGGAAATAAATCAAGAAAGAAAATAGCTGGATCAAATGGGATCTCTAGTCCTAGTTAATTGAGGAATCTTAGCTCTGATTTCCACAATGATTGCACCAGCCTACACTCCAATTAACAGTTAGTTAAGATGTGTTGCTTTTTCCCCACAACTCCTGCCAGCATTTGTTATTGTTTTTTAATAATAGACATTGTTTTTGGAGTGAGATTGAATCTCGGTATTGTTTTAATTTGCATCTCTCAAATGACCAGTGATGATGGACCTTTTTTCTTATATTTATTTGCCATTTGTACGTCTTCATCTCATAAGTGTGTATTCAGCTCAGATGCCCATTTTTGGATTGGATCTTTGAATTTAAGCAATCTGATTACTTTAAAGGCTTTTATATGGTATCAATAGCCTTTTGTCTGAGGAGCAACTGGCTAAAATTTTTTTCAACTTTGTGTGTTTTCTTCATTCTGTTGTTGATTTCTTTACTACAAAAGCTTTTTAATAATCTCTTAAAATACAGTTTCTACAATAACCTGGAATGTCTCTTGTGCTTCATTTTGATCCCTCTCTTAGACTAGTTGCTGATTGATTGTGGTATTTCCTGGGCTATCTGGTTTTTATTCAAGAAGTCTTTGCCTACACCTATGTGTTCAAGACTTTAACATATTTTTTATTTATTTAAAGAGAAACAAAAGCATGTAAAGAGTAAAGGTAATACAGAATTCCAAAAAGAAGATAAACAATAAGAAATCACTAGTTAATAAATTACATATTGTTCTCTTAGAAATAGTTGCTCAAGTTACAAAATTAAAGCATACAAAGTAGACATTCAAACAGTGAGACTAAACAGCTATGCATGCATGAGTCTCTACATGTATTTCTATCCTTTCTGTATTAGAGGGAAAAACAAAATTTAGCAAGTCAAAACAAAACAAATTCCTATAAAAACATGAAACCAAAAAATCATATAAAACCACAGTACAAGGTGATCTGTAATGATTACTGTGTTGTTTCTTATTATCTTCAATAGAATGTCTATATCATCAGGCATAATTGAATATAGCAGTATAATTGAGTATAGCAGTAAATAACAATATTAGTAAAATAAAACATTGTAGACAGTATAAAACTTCAAAGGCAGGTAATAATCAAACTAGAGTGGATATTCTAGTGGATCTTGTCATCTTAAGTGCAATTGCCTATACTCTCAGACTTGATACTATCAATCATAACAGCTTTGAATAAAATCTATCAATACAAACAGCAATCTAACAAACCTGATTCGATTACAATCAGTCATGGTAAAACAGTGTAGGTTTTACAGAGCTTTAGATTAAGTTAATAGGAAATTAAGGATGATTACCATACTATATCCTGTTATTTTCAGGATTATTGTCTGTGTCCTCAAATCTAGTACAGGTAGAATGACTGGAACAGAATATAATACATCTAAGCAGAGTAGTGTGAGTAATGTTGGTTTTAAATCCTGGTGCACTACTAACAATATAGCGTATCAAGGCCATCTATGTTAGAGAGTCTAGCCATCCTTCTCTGCCTCATTTCTGCTATGCTATTTTCCTGCCTTTGTTTTTCTAGTTTTCTCTTTCATTCTACTGCCTGCCCCACTCATTGAAGCCTTTCTGTCACTGTTCCTAAAATCCTGGTATTTTTTTTCTCTCTCTCTAGAATGTCCTTCAGTATTCTCTGTAGGGTTGGATTGGTGTTCACAAACTCCCCCAGTTCCTCTTTGTTGTGGAAGCATCTTGTTTCTCCATCAACTTCTAGTGACAGTTTTGCAGGGTACATCAATCTGAGCTGGAGATTATTTTCTTTCAGGACTTAGAATACTTTGCTCCAAGCTCCTCTTGATCTGATGGTCTATGTCGAGAAGTCAGCCGTGGTTCTGATGGGCTTACCTTTATAGGTAATCTGTTTCTTTTCTCTGATGGCTTTTAATATTCTGTTTTATATTGAATTTCTGGTATCTTGATAATTATATGTCTGGGTGTAGCTCTGTTTTGGATGTAGGTGGCTGGGGTTTTGTATGCCTCACATAACTGAATGTCATTTGCTTTTCCCATGCTTGGGAAGTTTTCCTTAATTATTTCAGGGAATAGCTTTTGTAATTCACCTGTATGTATTCCTGCTTCTTCATTCACATTTCTGATTCTTAAATTGTAGATTCTCTTGTCATCTTCTAGCCTTTGTATTGTTACTGCCTGTTTCCTTGTTATTTTCAAGAGATCTTTCCTTTCATGATCACACATTGCAAACTTTTCTTCAAGTTTTGATAGTCTAGCCTTAGTTTCTTTTAAGGAGTTTTGCCAGCTTTCAATGGAGTTTTTAATTTCCTGGTAGTCTCTTTGAGTCTGCTTCATGTATTCTGTATTTTCTTTATATTCTTTATTGAATGTTTCTCTCCTTTTTTTGTGTTCCTCCCTTCTTCTGTCTATATCATCCTGAGAGATGCTTCCTGAGAGCATTTCTTTTATTACTCTACTCATATCCTGCTTTACCTGATTTAGTATTTCAGTTTTGAGCTTGTCTACAAGGTCCCGAAGATATCTCTTAATGTCCACTGAAGCCATGTCTGATGTTGTGTCTCTGCCGCCCTCAGTCTCCCTTGTTTTTCCTTTTCCTGGGTCAGTGCTCTTAGGGATCTGAGCTGGGGGCCTCCTCCTGCCTCTCTCTCCTGTCATGGCCCTGGCTTCCTCACACAGTTTACAGTGCAGATCCCAGCCCCCTTCCCCATTGGCCACATTTCCTCTGAAGCATGCT
Source organism: Hydrochoerus hydrochaeris (assembly GCA_004027455.1). Lineage (NCBI taxonomy): Eukaryota > Metazoa > Chordata > Mammalia > Rodentia > Hydrochaeridae > Hydrochoerus > Hydrochoerus hydrochaeris. The sequence goes on from PVLA01000770.1 coordinate 286,985, forward strand.
GGTGAGGGACCTCCGCCCTCTCCTGCCTGCTCTTGTCACTGAGGTGTGAGCAGTGTTTGCATATGCCTGCCCCTCCCCACCGGGCCAGCCAGACTCCAGGGGTCTTCACCCAGTTAGTGTGTGCTAGGTGCAGGGAATTGATTTGGGACAGCTCACTGGGTCTCGGCCAGGGGTGCGGTCCAGTCCAAGCAAATCCCACGAATCTGCTCTGTGGAGGGAGCAACCAACTGAAGTCACTGTCACTGCCAGTTTAGGCTCCTCCTGCCTGATTCCAACATGTCGCCCATTTGGTTGTGCCCTTCCCGTGGGGGGGGTCTCATTCCCAGCACTGACCGTGGATTAATGAAGGTCCCTTCACTGGCTCCACTCTCTGTTGGGCTCACCAACCCCCGACTTCAGCACTGCTGTGCTTCCTGTGAGTGGAGGTGGGAACGAGTTTGGGTGGCTCTGCCAGCCAGCACAGATTCAAGCTGGTGCAAACTTGGTGGGTCACCGCAAAAAACACTGTGTCCCATAATTTTTAGCTGTTTCAGTTGTAGTCCCAATGTATTTGATGAGATTTTTATGTTTAAATTTCTTTCTGTGTCAAGAGGATCCATCTCCCTCTGTCTGGTTCTCTCCAGGGTGTTGTATTATGGCACATGAGTTGTTTCTCCCTGGAGGTTTTGTATTTTGTTGCTCACTGGTCTGCCATCTTGTCTTCTTCTCGAGTTTTACATACTTTATCTTCTAGAAGATTTAGTATTTCTTTTTAACTTAGATCTTTGATCCATTTTGTTTTAAGTTTAGTAGATGGTAATAGACATGGTTCTAGTTTACATTTTGGCATGTGGAAAGCCAGTTTTTCTAGCACCATTTATTAATGAGACTATCTTTCCTCCAGTAAACATAGTTGGCCCCTTTGTCAAAGACAAGGGGCATACTGTATTTGGAGTTGTTTCTGCATCTTCCAATCTGTTCCATGATCCTCTGGTCTGGTCTGGTCTGGTCTGGTTTGGTTTGGTTTATTTTGGGTTTTTTGCCAGTACCATACTGTGTTTATCATAGTAGCTCTGTAGTGTAACTCCAAGTGTGTGATTATGATATTCCCTGCTTTGCATTTGTTGCCTAGAATTGCTTTTGTTACTCGAGATCTCTTCTGGTTCCAAGGATTATTTTCTCTAATTCTGTGAGATATGTTAACGGTATTTTAATTGAGATTACAATAAATCTGTGTAACAATGTTGGGGGTGTGACAATTTTCACTATGTCAGTTTTTCCTACCCAATAGCAAGGGATATCTCTCCATTTCATGTTATACTCTTCAATCTCCTTTTCCAGAATACTGTAGCTTTCAATATAGACATCTTTTAATTCCTTCGTTAGATTGATTCTTAAGTATTTCTTTTTTTTCTCTATGCTATTGTGAAAGGTGTTGCTTCCCTACTTTCTCCCTCAGTGGGTTTGTTATCTGTGTACAGGACAGCTATCAATTTTTGAGTGTTGACTTTACACCTAGTTACATTAATGAATTTACACCAGAAGTCTTTTGGTGGAGTGTTGGGGTCTTCTACATAGAGTATCATGTCATCTGAAAATATAATAATTTAACTTCTTCCTTTCCTTTCCTAATGCATTTTATTTTTCTCTCCTGTATAATTTCTCTAGCCAATGTTTCTGGAACTATATCAAATAGTAGTAGTAATAGTGAATATCCTTGTCTTGTTCCTGATTTGAATGCAAAAGTTTTCAGTTTTTGTCCATTTAGTAGATATTAGTTGTTGGTTTGTCAGAGATGACTTTTATCAGCTTGAGATAGACTTTCTATTCCAATTTTCTATAGGTTTTTAAACATGAATGGATGTTGGACTTTATCAAATGTGTTTTCTGCATCTATTGGGATGATCATGGTTTTTTTTTGTTTTGTTTTTGGCTCGGTTGATACAGTGCATTACATTTATTGATTTTGGTATGTTGAACAATCCTGCATTCCTTGGATGAATCTCACTTGGTTGTGGTGCATAATCATCTTCTTGATGATTTTCTGCATTCTATTTGCTAGTAACTTATTAAGAATTTTTGCATCTGTGTTCATTAGGGAAATTGGCCTGTAGTTCTCTTTTTTATTGGGTCTTTCTCTGGTTTTGGTATCAGGGCAATACTTGCCTCCAGGAATGAGTTAGGGAGTATTGCTTCTCTTTAAATTTCATTAAAGAATTTGAGGAGTAATGATATTAGATCTCTAAATTTCTCTTAGAATTCAGCCATGAATCCATCTGGACCTGGGTTTTTCTTTGTTGGTAAATTTTTCATGATTTTTCAATTGCATTAACTGAAACTGGTTTCCTTAGAATTTTTATATCTTCTTGATTTAACTTTGGTAATTTGTATATATCTAGAAATCTGTAATTTCTTCTGTGTTTTCCATCTTACTAGAATAAAGATTCTTGAAATGGGTATTAATGACCTTCTGAATTTCCACAAGATTCATAGTGATTTCACTGTTTTCATTCCTTCATGAATTTTTTTTTCCCCTTTGGTACCAAGGTTTGAACTCATGACCTTGCACTTGCCAGGCAGGTACTTACACCACTGAGCTAAATCCCCAGCCCTACCCTTTTCATTCCTGATAGCATGAATTTGAATCTTTTCTTTCATTTTTTTAATAAGGCTAACTATGGGTTTATCAATTTTATTTAATCTTTCAAAGAACCAACTCTTCAATTAATTGATTCTTTCGTATTATTTTCTTAGTTTTAATTGCATTAATTTCTGCTCTCATCTTTATAATTTCCTCCCTCATATTGGCTTGTTCTTTTTCTAGAAACTTGAGGTGTAACATTAGATTATTTATTGGAGCTTGTTCTGTTTCCCTAATATGATAATTCACTGCTCTAAATATCCTTCTTAGGACTGCTTTCATTGTATCTCATAAATTCTGGCATGCAGTAGCACCATTATCATTTATTTGTAGATATTGTTTAATTTCTTCTTTAATTACATTTCCATGTGTTTATGGAGGTTTTGTGTTTTCCTTTGTCACTGATTTCTATTTTCATTGCACTATGTCCAGGTAATATGCATGGAATAATTGCAGTTTCTTTGCATTTACTTTATCATGTTGTGTGGGTTAATACATGATCTATTTTAGAGAACATCCTATGCACAGATGAGAATATGTATTCTGATGATGTTTTGTAGAACACTGCTAACATCTAAGTTCATTTGTTCATAGGTTTGGCTCAGTTCTGATATTTCTTTGCTGATTTTTTTGTCTGGTTGATCTATTTGTGACAGTGAGGTATTAAAGTCCCTTGTTACAATGGTGTTAGTGTTTATTTGACTTTTCATGTCATTAGTATTTTATATAATTGGATGTTCCCATATTTGGTACCTATATATTTATGACTGTTACCTCTTCTTGAAGTTTTTTCTTAAGTATGTAGTGACTTTCTTTATATCTTTTGATATTTTTTGAATTGAAGTTCACATTGTCTGCAAATAGAATACCTAACCTGCTTTTCTTCTGGGTTCCTGTCACATGTAGTATTGTTTTCCATCCTTTGACTTTCACTCCATGAATTTCTTTTTGAGTTAAATGTGTTTCTTGCATACAGCATATTATTGTTGATCTATTCTGCCAGTCTATTTCTTTTGATGAATGAACTAAGGACTATTTACATTGGTAGTTGTAACTGATATGTATTGACTTTTTCTTGCCATATTATTTTCCTGTCTTTGCTCTGTGCTTAATTGCTTGACCTGCCTGATGGTTTCCTTCTATTGGACAATACATCTGCACTTAACCCACCTTACCCCTGAATTTCCAATAAATTTGGAGTCAGATGTGCTACCATTGCACCACACAGTCACTCTAGTAAGTTTGGGGAAATGATAAGCTTCCCTTACCCTCAATTCTTGTATCTATGCAATAGGAATACCTCAAAACTAAAACTTTAAAAAAGGGCTGGAGATATAGCTTAGTGTAAATGGCCCAAGTTCAATTGAGAGGACAGACAAACAGAATCAGAGAGACAGAGACAGTGAGACATAGAAAGAACTAACCTCCAGGAAAATGAGAAATCATGCATGTGAAAATCAAGAACAATGTCTAGCAAATAATAGGTACCCTGTAAATTAATCTATCTCTATGATAATAGTGATTCTATGTCAAGTTCCATAATGCATTAGAACTGGGCTCTTTGTCAATTATATAGTTGCTATCATTCCATTTTTCAGTTGAGATGTGGAGGGTACAGTGTTTATTTCCCAGGCTCCATGTCAGATTCACTGTAAGAGCTGCATTAGAAATTTCTTCTGTAGTGCACATTGAGCAATTGTTTACTGCCCAGCAGTGTGCTTGATGTTGGTGCAAGAAGAATGGGGGCAAAGACACAGATTCTGACCTCTGGAGCTCAAAAAGTGTGAGGAGCAAATCAAACTAGAATGAGAGAATGAAGCAATGAAGGATACAAGAACATAGAAAGACATTTGTCCCTTCTGGGAAGCAGAGAGATTAGAGAAGGCTTTCTGGAGAGTATCTTATCTGAGTAAGGTTGACAGAATCTTAGGGTTGACCCAAAGAACAGTGTGTTCAAGGCAGATGGTCAGTCAGAGCAGATTACATGAGAGAACTGAGCTGCTGCTGAGAACAGGGGCGGGGTGCTGAGCCCCCTGCCTGACCCTGGGAGGCTTCAGGGAAGGTTCCCACCTCCTCCCACTACCACTGTCTGCCCTGCTGTCAGCACACACAGAGCTGTGCTTGGGGCAGAAGCTACCTGTCACTTTCGCTTGGCCAACCTACATACAGGCATCCCCCGGGGATGTGACATCCCACCTCTTGGCAGGACTTGCATTGTGTGACTCCCTGCCATGGGCACGACCCAGTCAGGGGACTCCTCATCATGGAACTTTCAGATCCATGCTTTTATTCTTATGGTGCATTTTTATTGCCCTCTGTTCTGCATAGCCTTAGGACCGCTGCCTCCTGATTAGTCACAGTATTATGTCTGCTGGGAGAAAGATGAGACCTGATGGCTTTACTCTGCTCCCCACTCAGCCCCCTTTCTCAGTCGGTCCCATATTTCCCACCCCATTCTCCAGGATGGCTGACTCCCTGTGACAGGTTGGCACCCTAAGGAGGGAAGCACCTGGTGCTAGATTACACATGCTGGGCACAGTCTAGCAACCAGGGTAGTGCTATAAAACAGATTTATACACATACGGAAAGTGAAGCTTAGTGCAGGAAGGAATTTATCTGAATCTCAGAGATCATGGGTACCAGCACTAGGATTTTAGCATCACTGCTTCAAAGAGCTTGTCATTTTCCTGTACCAAAATGTGTTCTGAACCACAAATATCAGGAGGAGATGGAAGCAATGAATTTAGTTCTGTGAAAACTCCTCTAAAGACCCTTCAGGGACCATCAGCCTCTCTTTCCAAGAATGACATAGAGAGTGGGGATACTCCTGTAAAAAGAACCTTTCAACAGTAGTCTTAAGGTGGCTTAAAATTGTGAGTGATGGAAGTTGATTTACAGTTTTTAAAAGCATTCAGTCTGCTAGGTGAGAACAGACTATCAAAGGCAAAGTGGGGGGCACAGAGGCCCATCAGGGGCCCATTGTGAAAGCTAAAGGGAGTAATGCTGGAGTGGGGTGTTCAGAGAAGCAGGGCGGATGGAGCAAAGTCTTCTCTAAGAAGAGCACCCACTGCCTCACTCCCCTGTGGGCTAGATACCTGGGTAAAGCAGTGCCATGAACTACAGAGGAGTCCCTGGACTTGGACTTGAGTGACTCGGAGGAGGGTGGTGACAATTACCAAGACAGGATCATGATGGGAAGAACAACTGTGGAGGCAAGGTGGGAAATTAAGACTTTCTCTTTTTCTGAAGTATCAAGTTGAGCTGCCCATTAGTCATCTATGTGGAGGTGTCAAGGGGCAGGCTGTGCACATCTGCAGCGAGGATGTCAGAGCTGGAGACATAAATTTGGAAGTCATCATGAAAATGATATTTAAAGCCATGGAAGTGGATGGGGTCACTTCAGGACAGTGTGCAAGTGAGGCAGAAAAGAGGACCCAGAACTGAGCCCTGGAAGGGGTCCACACACATATCTAAAATAACAGAGGGAGTTCCAGCAAACGACATTAAAGGGTGGAGGGTGGAGAGCACTGAGAAGAGCTGAGTGCCTAAAGCCAGGAATAGACTCAAGGAGTCTAAATCATGACCCCTACGAGAGCATCTAGGAAATAAAGGTGACTGCAAAGAAGAGACTCTTGAATTCACCACCCTTTTTATTCTCATGGCAATGATATAAAGAAGTGATGATGACCTGACAGAGTAGTTTCCATGGAGTGAGGGGTCAGATCCGTCCCACCTGGAAGAGATGTAAAGGGAGATAAGGAAGTAGAAGAGACATCAAAGAAGTGACCCTGTGAGAGAGGAAAGAAGGGCAGCTGAAGTTAGGTAACTCTAGGCTGTGCAGGAACATGGAATTATTCTGAAGGACCAAGCCAGGTATAGGAGTAAAGTCCTATAGTCCACAACACAAAGGGGAATCTGTCTTTTCAAGGAGCTGGGACCATTCAGCCATTGGAATGGGAGAAGCCAAAGAGAGTGCAGAAACAGGATCTGGGGCAGGGAGAGGAGGATCCCCAATGGGGATCTTGTCACTTACAGAAACCAGTCAACCAGTCGAGAAGGAAGTCAGCAAGAGTGAGTGGGGTGTGCGGGAGGAGGAGTAGCCAAGTACAGAAGGGTTCTGCACCCCAGGTGGGGCCCGCCTGAAGTTGTGTCCAGGTTCCCTGCACACACAGTCTGAGGTGCTGTCCGTGACTCTCCAGTGTGTTTTGCAGCACAGGTCCGGGGAGATAATGCAAGTCATCCCTTCCATGGGCAGCAGGGTGAGGACCAACCAGACGGTTATCAGATGAGGGACCTGTGGTTGTGAATGATCACAGAGAATGATTTTAACAATGGTTCTCAGAACCTAAAGTGTGCCACAAGGAGAAAGATAGCAATGGGGATGCTGAGGGCATGGACAAAGCAGAATGGGGAAAGGAGGTGGACGCCAGTGATGTGGGGCTGCATGTGCATGTGCAATCCAGAGAGTGGACGCCAGTGATGTGGAGCTGCATGTGCATGTGCAATCCAGAGAGTGGACGCCAGTGATGTGGAGCTGCATGTACATGTGCAATCCGGAGAGTGGATGCTTGTTGTCAGAGTGTCATTCTTCAAGCAGGGGTCTCAAATGTGCTTTAATGGAAAGGCATGGCCCCAGGGTGAGCAGCTAGGGACAGCTGGGGAAGAGGTGGGAGCGGGGGCGGCAGCAGATTGACAATTTCTGGGGACAGTGGTGGACTCCGCCAGGAGACCTCTGCTCAGAATACTCATGCCAGTTATGAACTGCCTGGCTTGTCACCCTCAGCGCCAACTCAGAAGACACACCTGCGACACACTGCCCACTCTATAGAAATGTGTCCCCTCCACATCTGGCCCTTCATCCTGCTCTATCACAATCATTGCTGCTTTCTATCACTGCCCTAGACACTTGTCTTTATGATATTTATGTGTTTATTTGCTGGTTTCCTCACTGTTCCCCCACTGGAATACAAATTCTGTGAAACTGGGGTCTCTGCCTCATTTGCAATCAGTGACCCTTTGTTAAATAAATGAGAGCAAGTCTGAAGGTGCCAACCAAACCTACACGAGAGCTTCCCAGCCCTGCTGTGACACCACCCATCATTCTTACTCTCTCCAGTAGCTCTGAGCCCCAAACAGTGAGTGGGTGCCAGAACACTGGTCAAGGTAGGAAACAGGCAGACTTGGGATGTTAGAAGTAAAATAACAACGAAAAATGCAAAACCAAAGTGCTATCTGTAGAGTTCACAGCAGCTTCAGTCTCAACAGCAGCCTCTGTGTGACCTATGACATCTCCTCTTCACCTTCCCTACCCCCTTCCTGCTGTATCTGTCACCTCTTGAAAGACAGAGAGGGACTAAGGACTAGATTCGGGGCATTGGCAAACCTTTCTTTCTTGTCAGCAAAATCTTTTGAACAAAACTTTTAAAGCTGTCCTGAGACAAGCAGGGGCTGGTGTGATTAAGAAGATAATGAAACCCATTGCCCATGGCTCAGCCACCCTTGGACCTCTGTGTCCATTGCTCAGGCTGCTCCAGGGCCTTGTGGGTCCAAGGAGCATAGCTTGAAAGTCATTGATCTAGATTTTTGTCTCTCCACAGTGGAGACGCCCTACAATGACAGCTCCTCTCAGTTACCTGAGCCTCCAAAAGACAGTCTCCTGGTGACAGAGCTGAGCCCCAAGGTCCCTCACGCTGGGATGTTGCTTCCTCTGTGATCCTGATGGATTCTGACAGCAATTAGCAGAGGGAGAAATTCCCCTGTAGAAAGGTGGGAACATTGATTAGGCACCTCGCACCAAGAGCCGGGAGATGACACAAACTTCATTAGTATTTGTGGCCAGTGAGCTGTCCCTCTTTCACCCAAGGGCTAAAGGCAAATCCAAACTCTACAAATAAGGGGACCAGGGCCTTTAAATCTTGGATTACACCAGAGTGCAGTTTCCATATCTTTAATTTGCAGTCTTATTCCCTAGACATGTCAGGGTTGATATGAGTTTAGGGATTTTTATTAAATCAAACACCTGTCAGGTGGAAGCTGGTTTCATTGCTGATGACATGGTCAACCAGCAAATGGCCAGCAGGGGCCTCAGTTGCAAACCTTCAGCACCCAAGAGCCTTGGCTGTCTAAGAAAATGATGCCAGTATATCCAAGTCCTGGCACTTTGCACCACCTCTCATCTCTTGCCCCCCACTCGCTTGGGGTTTTGTGAGTCATTCTGTGACTGTTCATTGAGCGCACTCTGTAGCAGGCATTGGTCCCAGTCCTGGTGTCCAGAGCCATTGCACTCATAGCTAAGATGTCCCTGTCCATGAGGAAATCACAATCCTTGAAGCAAAGTCGTGGTGCCAGAGAAGGAAGCAGCTCTGCAGGAGAATTCATCACTGGTGGGATGGGTGCCTCATATGCAGGGAAAAAATCCACACTCAGAGAACTTAAGAGCAATTCTCTATGTGACAGCATGGGGAAAGGTGAACCCAGGGTCAGGAACCTCAGGTGAGCAGTCCCGGAGGAGGAGGGAGTGTGAAGAGCTGAAGGCACTGTCACTGTGGAAAGGCTGGAGAGCAGGGGCCACTAAGTTGGGATGCAAAAACTCACAAGCTTAGTAAAGGAATTTGAATGTTAGCTCCAAGAGGAAGAATCATAAAAAGCTCTGACGTGGTAGCAACAAGCAGCCTTCGCATATGGAAAAGATAATAATTGCAACAGTAAGGACTCTCTTAGTTGCAGGTTTAAGAAACTCAACTCTAACTGGCTAGGATTTGGTAACTGAAGGAAATCCTAGAGACTTGGCTGGTTGGATTCAATCAGAGATCGATCAAGATGCCTACATGCTAGCATCAGGACCATGTGTCCCCATATCTGGGATCTTTGCCGGCTTCACTGTCAGACAGACCTTCTCAGAGTACCTGCCCACAGGTGCAGGCTAACCCGACAGCTGGTGACATTCATTACTGCTTACTCCATTCAGACCATACTCTGAACGCTTTCTGACTCATTCCAGTATTTAAAACCCAAAGGACCCACAAAGTGGGTGCTTTCTATAGATGATAAAGTTGAGACTTTTGGGGGTTTAAGTAATCTTTGCAAAGTCATCCCACTGATGCTATGGTCTCAGAGTGTCCCCAGATTCATGTGCTGAAAATTAATTTCCAGTGTGACAGAATTAGGAGGTGGAATCTTAGAAGCAGGAACAGACCAAGCAAAACAAGCAAGAGAAAGAGCTGAAATAAGGACCCCAGCTTGAATCCAGAGTCCGTGCAACCCAGTTACCCACTTCAGCCGACAAGGATTCAGCCGTCTGCAATCACAGGGGAAGGCAGCCTCCTCCTGTGGTTCCTTTCTAGGCTCACATGCCATCAGGTGATCCGAACCCCAGGCCCCAGCCTATCCTTACACCAAAGGCAAACCAGAGAAATAGAACTTGACAACAGGCCAGCCTGGAGCCGTCCTGAACCCAGGACAGTAGTGTCACCTTATCCAAATCCTCTGGACTCACAACAGGAGGGCAGCACCCCAAAGGGAAATCAGGGATGTTACTAAACAGAAAGGAAGGAGTTGCGGGACAAAAAAAAAAAGAAAGAAAAAGAAAAAAATAGCAACAGCAATAATAAGCTTGCATGCACATCTCTCATTATATTTTACAAAACACTTTCTCACTCACTAGGCCCTTTGATCTCCACAGTACTCTGTAAGAAAATAACAAGCTAGGTCTTGGTCTAGGCTGCAAACAAGAAAGCACATTTGGAGCAGGAGATGGCTCATCACTGCAAAAGACAGGGCCCATCTCTGCCTCCTCAGTGCCCCATACCTAACGTTCCGGGCTCACTGTCCCCCTCCCCACCTTCAGCCTCACGGGACAGACAGCGAGAAAACAGGCCTCAGGGACACGGATGAGCTCAACAGCTTGCCTTGCTGTGTTCTCCAAATTCTCCTAACCCTAGTGAGAGGCAGAGCAGAGCTCTCTTCTGACTCCAGCCAGACCCAGGCCTGAGAGAAAGGAGTAGCTTCCAGGATCACACAGCTAGCAAAGGTAAAGCATCCTCACCAGGCCATGCCATACTCAGGCGACATCCTGTCACCAGAGCCTCCCTTCTGCCTTCCTCACACACTCCCCCATCCTGAGGCCTCATGCTCTGCTCCATACAGGGCCACGTGAAAAACCCAGGAGATAAGGCTCAAGGCTGATCTACCTGAGAAGACAAGTGCAGGTCACAGAGATAACATGTGACATTCATAAAAGTACAAGCCAAGCATGGTGGCACATGCCTGTAATTCCAGCACCCAGGGAGGCTGAAGCAGGAGGATCACAGATTTAAGTCCACTTTAGGCAACTTATTGATTGTCTCAAAACAAAAATAAAAGAGCTAGGGATGTAGCTCAGTGTGAAAGGCCTGAGTTCAATTCCCACTATCATAACAATAAATAAACAAACCTAAAAGTCCAAGCAATACTGTGTGAAGCATCTTTTCCATGCCCAGAAGTGCACAAAACATTCTGGGTTTCTGTGACTTCTTGGCTGTCACTGTGACACAGAAATGAGTGCCCCAACTGAGCCATAGTTACCACCAAACTGAGGGCCAGGCCCTGTCCCAGCCCTGCTCACAGTTTCATTCATTCTGTCCCCAGAGCAGCCCAGTGAGGTGAGCACCACCTGATGGCACATCACGGAGGCTCTAAGTGCAGCTCAGGCCTGGAGCACATGTGTGGAACCCCAGCAGCTGCACCCTGGCCCTCACACGGAGCAGCGCCCCAGTCAGAAGGATAAAGTGAGTGTAGCAAGGACAAAGGGGCCATGGGCACCAAATGAGGCAGAGGGCACTCAGGGGGCCTTAGGAGCAGTACCAGCCAGCAAGGAGAAGCCCAGGCCCAGGCCATAAAAAGAGACCCAAGCGCCTTCAGTGTGTGGCCAGGTGGACATGGTCCTAGGATCTTCCACTTTGCCTCTCTGTGCAAGCTGGGGACACCTGCCTGAATGTCACCCACTCTCCTCACCTTCCACAAACCCTACCCATGCTCCACACATCCAAGGAAGGCCCTTGCTTCTCTAGGGCTTTGTGAGGCCCATATTTGCTAAAGCCCTCATCAGCCTTGGTCTGCCTCACGGTAGAGCAGTTCTTTAAACTGGCTGTTGTTGCTCCAGAGGTCCTGGAACTGAGAAAAGTCAGAACTCAGAACCAGAGGGCCCAAACAGGCCACTGAGCTCGCCAGGCAAACCCTCCTTCCATCCTGAGGACTCTGGCAGGCCAGACAGATCACGGGTGATGCCTGCCTCCGTCTAGTGGGCCCACACAGGCTGGTGAGATCAGCAGTGACACAGTGGGGCCCACACCATGGGAAGGCAGGATTGGCAGCCTGGAAAATCCGAAGCCGCAGCAGCAATACAAACCATCAGCTGGGAGAAGTTAGGTGAACCGTACACAGCCTGGGCACAAAGATGCGAGGAACAGAAGCAGGTGGGCAGGGCTGCCCCTTTTTCTTGCTTTTTTAGCGTTTGTTTTTCTTTTTTTCCCCCTGTTCTATTTTGTCTTGTTTTGCTTTTCTTTCTACATATTTATTTGTTTCTTCTTTTTGCTATGTGTATGGTTATTTTTTTCTCTGAGTTTTTTAATCCCCTTCTTTCCTCTATCTTTCATGACTTAGGTCTAACCTTTCTTTTGGTTTACTTCTACTCACCCTCTTCCTCCCTTTTGTCAACTACCTCACTTGATTTTATGAGTAAACAACATCTCTTCTCCTCAAGGTTTACATCAGTACTCCTAGTTCTCTTCCAACCTTTCTCCCTTGTGTCCCACAATTACCCAAAACTTGGATAATCACCCTGTAGCCTCCAGCCTTGCCCCTACTGGACAAGGACTTCATCCGTATCGCCGTCCTATCCCTGTTCCTCTTAACCACTCCCTCCACACATGCACAATATAGTAAAATCACTCTAGGGAGCGGAAAACCATTACATCAAAGTTCCTGGTGCCAGGTGGATTATATTGTATAACTATAGAACTTGCTCCTATGGTTGGAGGCATCAGAGTAATAGTTACCACAATTTGTCAGTAGCCAGGCTTTGCTTGAGTCTAGTGTTATTGCTGGCTGTACTACTTTAACCAGGATCTCAAGCCTGTTATAACCAGTTTTTCTCCCCAGTATGACAATACTGAAACTATAAGGGGTCAAAATGATCCCCATAGTCCAGTATCAAAGGAAGGAGCCCTGAGTCAAATAGATAGCAACTTTACACTCTTAATAATTGGGAAGGTAGGTTCTCGAGAGAGACATAAAGACCAAGAACAACCTACATCTAGAAGACATCTTGAGGAAGAGATATTTCCCAGTGAACCTTGAATACCACAGTCAAAGCTTATTTAACTTAAGACATCTACAAACATCAACACAGAAAATAAAATTTTCATGACTCACGCAGCTCTTGAGGGTCTTGGCGTGAACCTCAAGAAGGGATGAGAAACTAAAGAAGAGACGAAGCTAGAGTCAGGTGGGGCCCTTCCTCTCTTGATAGCAGGAAAAAACCCTCCATCTCACTGCAGGGGCATTTATTTAAAAATTTTAGCAATTTAAGGTCACATGGCACTCTGTTCTCCTAACAATACCCTGTTTAGGTTGTCTTGGGGCCAGGTGTTCTCCGGGCTGAAGCAGCTTCTTCACGTGGCTTCCCTTAGGCACTCTTTGTTCTCGGGATGGCCATTTTCCAGCCTTGCATGTGTGGTCAGTTTCTAGCTTCAATGGCTTCCAACAAAAATAAAATAGAAAATAAAAAATGACAAAACAAAGAAGCAAAATGCAACCCCAAACACACATCCCACACAGGATATGTCCAGAGCATAAAGAGAGAGAGGAAATTATAAGCCAACCATTGGAACTTTCTGAAACAATAACAGAAGAAGTGAAAAAAGATGGAAGAAACTACAGGAAAAATAATCTCTGAGGTGCAAAAAGAGATGATAATCAACATAAATGTCATTAAAGCAGACACGGATAAAAATAAAGGAGCTTGAAGAGTAATGGAAACTATGAATGCTCAACATTAATTTAAAAAAAGTAGAATCAATGAAACAGATCTAAACAGAAAACCAAGAAATTAAATACTCCATTGAAAGCAAACACAAAAGAGTAAATGAAAGCAAGAATAAGAATATCAGGTGTATAAGACAGGATTGCAACTAGTGGCAAGGAAAAGAAACATGTCTTAAAAATAGCAAGAGACCATGAAAAATCAATCCAACAGCTACAAGATGAAGCAAAGAAGAACAACGTAAGATTGGAATCAGTGAGAAAGCTAGAGACAGCACAAAAGCTATTAAAATCCTCACCACAGAAACAATGGTAGAAAACTTCTCAAATATGGATTAACAATTTGTCATTCAAATTATCAAAACATATAGTGCCCCAAATACCCAGGACCAAAATAAATCTATACAAAGACATATAATAATCAACATTCCAGAAATTCAGTACAAGAACAAAAGATTAGAAGAAGCTAAAGAAACAAATCACCTATAAATCAAAGTCCATTAAAATCACAGCACACTTCTCAACAAAAACCCTCAAATCAAAGAGAGCTTGGACTGAGATATTTCAAGCCCAAAAGAAAACAATCTTCAACACAGATTGATGAATCCCACAAAATTATCTTTCAAACTCAATGGAAAAGTAAGATGTTTTCATGACAAAGAAAAACTGAAAAAAATTCATGATCACCAACCAGCTCTTTAGAATGCTTTGAAGGGTATATTAGAAAGAAAAAATCAAAGACAACAACCACAAAAACAACAATAGAAAGAAGCCACCAGGCAGGTCAAGCAATTAAACAGAGGAGAAAGACATGGAACCAACAACAGGAAAATAATAGGAAAAAGTTAAGCCAGTACATATTGGTTATAATCATCAATGAAAATGGTCTCAATTCAGCAATCAAAAGAAACAGATTGGCAGAATGGATCAAAAAACAAGATTCAAAATATGCTGCATTCAAGAGACACACTTAACTCACAAAGAAATTCATACACTAAAAGTCAAAGGATGAAAAACAATACTCCACATGACAGGAAGCCAGAAAAAAATAAAGGTAACTATTCTATTTTCAACAATCTGAACTCATACAAGGCAGGAAATCATAAAGATAAGAGCATAAATTAATACAATTCAGACTAAGAAAACAATACAAAGAATAAATACACCTAATAGTTGATTCTTTAAAAGAATGAATAAGGTTGATAAATAATTAGCCAATATCATGAAAGAGGAAAGAAAAAATATCAATTCAAGCAATTAGGAATGAAAGCAGGGGAAATCATAGCACATCCTACAGAAATCCAGAAGATCAATGCCTACTTCAAGAACCTGTACTCCAAAAAGATGGAAAACACAAAAAAATGAACAGATTCCCAGGCACAATCAAACTGCCAAAACTAAATCAAGATACAACATTCTAAATAACCTGATATCAGACAATGAAATTGAAAAATGCAATTAAAATAAATAAAAATAAATAAATAAAATCCTGTGTTATTTGCATTGTTTTATTTTGCTCTGTTTTGTTCTGTTGCATTTTTTTCTGCTTTGTTTTGTTGTATTCTCTTTAAAATAAAAAATAAATAAAATTAGATAAATAAAAACTTAACAACAAAGAAAAGCCTGATGGTACTGATGGATTCACTGTTGAACTCCGCAAGACATTTAGAGAAAAACTAATGCCTCTAATGCTGAAACTCTTTAAGGAAATTGAAAGAGAAGGAATACTTCTAAAATCATTCCCTGAAGCAAGTATTACCCTAATTCCAAATCCAGAAAAGAACTCACCCAAAAAGAAAACCACAGGACAATCTCCATAATGAACATAGCTATAAAAAACCTTAACAAGATATTGGGAAACAGATTGCAACAAATCACCAAGAACATTAACACCATGACCAAATAAGATTCATCCCAGGTAAGCAGAGATGTTTTAGCAAATGCAAGTTAATAAATGTAATATACCATGTTAGCCAAAGACAAAAATCACATGATTATCTCACTAGATGCAGAAAAAGCACCTGACAAGTCCAACACACATTCATAATAAAAACCTTCAGAAAATTGGAATGGATGGTCTTTACCCGAATCTGATAAAAGTCCTCCATAGCAAACCAATAGTCAGCACCAAACCAAATGGTCAAAAATTGAAAGCTTTCACTCTAAAATCAGGAACAAGACAAGGATAGCCATTATCACTATTCCTATTCAATAATCTTCTGGAAACATTAGCCAAAGCAATTAGATAAAAGAAAGAAATTAAAAGAATAAGGATAGGAAAGGAAAAAGTTAAATGATAATTATTTGTGGATGACATGATAATCTACACAGAAAACCCCAAAAACTCCACCAAAAATTTCTATTTTTAATAACTAAATTCAGCAGTGTAGCTTGACACGAGGTCAACACTTGAAAATAAATATCACCCTGTACACAAGGAATAAGCTCAAGAGAAATTTGGAAAGCTACACCCTTTACAATAACATCCAAAACAATGAAATACTCAGGAATCAACATAACTAAGGGAATAAAAGATCTGTACACTGAAAATTGCAGTACTTTGTAAAAGGAGATCCAAGAGGATATCGAAAGTAGAAAGATATTACTTGCTCATGGATAGAAAGAACAGCATATTGAAAATGACCATACTTCCAAAATTTTAATTCAGGTCCAATCAAAATACCATTAGCATACCTCACAGATTTATGGAAAACACTCCTAAAATGTATTTGGAACCAGAAGAGACCTACTATAGTGAAAACAATTCTAGGCAACAAAGACAACTCAGGGGATACAATTCCTGACTCAAAATTATACTACAAAGCTACTGTGATAAAATTAGCATGGTACTAAAAAAAAAAAAAAACCTGAGGATCAGTGGAATGATGAGAAAATATAGACACAACTCTAAACACACTCAGCTACCTTATCTTTGACAAGGGGCCACACATGTTCACTGGAAAAAAGGTAATAAATGATGCTGGAAAAAACTGGCTTTCCACATGCTGAAGACTAAAACTAGACCCATGCCTATTACTGTGCACTAAACTGAAGTCAAAATGGATCAAGTTCTCAAATATTAAAACAGAAACACTAAATCCACTGAAACAGACAATAGGCAGACATCTAGAAGACATAGGTGTGGGCAGAGACTTCATAAAACCCAGACTGCATGGGAAATGCTACAATGAATCAACAAATGGGATCTCACCTTACTAAAATCCTTTTGCACAGCAAAAGAAATCACCAAAAGAGTAAAAAGACAATCCAGGGATTGGAAAAAGTTATAGCCAGTTGTCCCTCAGACAAAAGTATCTATAAAATACAAACATTTTAAAAAATCAGGATCCCCAAACTCAAAGACCCAATCCAAAGTGGGCCTCTGAGGTGGACACAATCTTCTCAGATTAAGAAATATAAATGGCTGCCAGGTGGGATGGCGCACGCCTGTCATCCTACCGCTCAGGAGGCTAAGATAGAAGAATCACTGCAAGTTCAAGGCCAACCTGGGCTACAAAGTGAGTTCAAGGCCAGCCTGAATTGTGTAGTGAAACCCTGTCTCAAAATGACTAAAGAAAAAGAAGAAAGAAGAAAGAAAGAAGAAAGAAAGAAAGAAAGAAAGAAAGAAAGAAAGAAAGAAAGGGAGAGAGAAGTATAAATAGCAAATGAATATATGAAAAAATGTTCAACGTCATTGGTCATTCCTAAGATGCAAATTAAAACAACATTGAGGGGCTGGAGATTTAGCTCAGTGGTACAAGTGCTTGTCTGGCAAGCTTGAGGTCATGAGTTCCATTCCTGATATCAAAAAAAAAGAAAAGAAAAAAAACCACTAATCTCCCACCTCACTCCAACAAAGAATGGCCATCGTCAAGAAATTAACCAATAACAAATGCTGGAGAGGCTTTGGGAAAAAGGAACCCTTCTCCACTGTTGGTGGAAGTGTAGACTGGTGCAGCCACTGTGGAAATCAGTGTGGAGATTACTCAAAAAACTAGGATTAGAGGATTTGACCCAGCTATTCCCCTTCTGGGTATCATCCCAGAAGAATTAAAAACATCATGGCACAGTGAGATATGTACACCCATGTTTATAGCAGCATAATTTGTAATAACAAAAACTTCAAAACAACCTGAATATCCAACGATTGATGAATGGATAAAAAGATGTGTTTTTTTATGTAATGGAGTACTATTCAGTCAAAAAAGATAAACTTGAGAATTTATAAGTAAATTGATGCAACTTGAGAGCCTAATCATAAGGGTAATAAACCAGATCCACATGTGTAAATATCATATAGTCTCACTAGTGTGTTAGAAGCTGAACAAGTAAAATAGGACCCAAAATATAAATAGATATTAATTGGGAAGAAACTATTCAAAAGAAAAGAGAAAATATGATGGGGGAAAGGAGAAATGAAGGAAGGGAAAAGGAAAAAAGACTTTTCATATATGTATACATACGTATTGCATATATACATATATATATATATATATATATATATATATATATATATATATATAAACAAGCTAGTTAAGATAGATATACTGCTATTTTCTCTAAGTCAGTTCATTGAAAAGGAAGGGTTGTGCTAATATTGTTTGGACAATATCTCACGCTTATATATTGTACCCAGAGTAACTACTCTAAGGTAACAGTATGCAATGTATCAATTATTATTACTCTCATATTATCTTGTTTTGAAATTCTTTTTTTCATTCTTTTTATAATAAAAAAGTACATTTTCCTTTAAAAAAGTCAAGATCTCAAACTTACACCAATTTTCATGCCTCAGCCTCCCAAGTACTGAGATTACAGGCAATGTGCCACCACACCTGCAAATTTAGTAATAGCTTGTCTCTGAGGCTGGCTAGTCTATATTTACCCAGGCAACTTGATAATAGTGGAAATAATTATTTGTTGAAGAGTTTTCAGTGCTGAATGCTAGACAGGCCAGAATCAAGGGCATTACTGATTTCTTTTTATGAAAGTTATATAGTTCTGGCAGGTCATATCAAAGCTCTGTAAAACAAAAGCCAAATAAAGGTGAAAAAACTCAGGGCATATTTATTCATGCATTCATTCAACCCAAAGGCCCCAGCCCCTCCTACAGATGAGAAGAAACAAAGATGGTCCCTGCCTCAGACAGATGCTCTTGGTTGCATTTTCCAGCCATTGGGGTGGGTGGGTGTAACTACTAATAATCTCCATACCTGCCAACAGCTCCCTGTGCTTCTCCCTCAGGAGGCTTTCCGCCAAAAGGCACCTTGGACCAGGGCCTGGGGCCAGGAAATCTATGCAACCACAGACCACTGCAGGATGGGAGTAGGTGGATACAGACCCCAGCTTCCTCCATCTGCATCTTGGGAATTCTGAGACGGGATTGAAAGAGTCTCCCTGAGGTCTGCCATGAGACAAAGTCCCAGTTGCCTGCTCATCAGGAATCTTCCTTAGGTTTCTGAGTGCACCCAGATGCTTGTCTGGGAGTCTGCACTGGAAAAACCTTACCCTTAGAGACTTTGCAGTCTAGCGAGAAAAGAGCATGCAATCAAATTTTAAACTCCTAATTTTACACAAGAAGAAATCAAGAGTCAACAGAGAGACCACATGGTGTATTCACTTTAAGTCCAAATCTATAGCAGAAAAAACTTCTCAAATGTGGAGGTGATGCCTGTCATATTTCTTTCTTTGGTGTTGGTCAGTGCTGTGTATGTATGTGGCGGGAACCCAATTCACGGGCATTAAGTCAAATCAAATACTAATGCCATAGTCAACAGGACTTATTCCCACGGTCAGATCATTGGACCCACCCAGGCACAGGAGCCTAAGCTCCGTTGAGTCCTTCTATCTGGAGAGCCCAGGAAAGAATATAAGGTGTGATCAGAATATACAATGAATATTAACTTTGTTATAGTAAAAAAAAAAAAATACATTGCCATTAACTTCCCTCACTTCAAACACACTGACCCACCCTTCTCTCCACTTTCTGAAGCAGTTCTAGGAGTCTTCTTTGTGACATTAGCTTGGCTGTCCTAGCTGCCTAGATTTCCTGAAAAGATGCAAAATAAAATTTTTGTGTAGTCATTTTGTCTGCAGGGAAGAGATAGAAGTCACATGGTGGCAGATCTGGGGAATAAAGTAGATGAGGACACAAGGTAATATTTTTGCCAGCTGCCTTCCCACTGGATGGCACTCAGCAGTGATTGTATTTTTTAGCATGTTTCATAAAGACATTTACAAAAAAGAATTTCCCGATCTGCTTTGGAAAATGGCGAGAATGACGTGCAGTGTGTTCTAAGCAAAGCAGAGTATTTTGATGGGGATGAAGCCAATGTGCTTTTTACTGTAATAATGTTTTCAATTTCAATATTCACTATATTGTTTTGTTCACACCTCACACATGCAGCTTAGTGCAGTTACACCTACCTCAGTTTAAACTATGATGCCCAGTGCCGAGTAACCTACTCTAAGCATTTGTTCCAAAAGTACATGTACCCTTAGCACACACTGGGTGCCAGTCACTGTACTGGGAAGAGCTACTGGGAACATGACCATGATTGAAAAGCATAAGGTCATCATCCCTGGACACCTGTACTCCAGTGGGGGAGATCAAAGCAAACCAGTAATCAAAACGATCATTTCAGATTCCTCATCCATAACATGGGAGAATTAGACTTCCCTCCCAGCACTGCAGGACTGAGTCAGACCACAAGGAAGGAGCCCTGCACGAAGTCCCACATGCAACAGGAGCTGCACGAATGGAGCTTCTTTCCTTCCAGCACTCCAGGATGCTAACATCATCTAAATAAAAGGGCGGGGAGGAGCAGGAGCTAGGAAAGACATGAACTATTCCTGGTCCTCTTCTGCCCCTGCCCTGTCCATCTCTCCAAAGAGGAAAAATGGCCACTGTGATGGGCAATCAGGCTGGCAATTCCAGAAAGTGAGCTTGAAAGATCAGGGCACAAACTAGCTCTTATTTCTCTTCCTTTTTAGAGTCCAAAATGATAAAATTCAAGGTTAAGCCTACTAGCTCAGGGTCTCTCCTCTCTCTCTCTCTCTCTTTCTCTCTCTCCCTCTTTCTCCACTGCCACACTCCCTACCTCCTTTTCCTCTATACTAGGGCTATTCCCTACTCGAAGGTTTGTTCACAGACACAGAAAGGCACAGACCTCAGCAAGTTGAACACAGGAGAGACACCCCTGGTCACTCAGTAATGACTCACCTACCACAGTGACCTGACCTCATCACACCTCGGCTTTTCCATCTGTCCAATAGGTGCAACCACACTGATGCCCATTGCACTGGACAGCTCGTGGATCTCTGAGTATTTAGGAGGAACTCTGTGTGTCAGCTGTTTCTACATGTGGGGAAGGGGTAAGTTAGCTACATAGGCCATTAATGAGGACAAAAGTACTGGTCCCTTTGTGACCAGTATTGTGCACTGAGCTTCATGTCCCAGGCTCAACCACCAAGACCAGATTATCATACCTTCCCTTTTCTGTACTTGTGCATGTCCATCCCTTGGCAGGGCTCTGCTTAATTCCTCCTGCAATAAGAACATAGAAAACTGCCCAGTCTCTCTGGACAGCTGGCCCTACCCCTGCTCTCTATGTTGTGGTTTCCCTTATACTGGGAAAGAGCTGCATTCCTAGAAGCATCCTTTATCCCTGCCTTTGTCCAGACATGCGGCAAGACAGAAAAATTGCCCCTTACCCTTTTCAGAAAAGGCCCCCAAGCGGTAGAAGATGACTCCCATCTTGCCCTTGCTCTTCCTCAACAATTTTCTCCAGAGTCACAGGGGCTTCCAGTTCTCAACACTCTGCCTCCCCCAGCTGGGCCTTTGGATGGATTAATCTGAAGCAGACAGGGCCATTCAGCCTGGAGGCCACCTCTGTTCCAAATGTGCAAATCCACCTCCTTGGCCAAAGGAAAAAGTCCTATGGAGTCAATGGATTTGAGTTCACTGAACATGGCTTTGGGCAAATAGGCAATTTTACTTCCTCTTCCAGGCCCCCTTAAAAAATCAATGAAGTGTTTTGTGGTGTTGCTGACAGCACATGTCACTTCAGAACTGGAAATAAAATTTTCTATGAGTTATATATAACTGGCTGGCAATTAGAAGAAGGTATAAATGAACAGAAACAAGAGCAGAGAGGTGTGGAGTGCATGAGAGCCAGTCTACCCCAATCTGTGCATTGTGCATGAATTACTCAAGACTGGCCCTTGGCCCTCATATTTAAAGGAAAATATGTAGCTCCTTCCTGCCTAAAAGGATGCACAGAGCAGGAAGGGGAGGAGGAGCTGGCAAAGGAAGTGAGCAAGAGAGAAGACACATGCTTTGCTGGGGAATGGGGAATGATTCTTGAGCTGTTAAGTGCCATGCAGGGGACATTTCAAGACATGGGGACAATTTTTATGAAGCAGGATTTTTAACCCAGAGTCCAAGATAAAACAACTTCAAGGCATCTGAGAACCACCTGTAACTGTGTCTAAATGTGTAAAGTTCAGGGCCATCTCTGCAGAAAGAAGGACTTCCCATTACCTTAAAATCTCCAAAGAAATTGTAAGGCAAGGGTCAGAGGACAAACTCAGCTATAGGATGAATAAGTTCCAGCAATCTAACCGGCCACATGGTGACTATACTCAATAATACTGTGTTATATACTTGAAATTTGCTAAGAAAACAGATACTACACATCCTCACATCACACCTGTGTATGCATACACACACACACTCACACACACACACATACACACACACACACACAATGCTGGCCAGGGTAGTGAAGGTTGTCTAAGTTGCTTCATTTAAAGTAATCCTTGAGAAAGAAGTCATGATGGCCGATCAGTGAGCAACAAAATACAAAGCTTCCCAGGAGAAACAGCTCATATGCCAGAATAAAACACCCTGGAGAAACCCAGACAGAGGGAGATGGATCCTCTTGACACAGGAAGAAATTAAAACTTAAAAAAGTTCATCAAATACATCAGGACTACAACTGAAACAGCTAAATATTATGGGACACACTGTTTTCATTCGCATCGACCCGCCAAGTTTGCAACAGCCTGAATCCACACCAGCAGGCAGAGCCACCCAAACTCATTCCACTGCCACTCACAGGAAGCACAGCAGCACTGAATTCAGGGGTTGGTGAGCCCAACAGAGAGTGGAGCCGATGAAGGAACCTTCATTAATCCATGGTCAGTGCTGGGTGTGAGACCCCCCCACCACGGGAAGGGCGCGATCAAATGGGTGACATGTTGGAATCGGGCAGGAGGAGCCTGAACTGGGAGCGACAGTGACTTCAGTTGGTTGCTCCCTCCCCAGAGCAGATTTGTGGGATTTGCTTGGATTGGGCCGCGCCCCTGGCTGGGACCCAGTGAGCCATCCCAAATTAATTCCCTGCGCCTAGCACACACTGACCAAGTGAAGACCCCTGCAGTTTGGCTGGCCTGGTGGGGAGGGGCAGGCATACACAGCCACTGCTTACACCTCAGTGACAAGAGCAGGCAGGAGAGGGTGGAGGTCCCTCACCAGCACCAGCATGCTTCGGAGGAAATGTAGCCAACAGGGAAGGGGGCTGGGATCTGCACTGTAACCTGTGTGGAGGAAGCCAGGGCCATGACAGGAGAGATAGGCAGGAGGAGGCCCCCAATCCAGAACCCTGAGAGGCCTGATCCAGGAGAAGGAAAAACAAGGGAGACTGAGGGCGGCACACATGCAACATCAGACATGGCTTCAATGGACATTATGAGATATCTTTGGAACCTTGTAGACAAGCTCAAAACTGAAATATTAAATTAGGTAAAGCAAGATATGAGTAGAGTAATAAAAGAAATGCTCTCAGGAAGCATCTCTCAGGATGATATAGACAGAAGAAGGGAGAAACACAAAAAAAGGAGAAAAACATTCCATAAAGAATATTAAAAAAATATAGAATACATGAAGCAGACTCAAAGAGACTACCAGGAAATTAAAAACTCCATTGAAAGCTGGCAAAACACCTTAAAAGAAACTAAGGATAGACTATCAAAACTTGAAGACAAGTTTGCAATGTGTGATCATGAAAGGAAAGATCTCTTAAAAATAATAAGGAAACAGGCAGTAAACAATACAAAGGCTAGAAGATGACAATAGAATCTACAATTTAAGAATAAGAAATGTGAATGAAGAGGCAGGAATACATACAGGTGAATTACAAAGGCTAGTCCCTGAAATAATTAAGGAAAACTTCCCAAACATGGGAAAAGAAAATGACATTCAGTTATGTGAGGCATACAAAACCCCAGCCACCTACATCCAAAACAGAGCTACACCCAGACATATAATTATCAAGATACCAGAAATTCAATATAAAACAGAATATTAAAAGCCATCAGAGAAAAGAAACAGATTACCTATAAAGGTAAGACCATCAGGATCATGGCTGACTTCTAGACACAGACCATCAGATCACGAAGAGCTTGGAGTGAAGTCTTCCAAGCCCTAAAAGAAAATAACCTCCAGCCCAGATTGATGCACCCTGCAAAACTGTCACTAGAAATTAATGGAGAAACAAGATGCTTCCACAACAAAGAGGAACTGGGGGAGTTTGTGAACACCAATCCAACCCTACAGAGAATACTGAAGGACATTTGAGAGAGAAAAAAATATCAGGATTTTAGGAACAGTGGCAGAAAGGCCTCAATGAGTGGGGCAAGCAGTAGAATGAAAGAGAAAACTAAACAAACAAAGGCAGAAAAATAGCATAGCAGAAATGAGGCAGAGAAGGATGGCTAGACTCTCTAACATAGATGGCCTTGATACACTATATTGTTAATAGTGAACCAGGATTTAAAACCAACATTACTCACACCACTCTGCTTAGATGTATTATATTCTGTTCCAGTCATTCTACCTGTACTAGATTTGAGGGCACAGACAGTAATCCCGAAAATAACAGGATATAGTATGGTAATTATCCTTTATTTCCTATTAACTTAATCTAAAGCTCTGTAAAACCTACACTGTTTTACCATTACTGATTGTAATCGAATCAGGTTTGTTAGATTGCTGTTTGTATTGATAGATTTTATTCAAAGCTGTTATGATTGATAGTATCAAGTCTGAGAGTATAGGCAACTGCACTGAAGATGATAAGATTCACTAGAATATCCACTCTGGTTTGATTATTACTTGCCTTTGAAGTTTTATACTGTCTACAATGTTTTATTTTTACTAATATTGTTATATACTGCTATATTCATTTATGCCTGATGATATAGACAATTCTATTGAAGATAATAAGAAACAGCACAGCAATCATTGTAGATCACCTTGTACTGTGGTTTTATACCACTTTTTGGTTTCATGTTTTTATAGGAATTTGTTTTGTTTTGTCTTGCTATATTTTCTTTTTAACCCTAATGCAGAAAGGATAGAAATACATGTAGAGACTCATGCATGCATATCTCTTTACACTCTCACTGTTTGACCATCTACTTTGCATGTTCTAATTTTGTAACTTGAACAACTATTTCTAAGAAGACAATATGTAATTTATCAACCAGTGATTTCTTATTGTTTATCTTTTTTTTGAAATTCTGTATTATCTCTACCTTTTACATGCTTTTGTTTCGCTTTAAATAAAAAAATTTTAAAAAATAAAATAATCATTATCTAACTATATATGTATACCTTGAAAACACAATTTTTATTTTTCAATCATATCTCAATAAACCTGATAAGTAATTGCAAACATATCCAGAGTCTAAACCTGACATTCCAAGGGTGTGGGGCTTGCAAACTCAAATGTATACTGGACCCACAGCAGTAAACTGTGTTAGAAACAGGGTACATCTGCAAACTATGGACCCATTGAAGCCAGTGACAAACTAGGAGTTCCTGCTCCACCAAAAGGGATGGCCATGACTCAGCTCCTAGAGATTACTGTCCATCAGCAAGACAAAGGCGGCAGCTCCTACTTCTCTTTTGTTTGTAAGACAAGAGAAGGCAATGACTATCCAGAATTTTAGTCATAATTCTCTTGTTCCTACAGATAATACACAGGATTAGAAATTGTTTGGGTTCAATGAAATTCATCAAAGATTGGTTCAGCAAAGACCACCACTTTGTACATCCCATTCTAGAGTCACTCAGTGGGTGAGATGTTTTCACAGAAGCCTAGGGGACCCAAAGCCAGTACAAGGACTACTTCAGTTCCAAAGCTGAGTCATCCTGAGCTTCCTTTTGAGACCACTGGGGCCACTGTTTTGCACATGTTCACCCATTCTAGCAAACTGCAGTGCTCCTCAACTCTTCCTTCAGTCTCCCCCTGGGTCCATCTCCAAATTCCTCTACCCTGACCCTCTGAGCTTCCTGTAATCCACGCCCTCTCGATCATGCCCCAATCTCACCTGCTCTACACCCACCTCTGTCACCATCGTTACCACAGCTGGTACCTGGCTCCTGGTCACCAGGCTTTCCTTCTTTGTGCACACAGGAAATCAGGAGAAGCAGCTGCTCATCCCTCTCCTCTGCCACATGAAAACAAAGGAGGCCAAGTCACTTTCACTTCCAGGAACCTCAGGTCCCAGGCAGATTCCAATCCATGTAGGAGTCCTACCACTCACCAGGGACTTAGAATCCCATGAAAGTCTTTCTCTCAAATTCATTAAATGGATCACTATCATTTTTTCTTCACTGGGAATCAATGAGTGGGTTACAGGTATAGAGTAAATCGCTGGGTCTCTTCCACTGAAACCTTTCCTCCTTGAGGAACAGAACTTCCATTTCCCCTGCAGAAACAGGAAGGACCGAGAGGAGAATTTTCAGGCAGTGGAACTATTCATTACTTGCAATGAGACAGGAAAATGATTGTTTACCGCTTGGGGACAAAGATTCAAAACTACTGAGAATATTCCAAACACTTCTTCTGTGGTTTGTACAAGTTTGCCAGGCATGGAGGAGAGAATGAATGTAAGTGTTTGTGGATGCCCTGAAATGAAGCTGATGACAGTAATACCTAGCTTGCTACCACCTCCCTAAATTTTCCCTTCCCCAGACCAAGTACCTCAGAGCCCCATTACTCCAGATCCCACAGTCACTCTCCCCTGAGAGCAAGCCCCCACTTCGCGGTACCCTCTGCCTAAATATGGTGCCCCACATAAGCCCAGAGCCCTCAGAGCAGGCCCTTCTCCTTCCTCATGCCAGGTCCTCTGCGCTGAGTACACCTAAGACAGGCCACCTCTGTTCCACTGCCTCGGTCCAGGAGGGGCTACCAGGAGGGGGCGCTGCAACAGCCCACACACCTCTGACAGTTCTTCCTCTGTACCAAGGCAGCTGCTGCCTGGCAGACGGGACAGAGCACAGATCTCATCACAAGTGACAAGACAAGCGCCAAATGAGTGATGGCGCATCACAGGATGGGGTGTGGAACTGGTGGTAGAGAGGGAGTCCCCAGGGAGATAAGTGGTGAGCTGTGATTGTTCATGCAATGAGGTTTGAAAAGAAGTAAACCTCAGGAAACAGACAAGACTAGAGCAAAAAGATTCATTAGAGTAAAGAAGCTGCGATCCGCAAAGCGCCATGTTGGACCTTGGGGTGCTGGGAAAACAGGTTGCCAGTTCACCCCTCTGGTGGGCGGCTGTGAGCCTACCGGGGCTAAGAATCAAACATCCACCACCACCCACCCACCCAGCAAGTGAGAGCCAGAGATCTGAGCATGTCTTGTGAGTCTGACTATAGGCAATATAGCAAATAAGGGGGATTTTCTTCTGCCATTTCTTTGAAGGTAAATATTTTTATCTCTGTTTTGCTCTGTTTTGATCAATGGTTTTGCTCTCTTCAATATTTTGTTCTTGTAATTTCGGTATTTCCTTCAATATTGCTCTGCCTGATTGAAGGAACAACTATTGTGAAGAAAACCAGATGTACTATCGTGCCTATTGCTGTTGTCCAGGTAGCCTGCTGTGAGGTTCTGTGACAATTTCACTTTTACTTGCACTGCTTCAGTTGGTTATGTCCTGTCTTTTTCTGCTGTACTTTACTACCTTCAAAATAAATAAATAAAATAAAAAATAATAACAAATAAGAAAAAATTTTAAAAAATAACAACAACAAAACAGTTTAGCAAGGTACTGAGCAGCCTGAAACATGATATAACTAAACAGATAATGAACTTAAAAAGCAAAAGGAGGAAAAGCAAGTGCTCTAAAGGATATAACTGCATGTATATTTAAGGGTATAGGATTGATAATTATGTTGCTGAGTTTTTGTTAGATCAGAGAACAGAGCTGTTTGCAGCCTCACTGTTTGAATGTCCACTTTGTATGCTTTGATTTTGTAACTTGAACAACTATATCCAGGAAGACAATATGTAATGTAACAACCAGTGATTTCTTACTGTTCATTTTTTTTTTGAAACTCTGTATTGTTTCTACCATTTTTTTTGTTTTGCTTTATTTTTCCCCTCTCTTTAAATAAAATTTTTTAATAAAGAGTGAAGAAGTTGCCTGGTGGAGGGTTTTCTCCTTTTCCAGCACAGGGGATTGAACTCTGGGCCTTTGCACTGAGCTACATCCCAGTCCTTTTTTAGCTGTTTTGAGGCAGGGTCTTGGGAAGTCATCAGGTTCCCCAAACTGCTCTCAAACTTAAATCCTCCTTCCTCAGTCTCCCAGAATGCTCAAATGACAAAGTTGCACTGCCATGCCCAGTTTCTTTTTTTAAACCACTCTACTGAAGTATGATTGACATGTTCAAAACTGTACACAATTGATTTTTCTAACCTGCTTAGTTTGGAGATGAGTATATACTCATAAACCCACAGGGAAGTCCGTGAACACACCCAGCACTTCCCAAAGTTTCCTCTCAGCTTCTTGACTTTTTGTTTTTGTTTTGTTTTGTTTTGCAATAACCCACAGTCCCTTATCAGATTATATATTGAAAGGAACTGAAAGGATTCTGAAGAAATATCCACACTCCCATGTTCAGTACAGCTTTACTCTCATTAACCAAAATACAGGAGGAAAATGTCCATCGGGTGGATAAATAATACGTGATTCACACATTCAGTGGAATACTATTCAGCCATAAAATAATCCTGTCCTTTGTAAGAACACTAGCAAAGCTAGAAGATATCCTGCTAAGTGAAGCCACTTAAACATAACACAAATACTGCTTGAGCTTGGCGTGAGAGCTTAGTGACAGTGCAAAGTAATACACGGAGAAATACTTCCATTTCAAAAGACTTCCATTTAAGTCCTATGAAATCCATTGAGATAACCTTAAATTCTCTGAGCCTAAGCTCCTTCTCTGTTGTGGCAGATTGAATTAGGTCCAATTCTTCATGCCCCAGTGAAGAATTCTATCAAAGCTCTCTTGCCTGCCTTACTTAGATCTGATCCTGTGTTCCGCATTAGCCAGTGCACATTTAACTGTCAGGACTGGAGGAGAAACTTGTGATGAGAAGAGTTTACCTGTGGTGATCCACTGACGTCAGCTTCCCTGGAGAGTTACATCAGTACAGGACCCTGCCCTGAGGGAGGAGTCAGGCTCAGCCAGAACCACAGTCTGAACCAGAGCCACCCAGCCCAGCCCAGACCAGCCCAGACCAGCTCAGCCTTCCCACACTCAACCAGAAAACCCAGAAATGGGGTGGACATTTATTGCTTTGTGCTAGTGGAGTTCCAATTATTCCATGGCAAAAAAAAAAAAAAGACTAAAATGCTGGTGAAGTTAGGGTAACACAAATTCAGACAAACTTGTTGCAATAGACACTGCATCAGAAATCATGATTGCAGTAAAAGCCTCCTGTATCCTGTGACATGTGCCAAATGTGCATTGTAAACATCGCTACTGGGTAAATAATCCAAATGCGTCTCACATGGAGTGAAGAGAGGAAAGTGACTAAATGTACACCAAAAAAGCAAAGTAAATTATACTGCTCACTCCTCACTGGGGTCCTCTTACAGAGAGCAGATTCTATCACTGCTCTACTTAAAGCTCTCTGTCTGTGACTTGCAAAGTGTCAGAGCCAGGATACGTTTGTGGCTTCTAAGTGTGGGTCCAGTTCGCACCTCCTTCTTCCTCTCTGGTCTATCTCTGCCCTACTAGTAGTTCATTGTCTATTCCAAGAGCCAAAACTGGGCGACAACTGGTTCCATAAGTATCCTAAACACTTTCATGCTCTGCGTATGTACGGAGTCATTCCTGTTTCCCAAGCATCACCTCCTCTGTGAAGCTGCCCCTGCCTTCCTTGGGCAGAGTTAGCCACCACCTTCTCTGGCTCCCAGCAGACCCTCTGCATCATTCTGTGCATATGTTCCATGTTTGATGATGGACTGCAGCTTAGTGACCCCTCAGTGAACCACTTCTCCCAGAATTTGGGCTGTCTTTTCTCTCTAACAGATTACAACAAAATTATCATTGTGCCCCTTAGCGCTCCCTCTAGTAACCCAGCAGACATGTCATGAGGTAACCCAGCCAGCCGTGTGGAAAGTGCAACCTGCAGGAGACACCTAAACCCCTACCTGACAATCCAGCTAAGTCTCACTGAGTCCTCCAGTGACTCCGACCTGCCAGGAGCCCCTACAGTTCATTGCCAGCTTCCAAATGAGTTTCCAGAGGAGGGCAGTCTTCCCAGCTCCCAGCAAGGCAATGCAGATGGGAAGAGTTGCCTAGTAAACCCACAAAACTATGAAAAGGGATAACTTGTTATACGCCTTCACTAAGCTTCAGGGTGATTTGTTATGCAACAAGAGCTAATGGGAATATGTCTGGCAGGGTTCTCAGTTGCAGACAACAAAATCCATTAAATCTTTTATTAAAGGAAATTTGAAAGAGGGGAGTATTTCAGACAGCCAGAACATCAACAGACTTGAAAGCTAAATACCTGATGAGAAAACCTAAGTACTCCACAAAATGTTCTAAGGGAGACCCGTTGCTGCCACTGCTGGGTACAGGCGTGTCAGCACAGGCCACTTGTGCTACTGCTGAGAGCTATACCCCTGCTATACCCCTGCTTTTCTAGAAACCAGATGCCTTTCCATAGCATTATGGGAATCGATTTTAAGCTTTAGTCCCATTTTTAAATTTAAATTTGTAGTTTTGCCTGTTAAAAATAATCTTCAACTTCATTGGATTAAGAAGATTGTGAGGGTACTACACCCCTCAGTGGTTTAATCCACTGATAGTTATTGCTGAATATTCTCTTAGGAGGTGGAACCCAACTGGAGAGGGTGGGTCACTGGGGTGGGGGTTGACACTGGAGGGGTTTAGTCTTGCTGGGACTCTTCTGTGCTCTGCTTACCCGTCACTTTGCTCTGCCATGCCCTTCTACCATGATATTTTTATCTTGGAGCCAACTGACCATGGACTCAGCCAGCTGAAACCATGAGCCAAGTAAACTTCCTTCCTATAAATTTTGAGTGCCAGGTATTTTGTCCCAGTAATGAAAAGGTAACTAATACAATTGTTTCTAATAAATAGATACCAGATTATATGTATATTCCAGTTTTAAAGGAAGAGTAAAAAGTGAGTGTACTAACTCCTACTGCGGCTTTTACAAATAATCACACATTTTGTGGCTTAAATCGTACAAATATATGATCTTACAGTCTAGAAAGCAGAAGTTTCCAGACTTACATGCTAAAATCAAGGTCCTGGCAGGTCTATGCTATCCTGAAAGCCCTAGAGGGAAATGCAAATGCATTACTTTTTCTCCTCTGGCTTCTGCATCCCTTGGTTTATGGTCTTCTTCCAATCACTCTGATCTCTGCTTCTATTCCCATAGCTTTTCTGCTAAATCTGACTCTCTTACCTCTCTCTTTCCTTTAAGGACATCATGAAGATATTAAGGCCACTCAGATAATTAAAGATGATTTCCCCAACTCAAGATCCTTAACTTAATCAAAGCTGCTAGCTGTGTGTTGCTGTGTAAGGTTATCACATGCAGGTTCTGGAGATTAGGATGTGAATGTCTTTGGGTGGCTGTTATTACACCCTCCACAGTGAGCTCTGGCTTCAGTCAGAGAGTTCATATGCAAAATTAGCAAAGGTGACTGCTATTAGAGCTGCTCACACATAAACTTTCTGATTCTTCCTTATTCTGATCACATTACCTTTTCTACCTCCTTGTCCCCACTGAAAGCAATCATGCCCAATGGATTTGCTTCAGCCACTGAAATGGGAGTGAAATTTATTGTGTCACTCTGAGTTTACAGTCTCACTGTTAGCAATGTAAGAGTCTCCCACACTCTTTCATTTCTCTCCAACAAGGCCATTGACAAATTGTGGCCTTTCTAAATCAGCTCAAGTCCCAGAGTGAAGCAGAACCCCAGGTGACCCATGATAGACAAGCAGCATTAATAAGAAATGAATTTTTTGCTCTTGATTTAAGTCACTCAGGGGATCAAACTTGTCCATCCATAGTTTTAAAAGCTCTAGCCAGCCAAAAGCAGACCCACTACAATACTACTTTCTATTTGTATGTTCCCAAAGTGTGTATCCACGCATTCCTTCCCATCCATTGGGCCCAGCTGAACTGTGTTAGCCAAGATTGAGCAACAGTTAAAGAATCCTGAGATCAACAGCCAAGCTAAGATCAAAAACCAACTGATAGCCTCTCACAACTCCTGAATGCATGGAGAGAGAGAGAGAGAGAGAGAGAGAGAGAGAGAGAGAGAGAGAAAGCTATGTTTTCCTCCCATCCATTGCCTTTCCCTAGGTTCTCATTTGCTTGCACAACCCCAGGCCAGAAATGCCAGTGGATTTCAGGAAGGACACAGATAGAGTCTAACTCAATAGATAACTTGGAAACCTGAGTGGTGATGAAAAGCCAAGTCTACTGACAGGGAAGAGAGAGGCCCAGTTGAACAAATAGACTTGACAAGCAGGTTATAATCATGTCTGCCACAGCAACTTTGCTCCAGGAAATGTAGGAAGACAGACACCCCAACAGCCCAAGTCCTAGGTGAGCAAGTGAGTTAAGGGCCCTGTAAAGCCTCTGCACATGTGAGCTGGCTAGAAAGGTCTTCCCTGGGTATGGATGTGTGCCAGAGAGCCAGGCCTGGAAGACAGCTGGAAGGAAAAGGACATTGCTTTGTGCAGACACAACTTCTCTTGGATATAAATCCAGGATCTTTTCTCTATGATGGGACAGTTTCCAGTGAGGAGGGGGAAAAGGGCTCCATAACTTGGGCGACTCTAAATGATGAGTCAGATATTCCCAGCCTCAAATCTTAAGCACTGAGAGAATGCAGGAAGGAAAAGAGAACACATGTAAGCATCACATTCTTCATGCATCTTACTAATTTTTGTTTTCCTTGTGTTTGGTACCATTGTGAATCAGCTCTTATTCCTCCACTCAGCCACATTTTCATTCTCTCTTTCCTTCAAGAAACATGAATAGAGCAGTCATTCTCTAATTCCAGAAGAAATAAATAAGGTACAACCTCTCCCATTAAAGAATACACAGATAGTACAAGAATACAAAAGTTAACGATTGTCCAACAGTGTCCAAAGTGGAAAAAAGGTCACATTTACCAGCTGTGCTCAAGATAACCACTTAGATAAGAAAGTATTAGCATTTCAGTTTCCATTTACTTTTTTCTCCTATTTCCTAAATTTGTATTTTATGCATGTTTTGTGTCACATGATAGAACAATACAGTGACAGTTATAAATAAATGAACAAGCAAGAAGATATATTTTGCAGATATGAGCTAGAAAATGTGTACTGATGGAATGCATAATCATAAACCCAGATTGTAATAGATTGTATATTTCCCAGTTAGGAGGACAGCAAGATAAAAGCACATGACTCATCCACATCTACCTTCCTATCAAATTAGAGTTATGAAAATAGACCCAAGAGAATTCAAGATGCAGTAATACTGGAAACCGGAAATTATGTTCAGTTACTTATCAGAGCTCAAGAGGAATTCCTATTTAGTGGACAATGACCGGGGCTGTTAAGCAGAACAATACACCAATTGGATGAGGATGTCTCTACTTTGTACCCTTCCCTCAGAAACCACAGTCCTTCACCAAGGGAACCTGCAGGACTGTGTTGAGTAATCCTATATAGCAAATAGCCTAATATCTAAGGACTTGAAGCATTAATAATTATTTATTATCTCTGCACCTCAGAATGAAGGAGCAGCTTGGTTGGTTGCATATAATTAGAAATCTACCAGGTCACTGCTGTCAAATACCAGCCAGAGTTCCAGTCATCTGCAAGAACAGGCTGAGTTTCACTCATGTAGCCAGTGAGTTGGCACTCCCAAGTCAGTTTCACCCTGTGTGGATTCTTCAGAGCTGCTGCAGGTGCTTGCCAGATGGCAGCTGACTTCTTCCAGAGAGAATGATCTAAGGGGCCATGGTGGAAACCACAGTGCATTATCTCACCTAACCTTTGGAAGCACAGACTGCTGCCTCTACTACGTTCTGTTAGTCACACAGGCCAGTCCTGATTCAGTATGTAAAGGACCACACAGGGTATGAGTACCAGCATAGGCTGACTGTTTCAGGAACTAATTCACTGGAGATTATTTCTGAAGTGGTCAGGGCCCCTTTTGTGCCTCTGTTTCTCTCTCTCTCTCTCTCTCTGTCTCTCTCTCTCTCTCTCTCTCTCTTTCTGTCTCTCTCTCTGCTTGTCTTCTTTCTCTACCCCCCTCTCTATCACTTTCCCTATTGCTCTATCTCTTCATCTTATCTCTTGTTACATATATGTCTTCCATTGTTTTTTATCTGTCTATATATTTGCAGGGACTACAGTATCATTTGTAGGGAAGTAAAATTGTACAACACAAATAAAAATAGAAAAAATAGATATACATATATGTATATAGTGAGAGATACATCTGAACAGGCTCCTTGGAATAGAAGTAAAGATTTCAAGGGTCAGTGGAGCCAAGACTGAAAAATAGATGCCCAAACCAATGACTGAAACAAAAAGAAGAACTTGGGGCTGGGGATAGAGCTCAGTGGCACAAGCACCTGCCTGACAAGTGTGGAGTCATGAGTTTGATTCCCAGTATCCAAAAAAAAAGGAAGAAGAAGAAATTGATTTTATTTTTTTCAATTTTTTATTAGTCCATGTTTACAGTACACAATTTTTATTTTTTATTAGCACATGTCTATTGTACACAGTGATTGGGAAATTGGTACATGTATGTCACACATCTCAGTTCTTTTTTCACTCTCTTTTCTCCCCTTCCTCATCTCCTGGTCACCCTCCAATCTGCAAATGATCTGTTTCTCATTCCCTATTATCTATCTTTTATTTTGCTCTTTATTTATAGTTTTGAAAAGGTTTTGCCTAGTCATCTCCCTTAATCCTGCAGTCCCCATTGGTAGAATTCAGTGTTCTGGCAAGCTAGAAACTGAGGTGGGAGGCAGTTTTGTGGGTCAGCGATGCTTGAGAGAGGATGTCTTCTTCCCAGCCAGCAAGGTGGGTTCTTGCCTACTGGTGCTTGGCTGTGTACAAAGCTACTCGGCACAGAGTTGAGGTTCTCTAACTCTTAGCATCTACTCCAGCTGGGATTCTCGTTCTATTGTGAGAGCTTAGCTACCAACAATATAGTTCACTCTGCCTAATGTAAGGATGTAAGGATGTATCCTTACATTTGCTTTGCTATTGAACAACTCAGAATATCCATGAAAAAGCAAAGAACTGACTCTGAATCCAAAAAATGCAAAAACATTTGTAAGGATACAGAAAAAAAAAAAAGCATCATAGCTATTACAAAAAGCATCTGTGATGACCAGGACTGAATGGCAGAAATCCTTCCACGGCTACCCTCCAGGAAGCAAGCAGCTCCGCCACATTCCATGTGAGCATCTTCTCTTCCCAGACTAAAGTCTCACATTCCTCACTTCTGATTTCAGATCTCAGACAGGTTTAGCTGACTAAAAACACCCAGATCTCCTGCCATTAGCCTGGCTGAAAGTGTTAGGATGCAATTTTTCAGTATTCTGCTTTGACAAAGAAGTCATGAGGCTAATAATAATAATAACTCAGTTGTTTGCATAGCAAGGCTATGCAAATAATATTGGACACCTACAAATGACATGTCAACTGCAGAGACAAAATTAGCAAAATGTATATAAATTAATGAAAAAAGGAAAAGTGTTTCTTTGCCAGCAGCCTCCAACCCATAATATCCAAAAAATTGCCATGGTACATACAGATATTGTTGACATTGTTGACTGCAACTAGAAACATGAACACATCCTTAGTTTTGTAAATAATGATCTCATTCATTATTATATTGGGCCCCTTGAAATTCCATGTAACAAACCAAGAATATGGGGCTCAAAAGAAGAAAATAAAAGGCAAGATAGCCATCCTGAATGCTCCCACTAAGTAGTGATGGAAATACAGAATAGGGAGTCTCCCTCAGTGCCTGTGTTTGCATCTTTGCAGGGAATTTACCTTGGATCCAGAGCCTTGTAGCCTGGACTTGGGGCTGTCTTTATCCATATCTGTTATAAATTCTTTCGCACAGAGTCCAGGAATTCAGATGTTTTTAAACATCAAAATGTATGTGGAAATGTGTTTTCCCATTCCTTGTCACCAAAGTCACTTATAATTACCAAAAAGAGCCCCAGATAAGCACAGCAGAACCAGAGTAACTGAGTGGAGTGGCCCTTTGTCATTTTTGGCAAGCCAGAATCCTAATTTTCTCCCTGTTTGGCAGTAATCCCCAACTACATTATAGTCCTCTTGGTAATCACAGACCATGTACACCTAAAGAGGCCAGTTTCTTCCCCACCACCCAGCAGCTAGGCAGTCATGGGACCTGTGCTATTTCAACTAGACAGTTTATCTTAAATGCTGAAATGTACCTGCATCTTCTGCCACCTTATCTACTGGATCACCATCATTCTTTGAGCCTGATTTTCAACCTTCTTATTTATCTTCTCTTTATGTAACCAACACCTATCCCAAAGATTTGTTCCCTGCAGCGTCCATTATGCAGAATCAAAAGCCCAGTCAATACAGCTTTTATGTACTGACAGTCATTAAAACATTCAAGGTTCTCTTAGCCTAGCCTGTTTCATCATGGTCATGAGATTTGCTGATTTCATCATGGTCACGAGATTGATGGATTTGCTGAAATTCCTGAATGTGTCAACACACATCAATATTTGCACTTCCTGCACCAAAGTGGGTCCTGGGTAATAGAGACTCTAAGACGGCAACAATCCTTTCTCCCTGGGTGTTGGCAGCTAGAAGGTGTTCAAGACTTTTAAAGCCCCCCAGTTCCCATCACTGTCTCATCCCATACCTACAAATCAAGCTAGAAACCATTGATCCAACCAAAATCTCTCTTTTCATATAGGAAAATAAAACCTGAAAAGGTAAAGAGATTTCTCCAAAGTCTCACCATGATTTCCTCAATTAAGACCAGAAGTCAGCTTGCACATGCTTAGGCCAGAGCTCTTCCCATCCCTGCACTCTGCAGGGAATTTCAGGAGCAGACATCAGTGGATCTTGTGTTGATTTTTGCCACCTGGCTGACAGTGAGATGCTGGCAGGCGGACTAGTGAATGCCCAGTTAAGCCCAGCTGGAGTCATCTGCAAAACGGACACTGCCGGAGGAGAGAAGCAGCTTCCTGAAGGCACTCTCCGCCGGAGAGCGGCGGAGGACAGGCCTGGAGCAGACGTGTGAGCATCCCCATCACCTTTCCAGCACACCACCCCAGGAACATATGTCCTGTAATTAGCCACCCAGGAGACGGTTATTGAGCCACAAATGGAGAATTACAGCTTCAGGTGGGAAACAGCAGCAGGAAGCTCAGCCCTCAGAAGATTGAGAAAACTGTTTTCATGCAAATACCTTCAGGAATCACAGACAAAAGCCGGACAGGGGTCTGGGTATGACAAAGTAGAGGGACTTGCTGTTCTGAGATGTGTGAGACCTGAATCCCTGGTGCCAGGGTATGGTACCAATGGCTTACTTACATAACTTCCAGTTTTCTCCTGTCACCCCCACTGTTCCCACACTTTCTCATTCAATGTGAATGCACTGCTCGCTGCTCTCCTGCAAGCATATGCAGATGTCACCTTGGCAGTGCCAAGTCCTGGGAGGTAGGCTTCAAAGCAGACTAGAAACTTCAGCTGGCTGTGGCTGGGACAGAACAGTGGAGAACAATAGAGTGGACAATAATGGTTCAGACAAAGTCAGCTCTGGTGAAAAGGGCAAATACAGTAACGGAAGAAAAGCCCAAGCAGGTTGGCTGGCGTCAGCCTTGGAGGCTGTGACCGCAGAAAGCAGGTTTGGTTCTACACATGGTGGAAAGTCACTGATTATGAGATGGTTCCAGCAAAAGTGCTTATCACAGTGACTGATGCATAGTAAACATGAAATACAGGTTAAATACTGTCATCATCATTATGTTTTCAGTCTGGGGGTAGCGATTGGCTATTTCAAAGTGAAAATATCAAAACGATTATTCTCGCATTCTGTTTCTATGACCAACTCATTGTGTGACCTTATGTAAGTCTCTGGACTGCTCCAAACCCCTTTAGGCCTCCATTTCCTAACCTATAAAGGAAGGAATTGTGCTCAGTGACCTCTGACTTTTTCTTCCTACTCCAGTTGTCCCTGATCCCGAGACTCTGCCAACAGCTGCTACTCCAGACCCCACCGACCTGTCCCTTCAGCACACACCTCAGTTAGTACATGTCACACAAAGCTGTGTGGTCTCATCGTTCTGATTTCCAGAATTCCTGGTCTACCCAGAAACCATGTTGTCATTTAGAAGCCCCCCTCCCCTTGCAGGACTTACCAAAGAACTGAACATCTAGAATGTTCTCAAAAGCTATTGACTTAGGAGGAAAACTGAGATTGAAAATTCACTTTGTCCTTGATAATAATAATAGAAATGAGGATGTGGGGAAAAGACATGAAAAAAATAAGGAAGAGGAGGATGATGAGAACA
This sequence comes from Hydrochoerus hydrochaeris, assembly GCA_004027455.1. Taxonomy (NCBI): domain Eukaryota; kingdom Metazoa; phylum Chordata; class Mammalia; order Rodentia; family Hydrochaeridae; genus Hydrochoerus; species Hydrochoerus hydrochaeris. The sequence goes on from PVLA01000770.1 coordinate 325,551, forward strand.
AGAAGAAACTAACGCCAAATGCCCAGCATGTGCCAGGGCCACGTTAGCAGACATAACTGTCAGCCCAAAGATTCAGACATCTAGATAACATCCTTCTCAGGCTGGGAGGATCATAGCTCAATGGTGGAGTATTTTCCTAGTACATGCAAGGCTCTGGGCCCATTCCACAGCTTGGGAGTGTCGAGGTTATGGCCTTCATACTCCAAGCATGCCGGGACAGCATCTGTGCCACATGGACATGGGGACCTTTGACACCAGCACCCCAAGACGCAGGGCCACATCTTCCTGGCTCCTATCCTGTCATTGTCTCTAGGCTTTGCCAAGGGAAAGTACCAAGTTTTCACAGTTCCAGATCCATATGTTACCCTGTATCCCTGCCCTTTCCTGCTCAGAGAAACTGAATTTAATGGGTCTCCTCTCCACTCCTCCTTTTGTACCAAAAGTTTCTTCTCGCCTCTCCCTTTTTCATCTTAAATTTTGATGACTCACTACACCTAGCACGTAAATGTTTTACAGGAGAAAATAGTTCTACTTTCCTCCAGAGCAAAAACACTTCCAAACTCTGCCTAATAGGGAAAGAGACTCTGTGTGGCCCATCATTCTAGCCTATCAGAGAAAGAAGGACATGTCCACAGCCTGTGTGCCCAGGAAGACACCCAGGAGCAGAGCCCAACACAGTGTCTGTGATCCACCCGTGCTGCTCCAGCACTGAGACCTGAGCTCAGAACATCATCCCACGTAGCCTGGTGATGTCTGCAGGCAGCGGCCAAAGCTTTCACCCACCACCTGGACTAAAAGCCTTTTTTCCAGTCTTCCTTCCGAAGATAAAGTGTGGGGCCTCCCCCCAACCCAGTCACCCACCCAGTACCATCCTCTCATCCCTGATTTGCTCCAGTGTGGCCTTCCACCAGCTTGTTCCACCTCATCCTCAACTTCTGCAAACACACCCATAGGTAAGCTTTGGTCTACACAAGCTCTGGGCCTATTCATCACCTCTCTTCTTGCCCATACTGACACCAGGTCCCATGTCCCAGACACCTGCTTCTCCATGTCAGCCATGCACTGGGCTTTGCTGGCAGATACAGAGCTGGCCCACCTGGACTCTCCTACATGGACAGTCTTGGGAATGACCCTGCTCTGAGACACCACTCTGCAGCAGAAAGGACAATGTCACCCTTCCCAGAGCTTCTCAACTCCTCCTAGAGTCACGAGAACTGGACACCCCTTCCCCCCATACTCAGTGTCATTTACCTCCTGTCTCCTGCAGAAAAGATCAGCAAGTTCTTTCTGTACAGGACCAGAGGTATTTTAGATTTTGCCACTGTGGTGCAGAAGCAGCCATAGAAAATAAGGAAACAGACCTGGCTGTGTTATAATAAACCTTTTTTTATAGACAGTGAAATTTAATCTTGTATCATTTTCACATACTGTAAAACATTATTTTTCTTTTTTTTAATTTTATTTAAAGAAGAAAAAAACAGAAAAAGGGGTAGAAACAATACAGAATTTCAGAAAAAAAAATCAACAGTAAGAAATCACTAGTTGATAAAATTACATATTGTCTTCTTAGACATAGTTGTCCAAGTTACAAAATTAAAGCATATAGAGTGGACATTCAACCAGTGAGGCTGCAAAGAAGTTCAAAGATCCAATAACAGTTTAGCAACATGGTTATCAATCCTACACACTTAAACATAAATGCAGTTATATCCTTTAGAGCACTTTCTGTTCCCCCTTTTACTTTTTAAGTCCATTATCAGTTTAGTTATATCCTGTTTTAGGTTGCTCAGTACCTTACTGAGTTGTTTTGTTATTATTTACTTTTTAATCACCTTATATTATTTTGTTGCCTTGTTTTTGAGTTTCTCCTCATCCATGCCCCATGGAACAGCTTTGGTGCAGTTGGGAGTTTTTTGGAGGTATTTTGTTACTTTGTTATCTACTTGGTTTTTTTTGAAGGCAGCAAAATACAGCAGAACAAGATAGAACAAACCCAGGCAAGGCAGTGCAGTGAAATTGGCACAGAACCTCACAGCAGATCACCAGGACACCAGCAATAGGCACAATAGGACATCCTGTTCTGTTCACATTAGCTGTTCTTTCCATCAGGTAGAGAAACATGGAAGGAAATATCGAACTTATAAGAACAGAATATTGAATAGAGCAATACTATTAATCAGAACTGAGCAAAACAGTGATAAAAATATTTGCCTTCAAAGAGATGGTAGAAGGAAATCCCCCTTACTTGCCACACTGCATATATTCATCCTCCCAAGAGATACTCAGACCTCTGGCTCCCACTTGCTAATGGGTGGGGTTGTGGATCGATGTCTGATTCTTATCCCGTGCACCAGCAGGCCCCCAGCTGCTTACCAGGGCGGTGAGCAAGCTGCCTGTTCTCCCAGCGCCTCAAGTTCCAACATGATGCAGAGCTCAGGAATCGCCGACAGTTCTCACCCTGACACCGCAGCAGCGGCATGTCCATTATTCTTTTTTTTATTTTTTTCAACCATCCAAAGATGTAAAGACAATCCTTTATAGTAAGTTTTGGTTTTTGTTGTTGTTGTTGTTGTTGGTTTTCTTTTTTTTTTTTTTTTTGGTCTTTTTGAGACAGGGACTCACTATGCAGTTCAGGCTGGCCTTGGGCTCATTTTGCAGCCTAGGCTGGTCTCGAACTTGCAAACAATTATCCTACCTCAGCCTCTCAAGTGCTGGCATTACAGGACTGTGCCACCATGCCTGGATCATATTGTTTAAGTATTAAAGAGCTTGTTCACAAGTCTTACAAAAGGAGGAATTTAACCACACTCAAGCTGTCAGCCATGGTTTGTCAACCCCAAGTACAGAGAAACAAGAGCTGGATTTGGGATCAGACAGTCTATTTATCCCTCCTACTAGCATTTCCCAGCCTCAAAACATTGGACAAGTTACTTGAGTTCCCCGGGTTTGACTTCTCATCAAATGCTTTGGAATATAATGAGACTGTTATAAAATTTAGCTGAGATACAGTGTGCCCAGTACCCCAAATGATAAAGTCCAAATTAAGATAGAAGTGACTATTAGCATGCAAGAAAAATCTAGAACTTGAGAAATATGAAGGAGGAAAATCCATTTGGAATCACAAAGGTTCTAGGCTTAGACACTTAAGGTGTGTGACCCTGATAAAGCTGGCCAAACCTTAGGAACTTCAAATTCCTTATCTATAAAAAGTCACTAATATGCATCCCCAACAGGAAATTATTTTAACGACATAAAAGCAAGTATTTGGCATAGATCACACACACACACACACACACACACACACACAAGCTATTACATGTTCCAATTTTGTCTTGATCTTTTTTTCTGTGTCAAATTTCTGTCTATGGAAAAGCAGCCCAAGTTCTTTATCAAAAGCATACTCTCTGCAGTCTCCAAAACATCTTTCCCTGGTGCTCTGAGCTCCATCCCTATGGCACGCTGCCCTCCTCAGGGAGCCTTGCTGCTGAGCACTAGGCAGCCCTTTGAATTCGCCTCCTCTCTCCATGCTAGAAATTATCAGTGGGAGACAAACAAGAGCTTTCATTTCCTCTTTGGCATTCTCAGAGCTGCCCCTCCTGGGTCTGAGGTTGACAAGGGGCTTCCCAGGAAGGCTGCTGTTTGGCATCTCCTGGAGAAGGCACTGCCATGGTTTAGATCAAAATACAGACACCCCTCAAATCTCACATATTCAGATGTGGGGATTTTGGAAGTGATTGGATCACGCGGTACTATTAACCCTCAGGTGACTTTGCTAGGGAGTGAGGCCTTGTTGGAGGAGATAGACCACTGTACCATGACCTGAAAAGGTGTGTTGTTGTCTCCACTCCTCTCTGTCTCTCTGTCTCTGTCTGTCTCTGTCTCTGTTTCTCTCTCTCTCTCTCTCTGTTTCTCTCTCTCTGTTTCTCTCTCTGTTTCTCTTTCTCTGTTTCTCTCTGTCTCTCTCTTTTTCTCTCTCTCTCCCTATCTCTTTTTCTATTTCTCAATATCCTTCCTCACTGCTGAAACAAAATACCCAATTCCCAGAATTAAGGATGGAAATGTTTATTTAGCTCACAGTTTGAAAAGGTTTCAGTCCATGATCAGTTGACTTCCAAGTAAAATTGCATGGCACAGGGGCAACAGTGCAAGGTGACAGAAGACAGCAAAAGCAGCAAGAGCAAAACAGGGAAACAAGCCTTTTCCTCCCTTATATTGCATGTAGGCTACCTTCCTTCAGGTGAGTATAACACTCACACCATCTCTGGGCCCTTCTCTTGCACAGGCTTAGGATATTTGCCCCATGCTGAGTTACTTAGTGAAACCTCTAAACTTCTCAAGTTGACACAATGAACAACATCCTAAAGTGTTAAGAGTATGCCCTATACAACTGAGGATGTAGAACTGCTGAGTTACTCAGTTAAGCTTCTAGACTTCTCAGATTGACACAATATATCAACCATAACAAGCAGCTTTCCTCCTCCAAATTTTTCTACCATGCTATTCCTGCCTTAGAGCCACTTGATCCTTTATGGACTGAACCCTCTGAAACCATGGACCAAATAACCCACTCCTTCTTTAAATTCCAGGTATGCTTGTATTGACACTGCCTAACAGGGCCTCATTCAGCTGCAGGCACCTCATGTCCCCACAGGTTCAACTAATTCCTGCTTCCAGCTGGCATATCTCTGACCTGTCACAGGTAGTTCTGGTACAGACCAGGCTTCTTTTCCTGCTGGGACATATTATTTGGTGGCGTTCCTCTGGAAATATTATGTTTTGGAGTTCTGCCAAATCCTAGAAGCTTGCATAGCTAGAAGATTCAGGGTACTTGAGTGGAGGGGAGGGTGGTGGGTAGGAGGAATACCTCTTAGCTGTCTGGGTATCCTGCCTGTCACAGTGGATGGGCGGGCCCAGGCCCAGGGTTTGCAGCCAAGATCCCAGAACCAGGACAGAGGCCAGAAATCAGAAATACCAAGGTGACAAAAATTCAGAGAAAACTGCCACTGGGAAAGACGGAAAGCATGGCTTAGTGACCAAATATCCTCATAAATGGCTTAGTGAGGAGAAAGCCCCAAGCCAAGACAAAGTGAAAGTTTGATGCCTTCCTTCCACACATATCCAGCACCTTCCCTACCCAGACACTGAGGCAGTTTCTAGGACTGGATGAAAACTGTGATACAGCTTCAGCCCCTATAGAACTTTCTTTCTAAGCAAAGAGTTTATATTAGTCTGTGTTCTCCAGAGAGGCAGAAATACTGAGATACATAGCAGGATAGATGGAAGAAAACTACTTGGATATTGGTTCATGCTACTATGCCATAGAATCTGGAGTTCTGACACCCACGTCAAAAAAGAGAATGCATCTCAGCTCCAGGAGAGAAATAGAAAAAGAGAAACAAAAGTCTGCCTGTCTTCAGTGTTCATCTTCTCCAGTCCAGTCTGTTGGACAATGCTGTCTACTTTGAGAGTAGCCCTCCCCATCCCCCCTGTATACATTCAGGCTCACATGCCAGTCCCCTGTGGAAACAGCTTACAAATACACTCAGAAATCATCTTTACTAATTCTTCAGGTTTTCATTAATTAAGGAGTGTGGAAATGCCATGGAAATCATAACAGATGAAATGCTACAAAATGCTGTGAAATACACAAAGGCTGAGATGAAAGTAAAATGTTCATTATGGACCAATAGCTGTATTCAAAAATATATTTATTATTACACCTCACTAGTTGAACTGAAAGAATCCATACATCAGATGTATTAGCAAGGATTTTCATGGTAATTGCAGGAATGTAAAAGACTTATGAAGAGCAATGGGTCAAAATATGACATAAAAATGTATGACCTTGTAGATGTGAAGATTTATTATGTTTCAACTTAAAAATGTATCCTAGAACTCAGCCACCAGCTCCCTACTCATACAATAATAAACTGAGTAATATTGTAAGCAGACTTGTTGCTCCCATCTTCCAAACTAATAAGAATGTGACACTCAACAATTGGTTTACTGATTTCCAAATGATGTTACATTTGTTAACAGAGCAAAAGTTGACCAGTGCAGGGACTGTGTTCAGGAACAAAACAGAAATTCCAAATGAAATGATGCAATTTCAAAGCAGAGACTTCTATAGCACAATCTTTAGATTTCAGAAAGATTTACAATGGCCTCATATATAGAAAAGAAAAACAAATTGGCAACTGCTCATGTCAACATTGCACCATGATGGAAATATTGATAAGGAAACCTTTACAAAACAGAAATCTGAGATTAAAACTTTTTACAACAAAACTAAAGATGGAGTAGATGTTGCTGATGAGTTATGCAGCAACTATTATGTCAATGAAATGCAATGTATTCACCAATATACTCAGTCCTTAATATGTATGGCATAAATTGTTTTATAGTTTACAAAGAAAATAACAAGGGAAAGATACCATAGAGAAATTTTCTTAGAGGATTGGGACTGAAACCCATAAACATTATTCACAGCAGAGGAAAAACAAAATGTTTCTGCCCAAAGAACTATGCAAAACAAATTATGAATGACACTGGTAAACTGAGAGGTGAACAGCTCTCCCAATGTCATACTATGACAACAGGAAAACAAAAAAGATATCAACTCTACCTTACAAGAAAGGACAGGAAAACAAAACATATGTTCTATCAGTGTGAGCAAGACTTGTATATGGAGCATGCAATTTTCATGTGTACAGATTGCTTTGGGTGTGACAATTAAAGCAAAGAATATTTTTATCATACAGTTCTATTAGTATTTTCATTATAGTTCAAATAGATTTTTACTGTTACTTTGATTTTATCTTTTAGATTTTGTAATTAAGTACACAGCTGATATGAAAATGTTGAGGTCTATTCTAAGCACTCATCACACATTGATAATTTATTTTGTTAACATCTTGTTTCCCTGCTAAGTGCACACTGTACAACATAGTAGAAATCTCTGGGCAAAACAGGAAAAGAGGTGACAAGAATGGTTTACCACATAGGAAAGGAAAGTTAAGCACATGTGTTGTCAGTATAAGTGAGATGTGTGCATGAAACATGCTCTGTCATGTGTAAAGATTGCCTTGGTTATGACACTTAAAAAAAAGGTTATTTCAATGGTAGACTGTATTTTCATTGTAGTTCACATAATTTTTATTTCTGTTGTTATTCTTAGATTTTATAAGCAAGTACACAGATGATGTGAAAATGTCTATTCTAAGCACTCATTACATATTAGATATTGTTTTTATTTTATTTTAAAAAGAAAATTAATAATAATACAGAATTTCAAAACAAGGTAATAGGTAATTAACAATGGTTAATATATGATTTATTATAGACTATACATATATATATACAGAGAGAGAGAGAGAGAAATTTATTTCTTTTTCCTTCCTTCTTCTCTCCATTCCCCCATCCCAATTTTTTTTAGTTTTAAGCGGTTCCTTTCTCTTTCACACTATCTATTGTACATTTTGAAACAAATTTACTCTTTAAATGTCTTACACTTAGGAGACAATACAATGTTTACATAATGCAAGTCTGATTTATTTCATTTATTAGCATGGTCTCAAGTTAAGTCCATTATCCTATAAAAGCCTCAATGTGATCCTTCTTTACAGCTGAGTAGTGCACCATTGCATAAAAATACCACATCTTTTTCATTCATTCCTCAGTTGATAGACATTTGGGTTGTTCCCAAAACTTAGATATTGCAAATTGTGCTGCTATAAACATAGGTGCACATACATCACCATGGTATGATGTTTTTCATTCTTCTGAGAAAATGTCCAGAACTGGACTAGCTGGATTGAACGAGATCTCCTATCCTAGTTTTTGAGGAAGCTCCACAGTGATTTCCACAGTGGTTGCACCAGTCTACACTCCCACTAACAGGGGAAAAGTGTTCATTTTTCCCCACAGTCCCACCAGCGTTTGTTATTGGTTGATTTCTTGATGACCACCATTCTTTCGTGGGTGAGGTAAAAGCTCAGTGTTGTTTTAATTTGTATTTCTTGAATGACCAAAAGTTTTACCTACTGTCTCTTATAGTAGATTAAGTGCTTCTGTTTTAATATTTAGATCTTTGATCTCTTTTGACTTTAGTGCACAGTGATACACATGGGTCTTTGGCATGTGGCACCATTTATTAAAGAGGCTATCTTTCTTCCAGTGAATATTTTTGGTTCCTTTGTCAAAGATATGATGGCTCATTGTTTCTGTAGTTCTGTCTTCATCTTCTAGTCTATTCCACTGATCCTCTGGTCTTTTTTTCAGTACTATATGGATTTTATCACAGTGGCCTTGTAGTAAAATTTCAGGTCAGGGATTTTGATGCCTTCTGTCTTTCCTTTGTTTCCCTTGATTGTCTACTATTGTAGGTCTCTTCTGTTTCCAAATGAATTTTAGGGATGTTTTATCCAGATCTATGTGGTATGCTAATGATAATTTTATCAGGGCTGCATTAAACCTGTATAAGTTTTGGTAGTATGGCCATTTTTGCAATGTTGGTTCTTCCTATCCATGATCAAGGGATATCTTTCCATTTTTTTGATGTCCTTTTCAATCTCCTTTTTCATACTCTAGTTTTCAGTATATAGATCTTTTACATCCTTTGTTAGATCGATTCCTAAGTATTTCATTTTTTGGATGTGATTGTGAAAGATGTTATTTCCATAATTTCTCTGAGTTCCTTGAATGAATCTGTTTCATGTATTCTATTTCTTATATTGATCATTTATGATTTCCATCCTATTCCTATCATCATCTATTTTTTATCTATCTCTACTCTAGATTTGCTGAGCAATTCCTTTATAAATGTTGACATTTCTTTTTTACCTAAGATATTATTTTTGATCTGATCTCCTCTGTAGCCTTGTGGATTTTGTTGCTGTCATTTTAGGTATGTGTCTTTCATTTTCCTCTATCTTGTCATCTTCTGGACCTTTTCTGGGTGGGCTGGAAGTCTGAGATTGCATTTTGCTTCTGTGTCTTGTCATTTTCTATTTTGAAAGTTTTTATTTGGTTTTCTGTGTTGCTCCTTATAAATTTTTGTAGTAGGTAACTTTATCTCTAGTATCAAGGCCTCTCTAGGCAAGATTTATTCTTCAGGGTGTCTTCTGTGTGTAGGAGGTTCTTGGTTTGTGTCTGTCCCAAGATCCTACCTTTCCAATTAATTGTGAGATGTTGGTATCTGTTTGGCTCAGTCCCATTTTTTGGTGCTGGGAGTATGGTGAGATTATTACCCCACAACTTCCCCGTATTGTTACAGAGGTGAGAATGACTAATTAAAACAGATATGATGGCAGGCCGTGGGGAGGACAATCAGATGCCAGCCCCTTCATGTGAGTTGGTGCCATTTGTGAATCACAGGGATAACAAGAAGCCAACCACTTCCTGTGAGTTGGTGCCATGTTCAAGCTGTGGAGAAGAAAACAAGAAGCCAGCTTCTTTCTGTGAGTCAGTGCTGTTTGTAGGACATGGGGAGGAGAGCCAGATGCCAGCCCCTTCCTGTGAGTCAGAACCATGTGTGGGCCACAAGGAGGAGAGCAAGAACCCAGACTCTTCCTGGGAGTCAGCATCGTGCTTGTGCTGTGGGGAGGAAAACCAGGTGCCAGCCCCTTCCAGCACACAGGTTGGGAGAAAAGAAGAGCCAAAGTGTCTCCTCTCATTCTCTGTAAGCATTTGATTGATCCAGAGAACCATAGGCTGAGATGGAGCTCCTGAGGCAAAATACAACTTAATGCTTACAGTGTTTAGTCTCTCATTGACCAAAGCCAATAATCTGATCCTCTATTTAGAGATAACAATACACAGTATAGTATCTATGTGGGCTCTTCTTCTGAAGGTGTTAGTGATTATTAATTCCCTATTATCTTGTTTTAAAGTCCTATATCATTTTCGTTGTTTAGTTTGGTTTGGCTTTATTCCATTTTGTCTTGTTTGATTTTATTATATCTGATGGCATGGGCAGCTATTTCAAAGATAACAAGATATATTATAGTAGCCATTCTGGATTTACTATTATCTTGTTTTGAAGTCCTGTATTGTGTTCATTGTTTTGTTTTTATTGGTTCTATTCTTTTTTGTTTTGATTTTACTGTGTCTGATGGTCTAGGCAGCTATTTTGAAGACAATAAGAGGCATTATGGTAGCCACTGTTGATTTCTTAATGTCTTGCCTTAAAATCATGTATAACTTACAATTTTGTTTTGATTGGCTTTATTCTGTTTTATTTTGCTTGGTTTTATTCTCTCTAAAATTAAAAAAAACAGGTATGATATCCTAGCTAAAGTATTATAATCAGCACAGGCAATATCAAGCACAGTTTAGAAATGAACAAACTGTGGTAACTATTACTTTTATATCTTTAACCAAAGAAGTAAAATTTACAGTTATATAACAGGATGAATCATCAGTTGGGATCTTGTATGTAAAGTACTTTTCCTTGGTAGATTGTTTTACCCTGTGGTGGTGAAATTTAAGATGAATAGGGGCTAAAACAGAGATAACTGAAAAGAAATAAAAGTAGAAGCTAGGCTGGAGGATGAAGGATGATCAGACAAGCTTTTGGAACCTAGAAAAGCGGGCAGAAGAGAAAGAATTAAAGAGTAATCAAGGGCTTATTGAAGCTGGCAGAAAAAAATAGAGAGATGTTCACTCCTGTGAAAATATGATTAACAAGTCTAGAGAGGTGAACTGAGGAACAGGGAGAAGAAGAAAATAGATTAGAACAAAAATACAAGTTAGGAAAAAAAAGAAAAGGAGCAGGAAATAAACCACAAACCAGAGAAAAGAAGGAGGAAGAAGAGAAGGAGAAAGAAAAGGAGAAGGAGAAGGTAAAATAAACAAAATTCCTCTGGTATCCACCAAGAGCCCAAAACTACTGAATCACCAGGGTTGCAGTACAGTTTTTGATTCATTTGAGGCTGACCTTGGCCTCCAGATGTGGGGACCTGGACTCAAAGCCTTCAGCCAGTACTTTCTTTATGCCCCTTTGCAGCCTCCCACTCCTTACCCTGTTTGTCTTGAGGTCTCTCTCTCTCTCTCCAACTTGCTGTGCTGTTTTCAGACAGAGATGTTCCCCTTCCCACACACCTTTGGCTCCTCCCTGACCTTGCTCAGTTTTCTATGCTGCCTCCCACTGGGAAATCTCTGTCCTCTCGGATCATTTTGTTGCTGGGGTGAAGTGCTGTAGTCTGTAATATCCTCGGGTGAGATGGAGGAGATGCTGTGGGGTGCCTTTCTGCTCCTGCCCTCACCAACTTGGGAACTGCCTGGGATTGCACAGTCCTGAGGTGCAGGGCTGTTTAATTCCTCACACCTCTGTAAGCACAGGTCACAGAGTTGACCATGTTGAATCTACCCATTTACTATGCACCCCTGTAATCTTTAATATTGTTCCTGGAGGTTCCAGTTAGTGCTCAGGTACACAGAAGGGATGAGGAGAGAAGAAAAAAGAAAAGGAAAGAAAGAAACACAAGACAAAAAAAAAAAAAAAAAAACTGGCCTATCATCAGGAAGGGACTAGTTTGTGTCCGTAGAATTTACTGCTGGACCACAACATCTTCTGTTTGGAGAAAAGCAGAAGAGGCAGGGAACCTTATATCCCAAGTCTATCCTGTATGGTTTGGTTTAGCCACATTATTTAATATACCCTCTTTTTTCTGTCTTCTTTTAGGATTAGTATGGTGAGCAGTCATCCAGATCCAATGACCGTCTGGCAGCTGGGTGGGCTCACTGGCCAACTTATTAAGTCCTCTATCTGTGTTTGGCTTGATCTATTAGTCCCTTTTGTCAGAATGATTTTTGTTTCAGGGTGTATGTCACTCCCCTTTCTTCCTATCACCTCTTTTTCAGTTGAATTTCTCTGAGTAGCTCTGAATAAGCTCCTCCTCTCTTCAGCCATGTTGAATCCACCTAGATATTACAATTCTATTGACATCTTGTTTTCTTATTATTCAGATGTGATAATGCAAGTAGATATTATTTCTTGTAATGTGCTGCTGATATCTTCATTGTACTTCACACAGAAACTTATTTCCGATGGTGTCTCTTAGGTTTTGTCAGCAAGTACCCAGCTGATGTGAAAATGTTGATGTTTATTGAACCCAGGGCCTTCACACTGAGCTATATCCCCAGCCCTTTTTTATATCTTATGTTTTATTTTTTATTTTGAGGTACGGTGTCACTAAACTGACCAGGCTATCTCACTAGCCTGCCTGTTGAATTTTCAACCCTTCTGTCTGAACCATCTCTGGCGTTGTCTGTGGGCTTCCCCAGAAGTCAGCCACTGGTTTCAAGGCACTAGTCTCACATGTTTGGCATTTCCACATGCCACATGTAGTATAAACACTTCATGGGCCAAAGCTGTGTTGGGGCCAGAAGAAAGAGAAACAAAGCAGAAATAGTCCCTACTCAAAAGAAATGACTGTCCCTTTATGGCAGCTCTGTCAAATAGGTCTTAAATATCGCTGGGTATGGTGGTGCGTATTTGTAGTTTCTGCACTGTGAAGGCAGAAGTGTTGCAAATTCAAGTTCAGACTAGACAGTTTACTAATTTAGGGAGACCCTGTCTCAAACTGAAAAATAAAAAGTACTGGGATGTAGCTCAGTGTGAAGGACCTGAGTTCAATCCTTAGTATTGATAAATAAAGTAACTCCTAAATGTCTCATTATTTCCCTGTGTGACTACTACTATTGAACACTGTTATGCATTGCTCTTTGGCGATACATTAGAGAATAAAACAAAGGTCTTGCTCTTCTTAAATTTATATCTACTGAAGATCCACTGGGTCTGTCTGCCAGTAAGGAAACCTGAGCTCAGAAAACTGCAGCAACTTGTTATAGGTCATAAAGCTGAGATTCAAGCTCGTATCTCCTGTCTGCTTCTGGGAGTGTTCCTTCCACACATCTCACTGTGGTGAATCCTGAAGGAAGAATGTTATTCCCACCTGCACAGGAACTGTCAGCAGAGCTCCACATCCTCTGCTTCAACCATTAGTTGGTGAAATACAGCAAGAAGGCAGTTAACCCAATCATAACAGTGATGGGTTTTAGCATTTTAAAGAGCAGGTTTGAAATAATGTGCCAGTTAGACTCTGCTATTTACAAGCAACAGAAAATGACTCTGGCTAACTTAATTGAAGATAAATCTGTTGAAAAACATACAATAGCTCCAAGCTTCAAAGCCAAACCTGAAGAGCAGGACTCCAGAATGGGCAGCAAAGACCACAGTGTCTAGGCTCTAGGAGGAACTAGCATCAGCCTGCTTACTATTTCCTGATTCTAGTTTTCCATTTCCATTTTGTATTTCCTGCTTCCTATAATTCTATTTATGACTCAGATTCTCAAGAGAAGAAAACCTGTCTGGCCAAGGTTGAAGCTCATGCCACACTTATCAGCCCCACTGAAATTTCACAGCCTGCAGGAGCTGGAAAGCAAGATGCTGTTGCCAGAAGAAAGTAAACTGGCTGCTGGGCAGACAACGACAGCCCTTGACCATGACAATTATCACTAAAGAACACGAGTCATAGAAGCTTAGAGAAATTCAAGTGGTAATGTGATGGATTGTGCTTTCCATGTATGCTTTTCAGATAATGTGACACTCTTCCACAGGAAGTATAGCATATGTTCTCTCCTCTTCAGATCAGAATGACTTTTATGGCTACTTCAACCAATAAATTGTGGCAGAAATGGTGCTTGTACCGTTTTTAAGACTTGATGATACATGGCTACCACCAGACTCTCTGATCCTCTTTGGGGAATACATGAAACTATGGCCATAGCAATAGAATGGAAAAACTAGGACCTATTCAAGAGACATGAATATGCTAGATTCTCTCAGTACCTCCCAAAAAGAAGACTACTGACATTTCATACGGAATGAACCCACCCAGTGGGGAACATTCAGCATCCCTGACCCCTGCCCAGCAAGTGCTGGTTTCACTTCCCAAGTTTTGTGACAATCGGTAAAAATAAGCTTTCAAAAGCTCCCTGTGTGGGAATCCTGCCTGCCCCCAAGCAGGAGCACTTCTAGGATGATAAAGGCTTGGTAGATGATAAGGACAAAGACCAGAAAGTATCCCAAGTCTCTGCTCTTAGCAAACTGTCAGATTATAAGGTTTTAAGCTGAGACCACACCAGAAACTAATCATGTTTGGAGTTGAGGTGCTTGAGTCACATAGCACAGAGTTAGATACAGAGATGTGAACTAAAAACCAATGACTCTGCCAGACCCTGGTAAATAGGATGGATAAGGTTTTTGTGTACCCAAGTTTCATTCTAGTGGGAGGCGATCACAAATCACAGTGTGGTCAAAAAAATAAAAATGACCAACTTGTGCAAAGCAACAAGTGCAAAGAAGGAGCCTACTTTCAACAGAGTTATCAGGGAAGGCCGCCTGGGGAAATGACAATTAAGCTGAGACCTGAAGGCTAGAGCCAAGCATGGGAAAGGTTAACAGAAAGGTCCTGCAGGCAACAGAGCAGCAAATGCAAAGCCATGGGTGTAAATATTACTGGGAACCCAGCTTCCAATGAGGACAGGACAGGCTTATGCAAAATACTTATAACCATGAAGACAGCAGGATTTCTGGAGGCCAGACAAAGAGAAATCTAATAATGACTGCATTGAGCAACCAGTGTGGAAGGATGAAAACCAGAATCACACAAAGTCACAGACACCTAAGGAAGGGAACATAGAGAAAAGATAGATTGGGTCATGAGGGTCAGTGCTGTATATAGAACATCTGAAGGAGTCTGTTGTGTCTCTTTGGGTTTGGCCACAACAGGGTCGTGGGAGAGCCTGGTCTACCTCTTGGTGGAGTGGTATAAACAAAAATTGGCAAGAAGATGGACACTTGGTTCTAAACTGGACTCTGCCTCTAAAGAGTCCCTTTCTTGGTCTGGGTCTGGACTGTTATACTAGAAGTCTATTCTACCTGTGAAGCACACAATTCTAACCATTTTGGGTAAGATTTTCCATCTGCATAACTCATCTCTCATGCAACAGCTTTATTCATGCACTTGGATGTTTTCTGCATCACAGGCACTGAGGGAGATGCTCTCGTGTACGTGTTTTAATACTCATAGCAAGCTAGAAGGTAAGTAAGGGGCATTATTGTCTCTGTTCCACAGCAGAGAGACACAAGACTCAAAGAGGATGAGATTTGTGAGATTCACTCCTGCTCTCTCTTAACACTGTAGCTCCTAATCCTTTTCATCTATCTGATTCTTTGAAGGTTCTGTACAGTTTCTGTAAACACTCAGTGATATTGCCTACTGGAATTAGTTCAGGCTTAGCACCAAAAGTCAGAGATCAGGACCGAGATCTGCCCTGAAATTCCTGTGTGACCTTGACCCACTCTGAGACCATTTAATGAAGAAGAACAGAAAAGCTGACTCTGACACCTTATGGGTTGTCAGATGTCAGCAGGGATCAGATGTGTTTCCAGATATAAAAATGTTTTCAAGAGGAAACCATGAAACCAGTATAAAGTGGTGCTGATCCTGTGAGTATCAGACCTAACTGACAGCAGAATTCTGAAACCATCTGAACTATCTGCGAAGTCAGGTGGAGTAGAGTAAGGTGTGTAGTTTTTATGTTGTTGTTTTAGAAGTTCAAAAAAAGACTGGAAAATCATGACTTTGAGTTTCTGTGGACAGCAGCTCCTGGCAGTGATGTCATCTGGCATGAATTTAAAAGCTTCCATTTAGCAGAAAACAACATGCAGAATGGCAGTTCCTATACTGTGGGTGAGCAAGAGACAACCAAATATTCCGCAGCATTCATGCTCAACCACCCATGGGAAGAAAATACTATCGAACCACATCAGGCCATGTCCACTGTGCTCTTCAGATATCCACTTTGGCCCCCAAATTGAGATTCTGTATATGAATACACCATGGAAAGCAAAACACAACAGAATAATTTGAGATACATATGAAATTTTACAGACATGCTTATCATATCACTCTTTAGGCTATTTGGAGTAGACATAACCTAGAACATCCCAGGAGCTAACTAATTAAATCAATTTCAGTGCAGCAGAATACTGTTATATTATTAAGAGGATGTTTTCAAAGACATTTTATCAGATCAAGGAGCCATGAGCATTAAATGTAATGCCAGGATGCAAAGTCGCCCAGGCATGCTGGCTGACCTCCAGAACATATGAAGTAATGGCTGGAAAAGAAAGGGCATGGTCAGCAGACTGGACTGGGAAGGAGGCGGGATTTCCATTGTTCATCTTGTCATGTTTAAGCCTTCATGTTCGGTGAATATCCAGCACAGCAGAGGAAATAAGCCCCACACTAAGGCATGCTATTATAAGGGCCTTCCACACACCGGATAGGGGAAGGAAAAAAGCCACCTACAATGAAATTAGAATCTGGATATTATTGGACTATTTTCAGCTGAAAGATTAAAATAAGGACACTTGCAGATATTTTCAGTCAAAAAAGTTATCATCTTGGCACCCTTCTCAGGAAGCTGCAGGAGCTGGTGCTAAAGCAATACAGGAAAGTAAATCTCGAGAAAGAGGGGCAAAGATAACAGATGGAGAAAAGGCCTGGATTCTAGACTGAGGAGCACACAGTCCTGAAAGACCCCCACTCTATACTGATGAAGGTGCCAGAGAGCCCCTGGAGAAAAGTCTTCAGGGAAAGGAATGAACTGGGGCATTGTGACACTAGGTAACTTGGAATCAGCAAACAATAACTCCCTAGAAAACTAATTGAAATGCCAGTATATAAAACAATTTCAGTAAGAGAAAAATACAGAAATTCAAATCTGGAAATATCTACACATATCCATGAAGCCCCTGTTAGCCTGCCACCTCCAAGAAGCAGAAGCTGTTAGGGGTGTAAAACAGTCACTAGAGGAAATATTTCGCCCTCTTAGAAAGTTAAGGCGGAGGTAGACTTCCAGCACTCTGCAGTCCTGACACCTGCAAAGCAGAGATGGTTAACCACGACCACTTTGGCCAGGCCAGTGGAGAGTCCTTCAGCCCAAACCTCACATAAAAAGAGTCTGGCACCTAGCAGAAAGAAACCTGGATTGATACTCCTGGGAGCTGAGCTATTGATCAGGGTAGCCAAAGGAATCCTGCTGTGTGGCAGCTCCCAACAGATAGCAGCTGGGGACAACAGCAAGAGACCTTACCTGACCCTTACTGGTTGCCGATATAAACGGCTCACACTGAGAGGCGAGGAGAAAGGAGATGTGAGAGGGGTGATGAAGAGATGGGGCTATCACCCAACTCCTCTGGATGTCCCCTGCATCTTCAGAAGTTAGGTACAGGATGACCAGAGAAGAGCAGGAGCAGCCTGTGTTCCTTTCAAGTGCAGCAGGAAGTGCTTCATCCACTGCTCTCTTTCTCTGTGCAGTGTGTTCTAAAGACACATATTGAGATGAGGGTGACACAAGATGGAGTTAACATTGTTGAGTCATGAGAGGGGACATCCCACTCAGACCCACGAGAGAGAAAGAAGCCCAGAACCACATTAGTCCCACCTATCAAACTATTCCAGTATGAAGCTTGGCCACATACACAAAGGGGAGCTCAGGCCACTGTCCCCAACACCCACAGCTTCCCTCAGCATTTTCTGTCAGACATCCATCCTGCAGCAGCTCCGGGGCTGACTCAGCCAGAACAGACCCAAGCTCTGTATCTCCAGTCACTTCCTGACTCAGGTGGAGAACGGTGCTGTGAGGAACAGGAGCTAGCTTCTCTGTCGGCCCCAACATGACTGCATCACACAGCCAGGAACTGCAGAAGAGTCAGCTACTTTGGAGCAAACTTTGACTGCTGAAAGACAGGATATGAGAAGAAGCTGGCAGATATATATTGTCCCCTTTTCCCAGGGACAGCTTGTTTCAAAGTATGGCGCACTGAGGACACCCTGTATGACCAAGATACTAATGTGCTTCTGCGTTGATGCTATGGTTGCTCACTGGTGCACCTTGCCTTTGTTTCCCCTTCACTCCCACTTTGGCTGCCCTGCAAAGGTCCTGCCTTAGGCCCTGCATTCGTTGCTGAGACACCTCTGAAAGTGCTGTCTTGGATCCAGAAGAATCAGGGAAGTTCAGGGTGACTGAGGACCCAGAAGGGAGGCCTACAGAGGTAAGGAAGAGAAGCAGGCAACGGAGAGGCTCTGGAGAGCTCAGAAAGAGAAGCAAAAATCACAAACTAAAAATGTGACTGAAGTGATTTTATAAGATTCTGGGCATTTATTCATTTATCTGGCTCTGTTCTCCCTGATTTTTTTTTCCCCCGCAAAGATTAACAATAAGACTTGGAAGATGAAAAGAACCATAGGTCTACATTCCAAGACAGCAAAGAAGTCGGAGACAGAACCTAGAAATAGGGATTTGCAGTCAGCAGTTGGGACAGGAGAAGAAGGAGAGAGCCTGCAGCCTCAGGCTGCCTCGTGACGTTACCAAGCAGGATAGAGTCTGAGGTTCCGGCCTGCGGAAGTGCTGTGCCCACTGGTAATCATGAGAAGCGGTGCAGAACATAGGATCTGCTTCCCTAACTCTCCGGTAAAGAAATCTCATATGTCTGCATATCTTATCGCACTTATTATATACCAGATGCTTCTCCAAATACTCTAACTCATTTGATCCTCAGAACATTTTGGGTAAGACAGGGTTAGCATCTTCGTGTGATTGACTGAAGATCAAAACAGTGATGGAGAAAGATTTTAACTCAGCTATTGAACCTCCAACTCTCATTAACTCATGTCTTATGATGCATATGGTATGAGATTTTTACCACCAAAAATAGAGGAAAGGAGCTGGCCACGGTGGCACACACCTGTATCCCAGCAACTCAGAAGGGCCAGGCAGGAGGATCTCAAATTGGAGGCCAGCCTAGGCCACTGGGTGAGGCCCTGTCTCAAAATAAAAACCAAAAAGTGTTTGGAATGTAGTCTAGTGCTACAGCACTTGCCAAGCATTCATAAGGGTTCTGGGTTCAATCCTCGGAACCACAAAAATAAAAATAAAAAAACATGGGAAAAGACCTCTGTCCTTTTATGGAAACAGCTTGTCCTCCCAGTCAAGTACAGTGGGTCCATTTAAAGGGAAAAGCTGTGTCGGGAACCCACTCCCTCTGCAGACCTGCGTGGAGATGTCCTCCAAAACCTACAGCATGAACGCTGGCGGTTCCGTCCCCACAGCCCCCTCCCACGCCACATTTCATCTCAAGGTCTTCCTGCCTTGCCATCCCCCTTATCTGTCTTTCTGCTGGCCCAGGAATTTCAAGTTTCCTTCTTCCTCTGGAAAATCAGCCTGTACACACCAGCTTCTCCTAGAAAGAGCTGGGAACATTTACTGGTCACTTCCACCTGGGGTACAAAGGAGAAGTCTTCAAAAATATGGAATCTTTTCCTTCTCCTTAAGAAAGGAAAAAGGTTGTTTTGTTTTGTTTTGTTTTTTTCTGAAGAGATTCAGGGTCATGAGGACCTGTCACAGGGTTTCTGCACAGTATTACTCTAACGGAAGATTCATTCATATGAATAACCAGCACAGATTTAAATTTTCAATAAGGCCATTTCCGGAAGACTGGAATAAAGTACTTAGAAGAAAGGGAAGAAGTTTTAAACTCATAGCAGGGTTATCCGGAAGGAGCCTATCATAAAATGAAAGGGGAAAAGTAAAAACACCATTTAATTTTTAATAACTTATCCAGTGACCAAGTTAATATGTACGAGCACCTTCTGTGTCCAAGTACATTTCTAAGGAGTTTATACTCACTGTGTCACTGAATCTTCTAAGCAATTTTAGGAAGTAGGCAACATTATAATGCCCATTTTAGAGATGAAGAACCAAGACAGGTGTCTACCCAAAGCTATATAGCAAATAAGTGGAGGAGGTGGGATTTGAACCCAGGTCTGCCCAACTTGCTAGCCCTCATTTATCCTCTATAGATGACAAAGCACACCAGGACACAGGAGTGATTTAAGAAGGGCTGTGGCCTCAGAGGCCCACAGCTTCTGCATGAAGTCACAGCATGCTATCAAGTGGCACAATGAGAAATCACCCACGTTGAGGGGCACAGGTACAGAAATCCATGCAGAGGCAGGAACCACCAACTGGTATGCAGGACTTTGGACATTGGGCTTTACATACCAGAGCCTCGAATTCCCTCCCTTGCCACGATAGGCCTGGTGTGAATGGCCTTATAAAAGATGTATCCTGTTTAAATTGTCTAGGACATTAATAAACATGACTCTCCCTTCCCACTGCCAACTCTCCCCATTCTTAAATTCCCTACCATTCAGTTATTAAGGCACCTGTCTTTTCAGTTAAATTCTTAAAGTGAGCTTTTTAAAGAGACTCGAGATGGGTTTTATTATCTGATGCAGATAACTTTTTTGATGTGTATCAATCACTTTCATTTGTAAGATGGGTGGATTTTATAAATCTGTATCTAGCTGCTGGGAGAAAAATCTGTAAAGCTTCAAGGTGGGAGTTTTAAAACCTCTTTATAGATGAAAAAAAGCAAAAGTTTAACCTTCAAGGAAAATAAAAGAGAACACGAAGTTTATACTTGAACATACAATCTAAAAAAAAAAGACTCAGCCTGAGATTGCAAATGTATGACCAGTTGCACAGACAGCATAAGGATTATTTATATTGCATTCATATTTTCCCATCTACGCTCTTCACCCATTCATTCATTCATTCATTCATTCTTTCATTCATTCAAAAATCTCCCCTCAGGTCATTACCAAGTGTCAGGCACTATGTAAACCACCGCCAAAAGTATGGAAATTATTGAAAGTTTCCTTGCGGACATCTGCTTTATGGATAAACAGGCATGAATGCATAATTGCAATATACAGCAAGTCTGGGGGAAAATTCAAAGATAAACATGGAAACAATCTAATCTTCACATTTGGAGAAGCAAAGAGCAAGCACAGAATCAAAAGGACTTGACCTTGGCTTGAGGTTTAGAGAAAGCCAGGGGAAGGGTGGGGCGCTGAACTGCAATAGTAACGCACTGGCAGACAGGAAAAAGAACATTTTGTGGGCATTTTTGTCCCCCCGATGAATAAAAGATGACTGTAGTAGACAAGTAATTCAGGTCATGCCAATTACCCATTCAAGTGTTTGCTTCCATGTTCTTTCATTTATCTGATTAATTTCCAAGCCAGGGCTGTGAAGACAACCCAGTAGAGGTTGAAGTGCAGGATAGAAAAGACCTTAAGCATTTCTATAATCTGAATGTTTTATCTCCTAAAAGTCATGTGCTGAAACCTAATTGCCAATGCCATAGCATCAGGAGCCTGTAAAAGCTCATGAAATTGAGAGAACAGAGCCCATTCCCAAGGGCCCATTCTGACTTCCTAGAAGAGGTAGGAGGGGGCTGCTCAAACTTTCACCATGCAAGTGATATAGGGGAAAGAAACTCCCAACCTGATAGAGGTCCAACACCAAGTTCATGTTCTCTAAAATTGAAGAATAAATTTTAGGAACAACAGAGGTTAAGAGCAGAATATGTTTACTGACAGAAAGAAAGCTTCTGTCCAAGAGAGAAGCAGAGGAGGTCCTGAGTGGGTTGCCAAAAACCCTGTCTTTTCAAGGAATTTTTACAGAGAAAATCCTCCACACAAGACAGGTCCAAGGTGGAGAAATGGGAAATCACAAAGTGGGACCGAACTATGACAACCAATAAGATTGTGAGTATAATTGCCCTGGTAAAATTGACTAAATCAGGATCAAATGGGGAAATGAGTCATGTAGCAAGGGAGCATGAATACAGAACAAGGCCTCATCTTGTAAGAGGTTGGATTAATGGCTCCTCTGGCTTCCTCAAGGTGATGAATACCTATTTAGAATGTCAATCCCTGATGGTTATCTTTCGGAAGTATGTGGGTGCATTTGCTTTATTTTTTGTCTTGAAGGCTGACCCACAGTGGGAGGTATCTCCCTCCCCTACAGTTGTATCTGGTCTTCTGCACTGGCTTCTTTGAAGGCCCAGCCCTATATGACTGCCTATAATATTTTTACTAACTTAGTCATCTATAATGGAGAGACACCGCAGGAAGCACTGTCTATAAAACAGAGACTCAGAACATGCTGACATCATGATCTTGAACTCATCCGGAACTGTGGGAAATAACTCTCTATAATTCATAAATTACCAACCTGAAAGATTTTGTTTATAGCAGTCAGGACTAAGTTAAGAATTATCTGCCCCAGGCTTGTTTTTGCTGTTAGCCGTGGTGCTGGTGGTTATTTGCATTTGCCATATTGAGGATTGAACTCAGGACTGTGCTGGCTCTGTCACTGAGCCACACAACCAGCTCTTTTTAAAATTGTTTTTTATTTTGAGAAAAGCCTCTCACTAAATTGCTCAGGCTGGCCTGAAACGTGCAATCCTCCTGCCCTGGTCCTCTGAGTAGCTAAACTTACAGGCAAGTGCCACCAGGCCTGCACCAATTTGCTTTTTAAAAACCAACCATTTCAGGGATAGAGAGGTTAAGAAATTGGTCCGGGTCCACCAAACACACTAAGACCTAGAGCCTAGGTTTTCCTAATCCTCTAAATGTCTCCATATTGTACAAAGAGCCCTTGACAGGGGATGCTGTGGTGGTAGAGAGCCTGCCAGTGAGCTCCAGGCTCTGGGTTCAATCCCAACACTGCAAAAACAAAAATGAAAGCCTATAAATGAAGAGCTGTCACGTACCCTGACAAAGCAGCTATTAATGCCCACATTTTACCAAGGGGAAAATGCAGCCCATGGATCAGGAAGCCACTTGCCCAAAGTTACATAGTTCTGAGCTCAGACCCAGCGGGATTTCCTTGTGCAGGGTGCCGCCCAGAGGCAGTCCACAGCCAGAGAGCCAAGCAAGGCTTTGTCTAGGCATACAGCTGCAGAGAAGGAAACCTGGAGGCAACAACGTTCAGGCTGCCTGTGTAGCCAGGGGCTGCTCTGCCCGCCTCCTGCTGCTGCCCAGGCTCAGAAACTTCCTGCTCATCCCCTCCCCAGGGGACGCTTTTAAGGTACACCATCGAACGCTGCCAAACTACAGCTGAGACTAGAAATAGGTGCAGCTTGCGTTAGAGGCGTCATTTTCCATCAGCGTCATGATGAAGCATATGGAACCAGGCAGACACATCCCCTTCACATAATCCTGGGCAACCTGTGGGCTTTTGCAATAAATCTGCATCCTTCGGAGTGAGGCAAGGAGGTGCCCACCTGGCCTTCAGGTACCATCCAAGCAAAAACAGGCTCAAGGTAGAAGGGATGCAGCGAATCAGCTGCCCTATCCCATTCATTATGAATCATTTTGTGTGACATTATACACAGAAAGTCTAACTCTTAGCAGCAATCACCCTTCTAAATAATGCATTACAGCTGAGCAGAGGGAAAACGAGGGAGCAGACCGCAGACCCATAGCACAGCCTAGTGACAAAGTCAGAAATGACAGCCTCATTTCCCCATCCTCAGTGCGGAAGGCACACAACGCAGACCTTCATTTAAGATGATTTCTAGAGAAAGACTGCCTCCCAAGCCCAGCAACCCCCAGCACTTTAATAGCCCTGCTGTGTGCCAGCCACAGAGCAGCCTTGTGAGAATCAGTGACGAACAGGACACTGCAAGAGATGAGACAAAAGATCTGTGCAGGATTTGACAGAGCCTGGAAGAAAGAAGTTTGGGTGCCTGGGATATCAGTGGCTCATAATTGAGTCAACAAAGATCTAGAAATTCTGTCCTGTCTCTGATCATGTGCGCAAAACTGTTTCCCCTCTCTGGCCCATGCAACAGATAATTTCAAAATTTCTTCAGACTCTGATGCATCTCCACAGCACTGAATTAAGTGGCTCTGTTCTAGAGGATATTTTCTCCTGATCACTTGGAAAGCTATGTGTTAAAGCAAAAGTGCTTTAAAGAACCACATCATTGACAAAAAGAAGGAAATTCATCAATAAAATGATAGAGTTAGCAATCATCTACAAGGTATTTGGAGCTACTCTGTAGTTGAGCAAGGAACACAGAGGTATAACCAATGTTCCCTTCCATATAGAGTTTAGATGAAACAGATATTCAGGCCCCAAGGTGTAAGTTCTCATGCTGGTCAAATCACCAGGATAATCACTGTATCTCCTTAAACCTTTGTTTTCTCATCTTCAAAAAGTGGGTAAAGATTATAAGCCCCTCCCACAACTCTTGTGAGTATTTAAATCACAGCTCCCAGCAAATACTAAGACTTTTACTATCCATGTTACAATTAGGCTGAATGACTTATTTAATCCATCCAGTGACCATTTACCCATCACCCACTGTCTACAGGTGATGAATGTTAAGTATTAGGGATACAACTTTGGCCACAAGCTTCGTTGTATAGCCAGATCCTGGTTTCCAAACTTTTGCCCAAGACAGGCAGAAAAGTTTTCACCTTGGATCTTGTTTGACATGCAGGACCTCCACTTCCTCCCTGGATCTTCTAAATCAGAATCTGCAATTTTAATATGACCCCAGGGCAATTTTAAGACACTTTGAAGTTTGGGGATTTTGCTTTCCTGAAGAAAAAAAAGGCTAGCTTTTAAAAAGTTGTGCTGCCTCCTAGTCTGGATAGACTCAAAACCAACTTGAAGTAAATTCTTCTTTGCTTTAAAAATGGTCACTTTTTGGCTCCTCTTTGTAATTTGTAATGTAACGAAGCTCCTGAATAAGGGATATAGCAGCACTGTTTTATGATGTCATGAAAGTTCTATCACTTGGAGACATCATGAAGCCCCCCTTTTCTGTAGATAATAATGGGGAGAAGTGTATTCACAAACAGATGACAAGGCTTCTTTGGAGAGAAAGGACAGAAATTCCTACACCTTCCTTGTGGCAAGTCAGTGTTACCAGAACCTCCCTCTAAATTAAGGTGGTCACAGAGGAATCCGCTGAAAGGAAGGTCTCCAAGAGAACCACAGAGAAGCTGCTAGGGCTTGAAAGCAGTTGGTTCCCACCAGAATTTGTTTTGAGGCTTCATTCCTCAATACAGCATATCAGAAAATGGTGAAACTTTAAAGGGGTTGTGGCCAATGGGATGTGCTTAGGTGGTTCCTCCTGAAAATGTTAATGCCAGTCTCCAGGTGGTCTGGGACCCACAGGAGTGAACTAGTTCTTTTTTGAGGTTCACATCCAAACCATAGCGAGTAGCCACCCTGGGTGACTTTTCATTGATGACGATGTTTTTTCTCTTTCCCTACTTTTCACCTAGTAGCTCAGCAGGAAAACACTTTCAAGCCTAAACAATGTCCAGAAAGCTCCAAGGACAGGCAAATCCCCATGAACAAGTACATTCTGTTAGCCTGAAATAGAAGGAAAACTTTACCAAGGTACACAGGAGCAGAAGACCAGGGGGTAAACCTGCCAGATCTCTGAGACCATGTTTAAAGAGTTTGGTCACATTTTTTGTAGGATATGTTGAGTCAGTTCAACTCAACAGATATTTTGACACCTACTGAATTCTAGGTATGACCAGTCACTGGAGGTGGACGGATGAATGAATGATTTATACAGGAAGGAGCTCACAGTTGAGGGTAGTAAGCAAATGAACAATTACAGAACACCATAATTAAAGCTAAAGCAGATACAGGACCAAGATACTTTGGGATCAAAGGAGAGAAAATGAGACATGAACGAGCTTAACCTGAGTGTGGATGGCAGGGAAGAGAAGCTGTCTGGAAGCTCTCATAAAGGCTGTGTGTGATCGCTGAGCCAAATCTTAAAGAATCAAGAAGCATCCACAAGTAGAAAAAACTCAATAAATTAACTGCACTTCTGAGCAAACACAAAGGGAGGCAGCACCATTTAGGATATTGAGAAACACACTGAAAAGCAATTTAAAAATAGGAATTTCTCAAAAAAATAAAATTACCTCTTGGGCTAGGAGTTTAGCTCAGTGGCACAAGCACCTGCCTGGCAAACACGAGGTTGAGAGTTCAATCCCTCCCCCCAAAAAAAGAACTTTCTCTTATGCCTTCAAGAAGCCCAGAGTCCATAAGCAAGTTAGGCATGATGCTCTTCAGTGTCAGGACGATGCTTTTTTCATCCTGATGCCATCACCAATGGTAGTTCACTGTGTCTCAGTAGCTGCTGGAGAAAACCATCTCTGCATGATACTAACTGGAAGCTTGGCAAGACACCAGAGATAAACCTCTCACTTTCAAGTCACTTCCTAGAAGTCTCATATAAAGCCCCTTAACATCCCACTGACCGAAATTACTCAAATAGTGCATAAACATATGGCACGCAAAGTTCATACATTGAAGTTGTAAACCCCAAGGTAGTGGCCTTAGGAAATGGTAGCTTTGACAGATGACTAGCTGGCAAACACAAACGCAGGCCTCCACAAGATGTTAAATCTGCTGACTCCTGGATCTTAGACATCTCAGCCTCAAGACTGTGAAAAATAAATTTCCAGCCCTTAAATTGTGAAAAATAAATTTCTGTTCCTCGTAAGCTCCACAATCTGTACTATTCAGTTGCAGTAGCCAAAAAAGATGACAACACAAGGTTGCAGGTAGCTGCAATGAAGGCTTTGAGACAATTTTCTTTTTGCTGCCCTTGGACCCAGGTAAAAACTAGGAATTCTGTATCTAAGGCCGGAGAACAGACCCCTCTCCCTTGGAAACCGGTACCCATAGCATAAGGTTTGTTGACAGCCAGTTTGGACTTGTGGTGGACAATGGTGACTAATGTTGGGTGACCACACATGCCTATCCATTCCACATCCAGTCCCCATGGTAACCCTAACATTCATTTGGTCTTTATAAGACTCTCTCAGCTCCCCTAGTTTTGCAACCCAATCTGAACAGTGCTCAGGTAAGGAATCCAAGACAGAAACTTTACCAGGTTGACAGTGGGAGAAAGAAGCTTCACTTCTCTTTGGGTGGAAAAGTTGGGAGAGTGTGTATCAAATCTACAAGCAGCCACCTTGCCTGGTAGAGTCGAATGAATAGTGTGCCTTCCAGAAGGGATGTCTATCAAAACCTCACACTATATAACCTTATTTAGAAATAGGATCTTTGCAGATTTCATGAAGATGAAGTCCTAATAGTTTAGGTATAGAATGTCTCCCCAACACACACCATCTATATTATGTGTCCTGAAATGGAGCATGGGAAACGTATTGGATTATGGCCACAATAGCGGAACGTGCGTTAGGAGGTGGACCTGCTTGGAGCAGGTGAAAGGCAGGTCACCGGGGCGTGGCTCTGAAGGGTACACCAGCTCCTTATCTCCTGCCAGTTGTCTCCGCTTCCTGCAGACATGATGTGAGTAACTCTCCTTTGTACCAGGCCTTTCCATGATGGCATTCTTCCGTGAAGCTAGCTGGCCAGAGATTACCACTGTGAGCGGAGATAAACCTCTCTTCCTTTAGGTTGCAAGTGTCAGGTATTCGCCCCAGGAATGAAAAACAAAAGTTCATAAGGGAAAAACATCCTGAATTATGGTGGGTCCTAAATCCAATGACTGATGTCACACACTTACCTAACTTCGATTTCAGGCTTCTGGCCTCCAAAACTATGAAAGAACTAATTTCTCTTACTTTAAGCCACCTAACTGTAACAATTTATTGTGCAATCCTAGGAAACTAACACTCCCAGTATGTGAGACACAACCTGCAGGGCAAAGCCAAGAAGATACATGGAAGAAAAGACAGAACTCTGAAGAGTTGGCTGAACTCCTTGATCTGTGCTTGAAACCCAAACCCTCCTTGGACTTCACAGTTACAGGGAACAATGGATTTCCTTTCCGCCTAAGCCATTCTTAGCAAGCTATGCAAGTCAGAGGCCCAGCTATTTATTCTTTTGCTCTTTGATGCTAACAAGGAGCTGAACATACCTCATCTTGCCAAGAGGAATAAACAGTTTACCATGCTTTATGGCCAGGCACAAGTAGCTTCCATAGTGATGAAACTGAGGTCTCTAAAAAATATTATGAAGTCAACTTCTGCTATGTACTTCATTCATTCATTCATTCATTCATTAAACAAAACTTTACCACCTCTGCAAAAGGTAGACATGAAATTTCTTACACACTATGAATAAAGTGATTAAAAAGTTAGATTAAAAAGTTAGACAACCAGAAATCACAAATATTCTTTACCAGGCATCTTAACCCTCATCTTTTGAGTGAATTCAGGGTGCTGGATTAAACTTTACCCTTTGTTTAGAAAAAGAAAAATGTAAAGGAGAAAGCAAATATTTAAATAGCAGTTAGCAGATTTAAATTAAATTTGTAGTTTTTCTGTACATGAGCCATCAACTTGCATTTCCATCTATATCTATTTACCAAGAAACACTGGTCTGATAATATTATCTTAATAATTTCAATATTTCTAGGTTCTTGTTGGATTGTTGAACAGATCTGTTTGCACTCTCATTGCTTTAGTGCCTACTTTGTGTGCTTTAATCCTGTAACTTGAATAACTATTTCTAAAAGAACAATGTGTAATGTAACAACTAGTGATTTCTTACTATTTTTCTTCTTTTCTTGAAATTCTGTAATATTTCTACCTTTTTCCTGTTTTTTTCTCTTTAAAAAAATGAAAAAAAATAACAATTTCAAGGGTCACTGATTTGTAATCTCGGGACTATGAGTTTTAGGGGAAACTATATGTGTATGAATATTAAACTGCAGAAAATATTTTCATTAACTTACAGCTACCATCTATGTTAGCCATAAATGGGCAATGTATGATTTACATAGAGAGGTATCCCTAAAGCCTCATGCAATCCTGGGCAGGACCTTGGGAAAGTGATTAAACTGTGGGAGCTGATGGCTGACTTGCTCTTGGGAGGTGGGGCCTGGTCAGAAGCATGGTCACCGGGTGTTGGTCTGGAAGGGTTTATCTCCGTCCTCAGGTCCTTTCTTAAGCTCTCTGCTTCCCGTCTTCCATGCTATGAGTATCCCACCTCTGTGTCTTTGGAGCCAAACAACTATTGACTGAAACATTTAAGTCAAAATAAATATTTCCTCCTTTAGTTTGTTGGTTTTAGCCAGTGTTGTGTTCCAGCAACAAGGAAAGTAACCAAGACAGGTACCTTTCCAGGCCAACTTTGTGATAATTAACCTGCTGCCTGTGACCTCAACTCAACACTCTAGATCTTAAAATCCCGGTAGTACAAAGTGATGCATATTTTCTTAGGATTGGTGACTATCTACCAGGCTTTCTTTTCCTAAAAGTTATATATATATATATATATATATATATATATATATATATATATATATACTGTATATGTGACTTAAAATACTAACTTTCAAAGAAGATGAATGCACAGGCAGGACTCATCAATGAATGTTGAAATAACTGGTGAAAGTTGAAGAGTAACTGGATTTGTTTCCCATTAAATTCAAATCATTTCACCAGAATAGTAACTCTGGGGTGGACAAACTTGGCAGAAACTGCCTTACATAAGTGATCAAAGTTAACAGTGCCAATTATGGAGAAAATCAACATCATGTGCCCCCCCAACAGGATGCTCAGTGAAGATAAAATATCACTTCTATTGCCTTTTCTGTCAGAAAAAAATCTGAATCTGACCAAAGGTAATGTCAGACAAACTGAGGGAAATCTACAAAATAATTGGCTTGCACTTTTCAAAAATATCAATGGCATAAAAGAGACTTTGGAGCTGTCCAGACTAAAGGAGTCTAGATACATGACAACTCAATGCAATGTGCAATATGAGACTGCGTTTTGCTAGTAAGGATGTCACTGTGACAGTTGGTAGAATACAATAATAGCATTGGATCAATGGTAAATTTCAGATTTTGATGTTTACACTGTGAATTATGTAAAAGAATGGCCCTGATTTTAAGAGATACACACTGAAGTATTGAGGAATAAATGGCCATTATATCTACAACTTACTCTCAAATGGGCCAGAGATAAATATGATTGGAGAGAGCAAGAAGGAAAGAATGAGGCAAAAGCAGGAAAATGTTCACATTTGGAGCATCATCATGATCTGCTAATTTGTAACTTCTCTGTGAAGTTTTAAATTATGTCAAAATTAGAAGTAATAAGAAAGTACAGTGCTTCTTGTCTAGGTGAAAGCTAGACCCTGCAGAGGGGACAGGCAGGCCTACAATTTGTGTATTTGGGGCAGAGTTGTTTGTGTTTGGGGCAATTATGCAGAGAAAGTTTCCTTTCGAAACTAGAACACAAAAGAAGCCCTGGTCAAGAATTATTAATGTCTCAAGTAAAGTTTATCATAGCCAAAGCCATTGTAAAGAATAAATCTCCAGAAAATAAAAAAGAATAAATCTCCATAAAAAAATTTTTTAAAAGGTGCAGTGTTAGCTTAATCTGCTGGAACTGCCCCTCTGGAAACCTCTCCGTTCCCACAGCACCTTGGCGTAGCAGTTCCACAGCAGCCGTCCACTGCACAGACTTCCTGTGCTACGCAGTGAACCTGTAGGTTCACTGAAGAGAGAAGTGTGTCACTTTGTTCTGTTTCCAGATGCCCTTGTAAAGGGCTTGACACCATTTGGACACTTCTACCTTCGACATCTCCTCCAGATAGATTCACCTTTCTTGCCTGCAATGCTTCTGCCAAAACCAATATTTGCAGGCTTATTCAATGCCTGGTTTGCCAAAAGTGACTTTCCAGTTAGTCCAAGGGACCCAATTTAAGATGAACAACATGGCAGAGTGGGTATTTGTCCCCATGTTTATCACACCATCTAGAAGCAATCAAACTAATAGATGATGAAGACCACTCAGGGATAGCTCACATCAGCCTTAGGGCTCGGTGCTGAATGCTTTGTTCATCCCACCTCAAAAAAACAGAAGAAACCTACCACCTCTTTTACCCAGCAGCCAATCGTTCACTCCCTACAGGGTCTCTCTTAATGCATTTCTCATGGCTGAAGAAAACCGTGTGTGGCTTCACCCTATATGACACTTGCTTCCCTTCCCAGAGACAGCCTACACCCAATGCCTGGTCAAAACAGGAGTGTAAAGACCTAGACTTCTTCCCCAGTTTCTACCAACTCTGAAGCAAATTCCAGTTCCAGGGCTCCTTAAAGGACAGACTGCTCTTAGTTATAGCTATTTATTTGTTGTTCTGTTTTTCCCTCTAATACAGAAAGGATAAATGTACAGATATAAGCTTATATATGCCTAGAACTACACCGAAAGGGTTTACAAGAATTGATTTTATTATATGTGATAATATGAACAACTACACTGAAGAAAATGAGTCATGGTGGTAGCCATTAACGATTTCCTATCATTTTATTTCAAAGTCCAATAATTCTTTTATTCTTGGTTTTGATTGGTTTTGGTATGTTTTCAATTATTTGATTTCAATATATATGAAGATATGGACAGCTATTTTGAAGAAAACAAGAGATATTACGGTAGCCATTATTGATTTCCTAGTGTCTGGTCTTGAAACCCCTTAAGGCTTTCATTCTTGTGTTTTGATTGCTTTTATACTAGTTTGATTTGTACTAACTTATTGTGTGTGAAGGTATGGGCAATTATTTTGAAGAAAACTAGAGACATGATGGTAGCCACTGTTCATTTCCTGCTATTTTTTTCTGAAATCCTGTGTTTTTGCATTGTTTTACTCTGCTCTTCTTTGTTCTATTTTGTTTTGCTTTGCTTTGTTTTGTTTTATTTTCTTTAAAATTAAAAAAAAAAGAACAGACTGAAGCCTTTGTTACTACACTGAAGTTCAATTTCACTCTTCTCTCACTGGTGTTAAGCTTAAAAACCCTGCCTGATAAACGTCCTACACGCAAATATCCATCTCACAGTTGGCCTCTTGTTAGCCCACACCTGTACATGTGACATGTGTTTTAAGGAAAGGTGTGCTCTAAGGGAAAGAGTTCTGAATCTGTAGCACTGCTGGCAAGCTAGCAAAGAAAACTCACCAAAACACTGACAGCCTCCTATAAGGGAAGCTGAAATTGTGAAACATTCCCTGGAGGTTATAGAAAGCCCTTTCCCATCCTCATCATGGTCTGGGAAGTTTACATTTCTACTCCCATGGAAACGTTATTGGAATTTTACCAAGTTAATTCCAATCTACCACTTCCAGTGCAGCCCACAGAGAGAATAAAGACACCCAGGCACATTTATAGTTATGGAAGCCAAGGAGTCCCAAGTCCAGCCAAAACAAAGCCCTCAACACAGAGCCTAACCTGGATTTTATTAATTCATGAAGAAGGGAGTGGTTTGGGGACAAACAACTGTGAGGAAGGTGGGAAATACGTGAGTATCGTGAGCTAGACTCTGTAGGAGTCCTGAAAGCACCTCTTCAGAAGGTAGAGAGAAGGGTATGAGGAAAGACCAACCTGCATGACACCACTGAGCTAGTGTTTGATGTGTAGGAGGCGGTGTGTCAGCTCTGATGTGCAAGCTTTTCTGCGCTGACAAAGCATAGCCTCTTACCTCAAGGCCAGAACCCAGCTGACAACCCCGGAGTGGTGGCTCTTCACCTTTGCCCAGCTCAACCATGTTTTGGGAGTCACAGGGCAGGGAAAGAGTGACTGTCACTTAGCTTCAAAGTGCATCAGCACTTCCGTTAACCCTATTTACATTGCTTAGGGTCGATTAAGGAGAAAAGGAAATGGCTTAGCCAGCTCTGTACATATCAGTACATGGTTTAGCCAGGTTTAGCCAAAGTGGAGGTAATTGCTCTTTGTTCAAGGAGAGTCATCTCTGTGGTCCTCTACAAGAGGTGAGCTGGGACTGCAGAGAGCTGCACTGTCCACCATGGAAACCACTGACCATATGTCACTGTGGAGTGCTTGAAATGAAACAGTAGAGGAAACAGGAGGCTCACAGCAGACATACTTAAGTGTATAAACTACTTAAGAGTAGAAAACCACCAGGTGACTATGCACTGTGGGAGGACTTGAAGGACTCTATCGCAGAGTGATGCCTCCCCTTGATAGTCCTGCGAGTAAGGCTAAGGAAGTGCTTTTTTGCATCTGTGTTCCTGGGTAAAATGAAAACAATAGGATCCTACCATAAGAGGGATCATACAGTAATATTTTGTATCAGAAGCATAGTGAGTAAAATTATCATGTGACTGGCAAGGTCAAAAGACAGCCAAATAGGTCCAATCCACTAAAAGCATTCATTACGGAAAAGGCATTAACCACACAGCTGAATGACTCAGCCACTTGACGGGCTGCATCCCCAGCCACTCAGTCATGGACGATGGCGGCACCATGGTGGCAGAGATCATACCTATGAACAGGCTCAACCATATCTGGTAGACTCCTAGTCAGATAAACTTACTGTGAGAGATAACATTGAAACCCAAAGAGATCAGTCAGGCACTTGGTAGCAATTTGATTATATTGGACTCCTTCTGCCTAAAGGTTAGAGCAGTTTGTCTTTACAAGAACCAACACATATTCCAAGGATGAGCTCACCTTTCCTGTTTATGGGACTTCATTCAATGTCACTAGCATGAGGACCTGTAAGATGTTTGAACCACTAGCATGGGGTCCTGTGTAAGCTCATATTGGACCTATTAATAGCAGGAAAATCCCTAGGCACTAAACATAGGATCCACTGATCCTATCATGTACCATATCACACTAAGCACCTGGATTGGTTGAGCAATGAGGAGCCACTGAGACACCAGCTGAGAGAACATTCCGTGAGGATGATACACAAGCTCTAGAGTATCTATGACTCCATCGTCTTATATAACTGGGTTTCCAACCTTTAGGTTGAAGAAGCAAGAGGTGGAAGTATGGGAGATCCCACTTACAGCACTCCCTGTCACACACCTTAGTTCTCAGAACAATTTCACCACACCATAGGAGTTTGTTAAATTTTGATGATTCTGCTAACATATCAGTTAAGAAACCTCATTTCAAGAGATGAATGCGCAAGGAATGGAGTGACCATCCCAGCCAGAGTAAGTGGCCATGAGCATGAGGAGGCAAAGCTATTGTTATGTAGTGGTACAAATAGACATAAATTCAGCCACCAGGTGATCCACTGAATTCTTCTTGATATTCCTCAGACCTACAATGTGGTAAGTGAATAAGTCCAGCAACTACTGCCTGAGAAGGGCTTTGTGACAAGATGACCAGAAGCTCAAACTACACATAAGTGAAGGTCTCTGTCATGTGACAAAGTAAATCTATTAGGTCTTCAGAGATGCTAGACAAGGGAAATGAGGATCTACTATATAGAATATAAGAGGGATTGATGTCAACTGCTGCCTAGACCAGCTTTAGCATCAGGGTTACAGTTCATGTCATAACCTCCTCCCTGCAAATTTTCCTATGAAAGCAGACCCACTCAGAACCTGGAGGAGCTACTTTCAGAACTTATATGAGATATTTGGGTCATAATGGTGCAAGGGGTAGACTCTGGGATCTCTACAGTGTATACTCAGATTCCAACCTTTGAGGGATCAGAAGCACTCAGTCCCCCGTGTTCTTGGAGTATTGGTGACCAATAGCTCTCCTCTGGCATTCTCTCATGGGATTATCAGTGAGAGAAGAAACGTGACTTATCCAAACACACGTATATTCCTAAGAGCAACTTTTCAAGACTGGCTAATAAAAGGTTGCAATGGCTCAATACTCTGGCTGCAGTTGTTACTACTCTGAAAAGCATCTTAATTTTATGGCTTCCTACAAGATCAGCTGAGGTCTTTGTAAAAACTGCCAGAAAGCTCAGTGTCTTCTGCTATTTTATCTACCTTTTCTCCTGGAGTTCTTATCCTGAGTTTATTTGCCAATCACTTCTGTGCTTGAATCTGCATTTTGGAGTTTGATTTCCAGAGAGCCCAATCATGGTAATCACTATTCTCTCCACTCACCCTTCTCTCCTGATTAGGGTTAGGGTTTCTCTCATTCTTTAGCATGCAGCTTACATAGCACTTCCTCTGTAAGGTCTTCTTTAACTATTTCAGCATTTACACATTACATTGTGTTTTCAGTCCATGCTCATTTGTCTACCCACTAGATTCTAAGTTCAGAGCAAGAATGAAGTCAGCTCTGGCCATCTGTGAATCTGACCCCTTACTTCCCTGACACATGGTAGTACCGAATTAATAGCATTATTATGAATGACTGCCCTAAATCCAGCCTTAGCCAAAGGCCTCAAATCCCCTTGACCACTGTGCCAATTTTCCATCTATTTCCTTTCATCAAATTCCTTCTCCAATTTTTACCCAATGAAAACAGACCAAGATTTCTTAAATAGTGTATTTTACCACTTACCAACCCGGCACAATATTGTTTTATCAGTAGAGGGAGTTAAAGAGACTCTGGAGGAGGAAGAAGTTATTTTTTTCCTCACAATTCTAGGGTGCTACTAGCAGAGTGGGGCACACACTGCTTCTCTCAGGGTGAGCTCCTGCAGCACAGATGTTTCCCCAGTATCAGGAACCCATGGAACACAGCAGCTGGCAGCACCCCATAGCAGCCCATTCATGTGACTTTGCACAGGGGCCTCCAGTAGACGCCCCCTGAATAGCTTTCCTGGAACCCTGAAGAAGCAGATTCTAGAGGTTGTATGTCCAGTAAGCCCCACTGCTGTAGCATCACAGAAGTGTCCCCGTTGCTCAGCGAGCTTCCACTGTGCCAGTTCAACCATGCTCTCCCCACCCAATCTGGTCTCAGCCCTAAAGTTGGTGGCTCTTCCATAGAGCACCTATTTCCACTTCGTCCAGAGTTCTTACATCTCTCAGGCCAGTGTCTTGCTGCTCCATCCCTTGTTGCCATGAATGTTTCTTTATACCAAACTAGCCCTACTCATACTCACTTGTGGATTATTCTCTCTGTATTGTATCCTGAGTAATATGATCACCATTCACATGATAATCCCCTTTTATGCTTGAACTACTTTATTTCTGTTGTTTACACCTGACAGAGTCAAGACTGATGTAAAAGTAAGGAAACAACCAACAATGTTTAAGTGTTGCCAATCCCTCGGTGCTTCGGGGAGGGTTCCTCACTCATTTAGAGAATTTGATGTCTAAGTGGAACTTTGAAGAATGCATCAACCACTTTATCCCTCCTCAACATGAGACATGGGGTACTTGGTACCCAGCTCAGAGATGGATGCTGCAGAGAAACTTCCCGGGAGGTCCTGGTTAGTCTTTCCACACCCAGGCAGGATCTCCCATGACTTTGGCCATGATCTCTCCTAGGACACTTGGCCTTTCCCAGCTGGCTTTGCAGCCATGAGGACACCTGAACTACATGTTTACATCTCTGCTTTCCTGTTCTCCCTAGGAACAAATATAGGCTGCATTGCCAACCTCTCACACAATTAGGTAGATGCACCCAAGTGACTGAGTTCAAATTATAAGCATGTGATGAACACATGAGGCACATGTCTGAATTGACCCACTATGATTTCTCATACTGCTCTTGACTTCTTTTCCACTGCATGAAGCTGAATGGTAACCAGATCAGTAGGGAGGCAGCAGCCAGCCCTGCCCCTGCACACATGCCAGCAGCCTTCCAGAAGCTTCTGCCCCAGGTAGCCAGCACACACTGGGAAAAACATCAGCCAGCCATGCACTAGTGCACCCAGTGGCCACCATTGGATACCCATAGCCAGCACTGGCCAGAAGAACCCAGGAGAACCAAACAGTCATTCCCTGGAGAAATGGTAGCCAACACGGGGAGTGCCTGAGACCCCACCACCCACTTGTTTGGAAGAACCCAAGAAAATGTCAAGACTAAGAAGCAAAAGGCAGTTCCTGGACCCCCAACCCAAGCAGAGCAAGTTCAGGAGATGAAAACATGGAAGAGATCAGGAGTTACACACCTGAAGTTTCTGAAGTGATGTCAGCTGAAGTGAAGAGACAATTCCATGAGGCTATAAAAGAAATTAGAACAGAAATACTATCTCAGGTAAAAGAAGAAATGAAAAGCGTAATAAAAGAATTGCTAAGCATCTTCTTTAGAAGACATAGAATAAAAAGACATAGATTTAGAAGACATAGATTTAGAAGACATAGATTTAGAAGACAGATTAAAAAGACATAGATTTAGAAGACATAGATCAAAAAAAGAGGTGCATACGAAAATGAGGGAAACCATAAGTGAACAATATAAGAGAGATTTAGAATGAATGAAACATATTCAAAGAGATATCCAGGAAATTAAAAACTGCATGGAAAGTTGGGAAAACCACTTGAAATAAACTGAAGATAGACTTCCAGACCTTGAAGACAGGTGTGCAGCTTATGATCATGAAAGGAAAGATCTCTTAAAAATAACAAGGAGCTAGGAAATCATTCAATGACTGCAAGACTACAGAAAGCAAAATAACTTATGAATACTAGATGTCAGGGGCATTAGCAGGGTCAACACAAATGACATTAAAATTCTATTTACAGAAGTAATAATAGAAAACTTCCCAAACATGGGTAAAGGACGTGATATACAGATAACTGAAGCATATAGAACTCCAACTAGCCATAACAAAATAAATCTACACCTAGACATATAATAATCAATATTCCAGAAATTCAACACAAAAACAGAATGTTAAAAGCTGTTAGAGAAAAGAAACAGATCACCTATAAAGGGAAACCCATCAGAATCACAATAGACTTCTCAACACAAACCATCAAGACTCAAGAAGAGTTTGGAGTAAAATATTTCAAGTCCTGAAAGAAAACAACTTCCAACCCAGGTAGATGTACCCTGCAAAACTGTCTCTCAAACTTAATGGAGAAACAAGATACTTCCATGACAAAGAACAATTGAAGGAATTCATGACCACCAAGCCAACCCTACAAAGAATACTGAAGGTTATTCTAGAGAAAAATAAAAGACCAAGGTTCAAGGAACAGTGGCAGAGGGGGATCATCGAGTGGGGCAGACAGTTGAATGGAGGGAAAAAGTAGGCAGCCAACGGCAGGAAAATAGCATGGCAGAGACAAGCCAGTGCACGTTGGCCATAACCATTAACGTAGATGACCTCAATTCACCAACACAGGCAGAGTGGATCAGGAGACAGGATCCATCAATACATCAAGGAATACATTTTACTCAAAGGGAAACTTATAGACTGAGAGTCAAAGGGAAAAAACAATGCTTTATGTGACAGGTAATCACATTTATGTGACATATTTATATGACACATTTATGTGACAGGGTAGCTTGCCCATCAACTGCAGGCTGGTAAGAAAGCTATGGCATTTCTATACAATAGAAAGCTACTCAGCTATAAAGAAAGGTAATCTTGAGGCTTTTGTAGGTAAATGGATACAGTTTGAGATCATGGTCATGGGTGAAATGGTTCCAAGTCACATGGGTGAACATCGTGTTGTCTCCCTAGTAAAAAAACTAAAGGAGATAGTGGAATCCAAAATGTACAATAGATGCATTGTGAAGGTGAAAGAGGAGAAGATGTCTAGAGGGGGAAGTCAGTGGCCCTTGTTAATCTATATACCGTATATACCCTGGATTGCTCTCATTGTTCTGTTCAGCTTGGTTTTATTCTATTTGGTTTGGTTTGGTTTTATCATATTGGACGGCATGGACAGCTATTTCAAAAATAACATAATGTATTATAGTAACCATTATTGATTTCCAGTTTTGAGTCCCTGTATTGCTTTACTTGTTTTCTCTTGATTGATTTTATTCTATTTTGTTTTGTTTGATTCTATTATGTCTGATGGTATAAGCAGCTACTTTGAAGATAACAAGATGCATTATGGTAGCCACTGTTGTTTTCCTATTGTCTTTGAAGTCCTGTATTTCATTATTTTGTTTTTATTGGTTTTATTCTGTTGTGTTTTGTTTGATTTTATTGTGCCTAATGGTATAGGAGATTATTTTGAAGATAGCAAGAGGCATCATGGTAGCCATTGTTGGTCTCTTTTATCTTGGTTTGAAGTCTTGTATCACATTCATTGTTTTCTTTTGACTGTCTCTATTCTGTTTTATTTCTTTGTTTTTTCTTTTCAAAATAAAATAATAAAAAAAGTTGCATGAGCCATAGTCACAAAGGAAATGCCAGAGCAGGATTCAAGCCTAACCATGTCTAAACAACAGATTATATGAGGTATGATCAAAATATATGATGAATATTAAAAATCTTTTAAAATTTATTACAGTAAAAGACACAATGCCATTCATATCCCCTCAAAATACTCCCACTCTCTTTGGATACACTTATCCCATTATTTTTGCCACTTTTTGAAGCAGTGCTGGAAGTCCTCTTTTGCATTTTTAAGAAGTGTGTTACATGATACAGTGTGCTGCTATCAAGTGCCATCCAACAAAAAAGTAGGTTTGAAACACTGTTGTATAACCTCAACAATCTTATTCACCAGATCTGGTATGGGGCAACTGCTGGATCCTCCCCAAAGTCAAAATGACTATGAAAGGTAAACATTTTTAATTGATTCATGACATCATGGCAGCCTCAACAGCACAGCTAAAGACACTCACAGAAGGGGACTTCCAGAACTGCTCCAGAAAGTGGCACCAATGATGGGATAATGTGTTCAATGCAAAGACAAGTATTGTAGAGGCAATAATGGCAATGTAATTTTTAAATTTTTTAATTTAAATATTTACAATATTTTTTCAATAATGCCATGTATATTGCAACTCAGCTAAGTCTTCTAGTTCTCTGAGCAATGAGAATTATTATCTGCACTTGACAAATAAATGTACTGAGACACAAAAGGTCAATAACTCAGGCCTATTAAACATGCAGTGAATTTCAGCTATCAACAGGGACAGAAACCTTGTTTATCATGATTTCTTATTCTTCTCCCTTAAGAGTTGTGCTACACACTCCAGGCATTAGTGGCTGACCACTTTTGCTTAACATTATTTCTCCATATTAAACACAGAGGGTGATAAATCAGACTGTCTCCTTCTAGAAGTTCACAGCATGAATGGGCAGAGAGACACATTCCCACAGACACCTCAAATGCAAGTCAGGCGCTGAAAAGTCCAGAGGGTAGCAGTTTTTCAGTTAGTGAAAGCGATGGATGGTTAATACCAACTCAAGAGTTGCTTGTAGATGGAAATACTGAAAAATGATGTTTACCAGTTGTCCAAACTGTAGATACAGCAAGTAAAGCACCATGAACATGCTTAGGTAATCGGTGAATAACAGGATCATTTGCTTGGGATGGGTGGGTCTGTCATTTTGCTTTTGGCCACTAGAGGGGAGTCTAACCCACGTTGGCATTTAGGAGGAGAACGCTGTTTTTGTTTGGTGGTACCTTAGACTTTTTTTTCTCCACCAGACCCCAGACCCAATCTTGTGAAAGGTCTTTTAAGTTTCTAGCTTCTAGGACCTTAAATATATCTGAGAATTCCTAATACATCTGCTCACAAGAGCTTGACTAAAAGTTTAGGCTTTAACATTTGCATAAAGGAATGACAAAAGATTTTTTTTTTTCCCAAGCATGACCTGATTCCTCTCCTTTCCTCCACCTCACACTCACCTTGGTCACCCAAGACAAGCGACCTATGCTAAGAGTGCCTCCTCCAGCCCTCTGTTCCCCAGGACTGGCTTCTACTCACTATCTAGCTACCTTCCCTGTGAGTCTTCCTAAATAGATGGATTTAATTGTTCCATTAATATTTATTACATTGCCTTACAATTATTTGTGTTATTTTAAGTAAGATTACCTAACAGAAAATTATTCTTATTTTCTATTTGTCTCAGGTGCATCTCGCAAAAGGTCAGGGGACTCAGATTTTCCCACGTCTTTATCCTGACCGTCACATCTCTGCTAGACTATTCACTTCACTGTCTTGCAGATCACAGATCCTGCAGAGTCCTTCAGGTCAGGGATGGATCCTAGATTACTTGGGATCCGCAGTGCCTAGCAAAGTGGCTGGCATAGGGCCAAGACCCCAGAACATGAAGAATGAGAAAATGAAGAAAAGAGCTGTCCTGCTCCTTGGTCCAGCTCTGTTGGCCTCATGACCTTGCCCTGGAGGTTTGCACCTACTAGGCACCTAGTACCAGAATAGCGAGCTGGTGTCTGTGCAATGGCCTCTTATCAGATTATGTCCCTACCACACTTCCAATCTCCATGGCCTTCCAGTGCACTTAAAAAAATCCTGACTTCATCCCAGCCTCCTCTTTCACCCAGCTTCCATCCACTCTCCACCAACCAGGCTCCAACCAAAAAGGCCTCTGACTTCAAACAGTTCCCTCCTGCTGTCCCTATGGGGCCTTGTCATAGGCAATCTCACCTCCCCCAAACACCCTGGCTTCCTGACATCCCGTGGCTGAGTCTGCTTTGATATTCAGATTCTCAAGTTTAACATCACAGCTTTGTGAGGCTTTAGGTGATTGTCCCACCCAAACAGACACGCATCACTCCCAGTCACATCATCAGTTTCAGTGCACTGCCTACGTAGCACTTGTTGGATGTGTGTTGGTTGGTTTGTTTTTCCTGATGCCCCAACTAGACACACGATCTAAAAGAAGAGGAACATTGTCATGATTGTTCACCATGTCTCTCCAGCATCCAGCACAGAGCCTGGCCCAGAAAAGCCCATTTTTGCTGATGGTCTTGGGATGAAGAAGACCACTTCCCCTCGACCAAAGACTCTCATTGCCAGCCCTTACCCTGCTGACTTCACACTTTTCAGCCCTGCCCTGGATTCCAGGAGAAAGGGAGGCTGGGGAACTGTGGCAGGCTGGCCAGACAGGGGTCTTGGAATTAGAAGCCAACAGAAGCACTGCCAGAAGCCCTCAGAGTGCTCCATATTTACAGGGTCAGCCAGAGGAAGCAATGAGCAGAGGTCCTGAGTGTGAGTGTGGGAGCCAGAGGGCCTACAGCTGAGTCCTACTCCTCCATGTCCTAGATGACCCGGGATGAGCTATTTTACCACCTCATGTCTCAGGTTGGGGATGATAATCACAATCACTAGTCCAGTAGGTTTGGGTGAACCTAAATTACTTACTATTACTTAACAGTTTAAATTGCTGGCATAAGCCCACAACAAATGTTAGTTGCTATTATTAGTACTTGTGCTATTATATTCAGCAGGCTGTGTGTGTGTATGTGTGTGCGTGTGTGCGCGCGCACATGTGTGTCCTGGTGTCTCTGTGGTAGCTATCAGAGGACAGGAATCATAAGTGTCTCTCATTCTTCCCAGGAGCCCGGCACCTTACCCATGCCTAGTACAACCTATGATCAGTGGGGTCTTTCTGATCTGAGCTAGAAATCAAGATTGAATCTATGAT
The DNA here is from genome assembly GCA_004027455.1 of Hydrochoerus hydrochaeris. Classification (NCBI taxonomy): domain Eukaryota; kingdom Metazoa; phylum Chordata; class Mammalia; order Rodentia; family Hydrochaeridae; genus Hydrochoerus; species Hydrochoerus hydrochaeris. Next base: position 367,751 of record PVLA01000770.1, read on the forward strand.
TCAAAGGCCTGTAAGCTATCTTCTACCTCGCAGGTGCTCTTTTTCTTCTAGATATGCTTCTGTTTCCTCTCCTTTTAATTTCCTCAACTCTGACAAGATATGTGCAAATTCTATTCTGTTCCAAAAGCAGCTGCTTCACAAGAGTGGCCAGACCTATACACTAGGAGATCCAGCTATGCAAAAAATTAAGACAGTTGTCTTTTTACAGGTTATTTCTGTTTCCCCCAACCCTCCTTACGCAGCTTCACTCCATACCGAAGGCCCCTGGAAAAGCTCCCTCTGAGAGGGGTGAAGTGTATGTCCTTTGAAACCACCAATATTGCAACTGATTTCCAGGGAAAATTGCCTGTATCCATCACAGATGTCTGTGATGTCTCATTAAGATACCTTAATGAGAAACACAGCCTGTCTCTCCAAAGGTCTTCTCCAAGGAAGTGGGAAGAAAGTCCACTGCTTGAACAAGAGAAAAGCAAGGAAACAAAGAAGGAAAAGAACCACCCTAAATCAGTAAGTATTTCCCACGCAGGCTCTTTGCCACCTGCAACAGAAGCAGGGCAAGGCCATGTTTTGGAGCACAGACAAGGGAGCTTTTTGGTGGCTTCCACCTGATGTAGGAAATGGTAGAGGCAAAAAGGTTGGAAGGATGCAGGACCTCATTTGTGTGGATGGCTGCCCCAAACCAGCTTCCTGGACAGAACTCCTGCAGGGAGACCCACCCATCTGGCTGCTCTTCCTCCCTCTCATCAGCAATCCCAAGCTTGCCAGAGACAGTGAAATAGATATCCCACCAGCCATGAAAGACAAGCATGGCCAGTGAGTGCATTTCTGCGAGAATCCACACGGGTGCTTCCTCCACATCAGAGACCCACAGTGTAGCGAGTGGGCTGGGAGAGGCGCCTAGGCCTCTGTCACCACAGGAATCTCTGCGTTGCCACACTAAGCTGCCAACTGTACAGCTGAATTGAGCCCCACAGCCATTTACATTTACTAATGATTAGCCTGAGGCCCAGAGCAGCTGAGAAAAGAGTGTAAAGACATAGGACCAGGGCTAGCTTTTGAACTAGGTTCCTCCACAGCCTGTTTGCCCCAGTGCTCTGTCTCCTTGCTCTGAGCTTTGGTTTTTTTGTGCAATGGGAAGAACATTACTTTGTCCTAGGATTTTATGAAGATGATTTATATCACATGAGAAAAGCATCTGGGAGTTGACAGACCTCACACAATGTGTGTTTGGGGTGGGGGATTGTCTCTCCTGCTCAGGACAGGCTGCTCAGACACAGTGGAGTGTGGACAGCTCTGTCCTGTTGCCCCATCCTCTTCCTGGGCCAGTTACTAGGCCCTCTCTGTGGGAAGATGCTGCCTGACTATCTCCTGTATCCCTAATGCATGATGCAAGCCTGAGAGGTGATGAATACATAATTAGTGTCCCTGGACAGAACAGAATTCACTGAACCTGCCATGAACAGGGGAGATGACAAGAACAGCACAGTCTCCATTGAGACTTATACTGAGCAATAAATCTGAGTCTCCTTAAGCTCAGCAGACAAATGAAAAGTGATGCCAAAAACATATCTTGTTCCTCAAAGCAGTCAGTAAGCTCCAGCTCTTGTGCTGTTCCAGTAAATTAGCCAGAGTGGAGGACATGTTTTCTTTCTTTTCTTTACAAAAGAGGCAGCAGTGCGGGGTTTGGCTAGAATGAGGAGCCTCTCCACCTTCGTGGTTGTTTGTATGGAAAACTTGAATCAAACCTGCAAGGGCCTTGCAGGCCACCTCTTGAGTGAGTTGCAAGCTTAAGTGATTAAGTGACTTCCAGAGATGAATATCACCAATTGGCAGATGGTGAAAGTCAAGTGCTTTCTGCAGTCATCCAGCAAGAGATCAGGAAGACAAGGCGTGGTATTCATAGGTCCTCACATGTACAGCCTCAGATCCACTAGGGAAGCACTTACAGGGCTCCCAGTACATCAAGGCTCTGGCATAAGCACTGTGGCATGCAGGCAGCTGGGATACAGCTGAAGAACAGGCACTAAAGACTGGAATCTGGGTTTAAATTTTAGCCCTGCCACCTTGCAGTCAAGAGCCCACAGAACTTTTTGCATTTTGGCTGAGAGTTGGGAGATTCATGGAGTGATGGCCATGTACCATGCACTTTATGATCACATCGGAGCAGACTATGGTCAAATAACACATGCTCCCAACCCTCTTCACAGATCATTTGCCTTCTTAGGTGCCACACATGAAATCAAATGGGTTGGCTGGTGCCCATTTTGCATAGTTGCACTCCACCAAAAACTTTATGCACAAAAAAAGCAGAAAATCTTCCATATAGGGTGTTTTATCTGACTATGTGTGAGTTGCCTCCTCTTGTTTCCAGATTAGCAATACCCAGGTCAGATTAAATCACACATGGTATGGGTTATGTAAGGGAATGTTTTCATTCGGAAATACTGAAAACAGTAAAGAAACTATTGAGAGTGACTGAACACATGCTTGAACAAACCATGAACGGTTTGCAAAGCTGTTAGAAGATAAAATTTGTAGAAATAACTTTGCCGAAATTTTTCAAATAACAGAGGCTGTCTGTGAGATTCACGCCAGTGCCTTCTCCCCAGGCAGGGCGATGCCTCAGCTAAGAAGGGAGGTGGGAGACCCTTCTGCCCCAGAATGGCTGCCCAGATGCCTTTCTTCACTGTCTTGGCTGAAGGCATTGTTCTTTCAGAGGGAGTTTTCTCTGGTGCAGCAGCATGGGTTACAGCTAGGGGACTGCAAAAGGCTTGAGTGTTGGACACACCCAGATCACGGTTAAATCCACATCACATCCTCTGAGGTCATGCTGTTCAACTAGAACCAATTTCCTCCTTTACAAAACAGATATGACCATGCCTAGTTTAGAGGGTTTAAGTGAGTTTTGGACAGTACACCTAAAGCACTCAACACATGGGGGTTCTTGATATGAGGTAATTATCCCCACAGTTTCTTAGCGGAGAGGACTCAGTCCATTTAGACTGCTATAACAAAAATCAGCTGGGTGGCCTGAACAATAAGCATTTGCTTCTGACAGTTGTAAAGGCCAAGGAGCACGCAATTAATGTGCTGGCAAATTCGATGTCCGGTGAGGCTGGCTTTCTGCTTCATGGATGCTGCCTTGTCCCTGGACCCTTATGTGGCAGAAACCAGGTGAGAGAGGTCTCTGGTTCTTATATGGACCCTAATCTGATCAGTGAGAGGTCTACCTTCATGATCTAACCATTTCCCAAAGGCTTCACCTCCCACAACTATCACTTTGGGGAGGATATAAATCACAGAGGAGAGGAGACACACCTTGTTGCAAAGGCCAAAGTCTGGATACCGTTTCAAGGCCAGACTCCTGGTTTTATCTGCCAATAGAGAATTTCGCCCCATGCCGTGATACTAGAACACAAATCAAATTGCCTATTTGTTTATTTGCAGTGAGAGATCGTGGTCATGGTTTAGTCTTTTGTTGCTGCCCTAACAGATCGCACAAACGTGGAGAGTTATATAGCTGATTTCCTTCCTTACAGATCAGTAGACAGAAGTCTGGCATGAATCTCATTGGGCAGCTGGTGTGGGCAGAACTGTTTTTTTAGAGGCTCTGGGGAAAATCTGCTGCCTTATATTTTCCAGATTCTAGAAGGTTATGCACTCCTTGGCTTGTAGACTCTTCTTCTATCTTCATGGTCAGTAACTATGCATTGGATCCTTCTCATGTAGCATCACCCTGTCCCCTCTCTTCTTCTGCCCCTGCTTATACTTTTAAGGCTCTTCTCACCCAGATAAGACCAACTGATTAAAAACCTTAGTGGCACCGGGGATTTAGCTCAGCTGCATAAGCACCTGCCTGGCAAGTGCAAAATTGTGAATTCGATCCCTGATACTAAAAAACAAAAAAATAAAAAAATAAAAACTTTAATGGCATTCACAACCTAAATGACCTCTGCATGCGTCTTAATAGGCTCCCAGATTCCAAGGATTAGGGGTACCTATGACTCCACCCACCATCCCTGAGAACAAGAATAATTAAGTCCATGTAGCTCATGTATCGTTCTCCTACAGCTGGCCTATCCACTGGGCCTGCTGGGCATGGAGCTGAAGACATCCTCCGGGTGTCAGTCCCCACCTAAGGCAGTAACAGACCAGTGGACCCAGACAGGACTTTTGTTCAGGTGACAGTGTGACGGGATCCTGCCAATATTTGCTTCTGTGATGCTTTTTCATTCTTGCAAGAGAACCACCACCAATTCCACCAATGAATGCTGCCTTCTGCTAGACACACCTTTTTTTAATGGTTACTACTGAGATAACAGGTCATCCAGTGGACTGAATGTGCTCCCTTCCCAAATTCATACATTGAAAGCCTGATGCCCAGCGTGATGGTAAACATTGGGGTTTAGAGTTAGGGCCTTTGGGAGGTGATCAGGTCAGGATTGTGGTCCCCTTGTACGAACAGACAAGAGAGAACCTGCTGCTCGTTTGTTTTCCACCCATATCAGGACACAGCAAGAAGATAACTATCTGCATATCAGGCAGGGAGCCCTCACCATGACTTGACCATGCTGGCACCCTGATATCAGAGTCTCCAAGCTCCAAGCCTATGAGAAACCTGTTTAGACCAACAGTCTCTGGGAACAGCCAAAGCCAACAAAGACAAGTAGCCTGAGAGTTAGCATGTTTAAATGGATGAGCCAATTTTGAAAACCTTTTTCAGACCCACTAGGTGTAGGATTTAAAGTTGAATTCTCAAAGTATCAGTTTATTTCCATGTTCCCAAGGAACTTCTAAATACGTCCCTCGGATGCTCAGAACATCATTGATTCAAACCCTTGTTGTCAAGCAGAAATATACACTGCAGGGGAAGGAGATGGGCCCGACATTCAGACCTCACCCTGTACTGAGATAGATACAACCTGTGTAAGACTAAAGATACAAAACTTCACAAGCCAATACCTTGGAGGGGGCTCAGAAAAGAGAAGGAGAGATGTGTGTGAGCCAGGAGAAGCAGGAAGAGGAGCTGGCACTGTGACACGGATGGAATCATTTGACTGTGGAAAAGTTTGTACTGTGACCCATTTTTATCATGCTCAGACTTTGATTGTGGCAATTTTCCCTTAATTTTGAATACTAACCAAAAGGAAAAGAAAAAATGGTTTGTTCTTATTAAGATCACACAATAGGTAGGAAGCCATATGCTATATTTTTTGGTTGCCAAGATTCATAATTATGTTCTTTATGTTCTGCATAATGAAGAGGATCTATTGTGATTATTTTAGATCACTAAGTAAGTGTTATTTTTTATCAGGTACCAACAACAGCTGACATTTTACCAAGTTCTTACTTTTTGCCAGGTACTATGCCTCCCATCACTCAGGCCTCATAACATTGCTAGGAGGTAGATACCAGCATGACCGTGATTTTGCATAGGAGGCAAGTGATACAGAAATTAAGTGACTTTCCCAAGGATCTAGAACAAACCCAGGTAGTCTTAACATCAGAGCTATGGGCTTAATAACCTTTCAGCCATCATGCATCATTTTCTCCTAGAGCTACTCACAAAAACAACTTTTTAAAAGACCAGTGAGAATGACTTCTTGGAAGAAGTTTAAAGAACAGTACAATTTTGATTAGGTCTACGGCCATACCACTCTGAATGCACCCGATCTTGGCTGAGCTCAGATTCTGATAGGATGATTTGTACCTCTAATAGAAGAGATGTAATCATAATTTTTTTAAAAATTGTGGTTAAAATGAATATAACATTAAAATTACCTTCTTAACCATTCTTCAGTGCACAGTTCAGTCATGTAGGATAAATTCACTTTGTTATGCAGCTGCACCATCATCCATCCCCAGAACTCTTACCACTTTGCAAAACCTTCATTGCCCATTAAGCTCTGACTCCCTGTTCCCTTCCCTCTAGCCCTTGACAGCCACCATTCTATTTTCTACTTCTATGAATTTGACTACTCAAATATCTTATATGTGTGGAATCAAGGACAGTCTGTGTCCTTGGGGACTGGCTTATTTCAAGTAGCAAAATGTCCTTAAAATTTGCCCATGTTGTAACCTGAATTAGAATTTCTTCCCTTCCTTAAGGTTAAATAACATTTCACTGTATGTATGAACCACATCTTTTAACCCTCATGTCTGTTTATAGACACTGTTCTGGATCTATGCTCAGCTGGAATTTTTTTCCACTCTGTTCTCTGCTCAGTTTTCATTTCATTGTTTATTTATACTTTTCCCTCCCTAACTTTTAGGTGCTATTAAGGGCTACTAAGATAATGTTATTCATCCTTTGTAACTTTTCTATATGCAAAAATCAGTACAAGAAAGCCCAAATACGGGTGCATAGTTCAGTATGAGTGGTAACCTATAAACTGTTGCAGTTTCCAGCTTCTAGAAGAAAGGGAAACTGTGGGAGGTAGTGAGCTCCCTGCATCAGAGGCACAGTTAAGTGTGGAAGGCTCAGCAGTGTTTCCTGTAATCCAAGTCACACGGGAAGTTGGATAAGTGATGGATGCTTCTCTAGGATTTTCCTTGCAGTCTTCTATGTACCAGGGTGAACAAACACCTCTCTGGCTAGAAAGAAGGAGAAAATCCTACAAAGCAGTAATCCCAAGCTGGAGGGTCTCCAGCCTTGGCTGATTTGTTGTCATTGAACATTGCCTGCTAGGGGCTCCACAAGCCAATTTGACCCACAGCGAGGACTCACTCCTAGGGCCAATTCTGCAAAAATGTCAGGTCTACAATTTCTTAATTGGATACTTGGCAGGGAATGTGGGGTTCAGTGGTTCCACTGCCCAAGCCTACATATAGGTAGGCAAGGGGAAAAAGAACTCTATCCAAAACAAAGGGTGTCAGTTACTGTGAGACAAGATAGCCAGTACTTCAAAACAGCTAGGAAGACAAATGTAATCGCTCCCGCAAAAGGCCCTTTGCTCCTTGTGAAGCCACCTCTCTAGCCAGCCTGCCCAGTCTTTGCAGACTTCTGCCTCCACCCCTGCACATGTTATTCTGCTTCCTGTGATGCTAACAGCTCACCTATTTCCTCCTCATCTTCCAAGACCCAGAGAAAATCCTGTTTCTTTCTGAAACCATGAGAGATCTCAGCAACTCCAGTATCCTATTGGGCACTGTAACAATAACAATCAAGAGAGTACAAAGATGGCCGACTGATAGGCAGCACCATAGAGCCTCTCCAAGAAAAACAACTCAGATGCTAGAAGCTAACACCATGGAGAAGACCAGACGAAAGGAGAGGGATTCTCACAACCCAGGAAGAAACTGAGGAAAAAGAAAAAGTGTGGATGGAGGGCTGGAGCTGGGCGCGCTCCCATCGCTGTACTAGGTACATCTTAGAGTCGGGTGACTCATGATTGAGCTGAGGTCATGGCCCTGCTGAGAGCGGGGTTGGGGAGCCCAAGATCCTTGGCAGGAGGAGGTGCTGCAACAGAGAGTGGAAACGGCTAACCAAGCTGCACAGACTTTGATGAGTACTGGGATCTGGGTTCCCCAGAGTGGGATAAATGGCTAGACAACATATTGGATTTGGGCAAGACAAGCTTGAGTCAACAACTGAAGCCACTTCAGTCAGTGGTTCCTGGCCCAAAGCAGATTGGTGGGATCTGCTTGGGCTGGGCCATACCCCTGGTAGCCAGGGATGAGGCTGTCCCGAACCTGTGACATCCACAGAGACACACTGACGTGCTGAAGACACTCAGTGGCCTAGAGGGAAGGGGCAGCCCACATCACCCCTGCATGCACCTCACAGATCAACAACAGGCTGGAGAGAGCAGTGGTCCTCTAGCAAGTACACTTCAGAAAAACTGTAAGTAATATGACAAGGTCCTGAGACCTCCACCATTTGCCTATCTGCAAAAAACCAGAAACATGACCAGACAAAGAAACAGCAAAAAGCCTCCAACCGCTGACCCAGGGAGTATAAGTCCAGGAGAGGTAAAGACAGAGGAGATCGAGGGCAGCAAACATGCAATATCAGACACAGCCTCATCAGAAATACAGAAATACTTCTGTGACCTCATCAATTAATTTAAATCTGAAATTCTAACTCAGGTGAAGCAAGATATAAGAAGATTAATAAAAGAAATGCTGAGCACTCCTCAAGAAGACACAAATGGAAGAATGGAGGAACCCAGAGAAAGGAGAGAAGCCTTTGATGAAGAATATAAACAAAATCTAGAGTACATGAAACAGATCCAAAGAGAATATCAGGAAGTTAAAAACTCCAATGAAAGCTGGCAAAACTTCTTAACAGAAACTGAAGACAGATGTTCAAAACTTGAAGATAGATTTGCAATGTATGATCGCAAAAGGAAGGATCTCTTAAAAATAACAAGGAACCAGAAAGTAATGATACAAAGGCTAGAAGATGACAAGAGGATTTGTAACTTAAGAATAAAAAATGTGAACAAAGAAGCAGGCACAAATACAAATGAAATAAAAAGGTTATTCACAGAAATAATTAAGGAAAACTTCCCAAGCATAGGAAATGGAAGTGATGTTCAGATATATGAGGCATACAGAAATCTAGCCAGCTGCAACTAAAACAGATCTACACTCAGACATATAATAATCAGAATCCCAGAAATCCATCACAAGAACAGAATATTAAAAGTGGTCAGAGAAAAGAAACAGTTTCCTATAAAGGAAAACTCATCAAAATCACAGTGGACTTCTCGATGCAAACTATCAAATCAAGAAGAGTTTGGAGCAAAATATTCTAAGCTCTGAAAGAAAATAACCTCCAACCCAGATTGATGTACCTTGCAAAACCATCTCTCAAAATTAATGGAGAGTCAAGATATATCCATGACAAAGAGAAACTGGGGGAGTTCATGACCACCAATCTAACCCTGCAAAGAATATTGAAGGACATTCTAGAGAGAGAGAAGAAAATCACCAGGATTCCAGGAACAATGGCAGAAAGGCTTCAATGAAAGGGGCAGACAGTAAAATGAAGGAGAAAAGTAAACAACAAGGACAGAAAAATAGCATAGCAGAGATGAGGCAGAGAAGATTGTCTATATCACTGTTTTGTCTTGACTGATTTTATTCGAATCTGATATGCTTGATAGTATCAAGTCTGAGAGTAGAGGCAACTACTCTGAAAATGACAAGATTCAATAGGACACCCATTCTGATTTGATTATTAACTGCCATTGAAGTCCTATAATGTCTCCAATGTTTGGTTTTTATTAATAGTGCTATGTACTGCTATGTTTAATTATACTATGTCTGATGATATAGACAATATTACTGAAAACAACAAGAGACATCATAGTAACTACAGTAGATCACCTAGTATTGTTGTTTTATATGTCCTTTTCATTCTGTGTTTCTCTAAGAATTTGTATTTTTGACTTGTTTTGATTTGTTTTTCCCTCTAATACAGAAAGGCTAGGTATACATGCAGAGACTTATACATGTGTAGAACTTCTAAACAATTTATGAGAATTGATTATAGTTATTATAAAAAAGAGAGGAAAAGAAAGTATTCTAAAGGATATAACTGCATGTATGTCTGGGTGTGTAGGATTGATAACCATATTACTAAGTTTTTGTTGGATAGATGAACAGACTGATTGCAGTCTCACTGTTTGAATGTCCACTTTGTATGCTTTACTTTTGTAATTTGAACAACTACTTCTAGGAGAAAAATATGTAATTATCAACTAGCGATTTCTTAGTGGTTTTGGGTTTTTTTTCGAAATTATGTATTATTTCTACCCTCTTTCTGTTTCTTTTTTTCTTTAAATAAAAAAACAGTAACAATCAAAAGCTGACTATGTGCCACATAATATGGAGGGTATTTTTTACACAAAGTACTAATTCTCAAAACAAATATGACACAAAGGATTGAGTGTCCCCACTTCAATGATAAGAAAAGTGAGACTTTATTTTCTAAGCTGGCACAATACAAAGCCAGGCCTACTTGGCTGCATATCCAGTGCTCTTTCTGTGCAAAATAATCACATATAATTTTATTCTTATGATCTTCCCCTGCCCTATGGAAAAACGAAAGCTCCTTGAGACCTGGGACTATATCCTCCAAAGTGCTTGTAACAAGGTATAAGTAAAATTTCATCCTAGAAACTTTCCCTTGTTCCTGATCTATTTCAAATTGAATTCCTGTCACTTGTACCTAGAGTCTTAACAAATACAATGTAGTCTCTTATTTATCACTGTATAATTATAGATCCTTGAGGAAGAGTGGCCACAAAAGGTCACCTGGATCAGGGCATAAAGTTGCATTTTGAGCACATTCATAAATAGGAATACTGTGCCTGTCTGTGTAATGGTCCAGGCCAAGCATTTGAGTGATTCAGGTGGCGGTGGGGAAGATTTCCCTCATTCTCTTAGGTAACAGTATCAAGATGTGCACTTAGAAAGCAGGTTATGAAAGAACCCCTAGGGCAACAGGACCATAAGAGTCCATGACAGGACATACTTTTAGTGCTATTCCAACCGCAATCCCATCCAGTTAGACAGAGGACATTTTTTCTCTGTTGCTCCATCCTTTTCTGGGCCAACCCCATATGTCCCTACTCCACACAGAGCTTGCCTTGCATTTTAGTTAAGAATCATGGCATGTGAACTCTGAGATGCTCAGACACCATTTGGCACCATGTCTGACCCACAGGGGAGTTCAGTTAGGACACGTTATGGTTAGTATAAAAAGACTGTGGAGGGCATCCAGAGCAATCGTCATAAGCCCTGAAGATGAGCAGGTTATGAAAAAGAGTAAAGAATAGCCACTCCATGTCTGATGGCTGATGTCCTCTCAGCATCAGAAGGAAAACCAGGGCAGTATAAGTCTAACACCATGAGAGCCTTGCTTTTTACTTAAGGACTTGGCAGTTTTACTCCCTGCTTCTTAAGGATGAGTTTGGATTCAGGGATGTTAGCCCTTTCCAACTGTTAAAGACCACACATCCTTTGTGCATACACTTGTGTGTGTGTGTGTGTGTGTGTGTGTGTGTGTGTGTGTGTCTGTCTGTCTGTCTGTCTGTCTATAAAAACTCACTGATGCTTAAATATTTGCAGTTTATTTACACTATTTTTGCAATGTTGCCTTGGTCAAACAAACCAGAACCTGACCTGGATTGTGTTTGCAGGTGCCCACTCCACAGAATGGAGAACTGAGTTCAGAGATGTTATGGTAAGTACATTGTGACAACTTGAACATTTTCAAAGTTTATGCTCTGGTTGCTTTGCTGGCTGCTGCCTTGAAGTGTTACTGAAGTGTCATGCCACCCCGCCTTAGAGGCTGCTGATTATGGACTGAAACCTCCACAAACTGTAAGCTAAATAACCTTTCCTTCCTTAATTTTGGATGTCAGTAACAAGAGAAAAGTAACTGAGACAAGAGCCAAGGCAACCTGGTAAGGGCACTTGGCTTGTAGTGATCACAGACAGCCAGGCCAGGGCATCTCCCATGCTAGCCTCTGTTCTGCAGCATCCCTCTGGGTTCTCTGATGAAATAAGTATGGAAAGTCACCTGGAGTCCACACCTCTCCAGTCCATAGCCTTGAATAAGTTCCATTTGCTTCCAAACTCAGGTCTGAGCTTCTGGACTGAGCATAATGTTCCTTCTCTTCCACCATGCCTCCTCCAAGGCTGTTCTTGGAACTTTGGAATTTGACTCATTCATGTGTTAACATTAAGAAAGCCACCACTATCTTCTAGGAGTAGCATTTAGCTCTAGGAAAGCAGAGTGAATCAGACCCAGGCTCTGCTTTGAGGAGCTGTGAAGGTTAATCAGCTTGGTGCCTAGATATTTGATCCCACGCTACCCTTGCTGTGAAGGTTTTCTTAGGATAAAGTTTAATGTTCAAACAAGTTGACTGAGTAAAGCAGATGACCTCCCTAATAGAGGTGGGTCACATCCAATCAACTGAAGGCCTTCAGAGAAAAACACTGAGGTCATCACAGAGAGGGGAAATTCTACCTTCAGAAAGTCTTTGTGCTCAGGCTATAACATGAACTCTTCCTTGGATTTCCAGCCTGCCATCCTACTATGCAGATTTCAGACTTACCAAGCTTCACAATCACAGAAGCAATTTCATAAAATAAATTTCTCTTTCTCCCTCTCTTCCTTTCTCTTTATGTATTGTAAACACACAAACATACACACTCCTCCCCAGCCTACACAGTTCACAGTTGGTCTGCAGAACTCTGACTAAATATGGGAGTTCATAGCCTAGCAAGAAATACATGACTTCTTTTTTTCATGCTAAATTCATGTATGATATGAAAACAGGAAAATGAGGAAAAGGACAGTCCACCCCAGATTTGTCGAGGAATTTTAGAATGCCCAAATAACTCAAGAACCAGTCAAGAGTGGTGGTGCACACCTGTAACCCTAGCACTCTGGGAGCCTGAGGCAGGAGGATTATGAGTCCAAGAGATGCTGAGGCAACTCAGTGACATCCTGCCTCAAAATTAAAAGTAAAAGGGGCTGGAGTTGAAACTCAGAGTGAAGGCCCTGGGCTTAATCCAGTTGTGAAAACCGATTTAAAAACCTCAAGAACCCAAAATTTCCTAGCATTGAAAAATCCTTCCATACCTGATATTTCACAATTCAGTGGGACAAAAACATCTCCATGGCTTGTTTGGGCTCAACATCCAGGAGCCTAAAGAGTCTTTAGTGTTCATTCCAAAACAAAGGAACCAAGGAAAGATTAAAAAAAAATCCTTATGCCAGTATCCAAAGTTTGTGGCTCCAAACTCTATCTATGCCTGCCATTAACCAGCTAAACAAGCCATAGTACAATCCTTATTCCTCTGGGCCTCAGTTATTTCATATGTAAAATGAAAATCGTAACGCTATCCCCAAAGAAATGCAAAGACCTTCAATGAGATGGCAGATGTTACTCTAACCAACAATGATGCACAAAGATGCCTACAAGCTCATCTGTTCACACAAGTGTGCATGTGCCCTGGGAATCCACTGTCCTCAGCTCACAGGACTGTAGACCAGCCAACCAGGATCCAGTTGCTGTATCCTTAGTCATCCTGGTTCCTTGACTGAGTTTGGTCTTGAAACCTAAGGGAGAAACATCACTCATCTGTTCCTTTAAATTTAAAACAATTATTTCACTATTGTTGTCTGTCTAGTGGAGGTAATCATACCTCCCTCAAAGGACTGTCACAGTGCCAGAATGTAAGGTTCTCCTACATGTCTGTGTCTCTCCTTCCTCAAACCAGAAGGCCAAAAAGAGTGTGAACTTCTGATCTGGCTCATAGAGAGCTTTGCACTCCAGGTTGGTCTAACAGTGTCCTGGCCTTCAGACTGTGTCTCAGCCTCTTTCAAGTCCCCAGAACAAAATACCTCATGCCTGCAACCTAAAGAAGGAAAAGTTTATTTTGGCTCACAGTTTTGTCCAGTCAGCTGGCTCCAAGGCAGAAAGGGCATGGCAGAAGAAAGGTGTTCAACACGTGGCAGCCAGGAAGCAGAGAAAAAAAGGAAGAAGCCAAGGACAAGAAAGCAGCCTTCCAGGAAGTCATGCCCCCAGTGACCAAGCCAAACAGCACATCCAGCTATGAGCTCCGCAGTGGGTGAACCCACTGATGAGGACAGTGTCCAGTCACTTGCTACGAGTGTGAGACTTTCGGGAAATCATTTAGATCTAAACTGTAACAAGCTGTTTGCCTTCATGGAACCCAAGGTCAATAAGCATATCTAGGTGGCTCAATGTTGGTAAGGAGTTAATGATATAAATCATCAGTGGCCTGCTCCTCCTAAAGGCTGTTAGCCTATATTGTTAATTTTCTACTTTTTTTTTTCAGGGAAAGGTCACTAGACTACCAATAACAAAGTTTTGCTGTCAATTTCTCAGTTCTAATTTGTAATGAATTGGCTTTCTGTTACCTGCCGTGAAAAGAGCCCAGGAAGATGCCTGCTAGAAATGTACTTCTCACTTTTTATCTAGGCTCATAGAACTGGAGAAGACATTTGTTCTCATACCCAATTCCAGATGGCATCCTTAGGGTCCTAGAGGTAAAGCCATTTGCCCAGGGGCTGTGGCTAAGAAGCAATAGGAGGGTTCTTGCTCTCAACTGTTTCTGCCTCAATCTTATTGACTGCAGCATTCAGAAAGTTTTGACAGCTGGAAAGAACTTGCTGGTTAGGGATGATAGAGCTGGAGAAATCATGGGAATTCTCTTCCTAATTATGTCCTGTTTAACTTGGCCCTCTCTCCAGCCAGCAAAGTCGAGCACCAGCAGAGTCCTTGCCCTTGGGCAGCCATCAGCACTGCTGATTTCTAATTCTGGCTGATTATTTTGGACAACTTGCCTGACCTCTCTATTCCCATCTTCCCATTTATATATGTGAGATAATAATAGTGTCTTCTCTTTGGGGAAAATTTTAATGGCTTTTTAAAAACAGAGTTACATCATTTGTTCCCCTTAATTCACTGCGTTTGGATAGGCAGGTAATAGTTTGCAACCAGCAGCCAGTAATCACTCATCACAATGACAATTTGCAAAATAAAATAAACATGAACTGCCAAATGCATTTCAAAACTAAATCTCTGTTTATGAAGGAAGTATTTTCCAGGGAGAGTGTGTTAGTTTTGCTCAGGTATCCTACCACTGAGTGGCTAATGGGAAGAGGGCTACCTACAATAGAAAATATCCCATAAGACTAAGAGGTAGAGAGTCCCAGGTGATCCAGGAGTTTTTATTAAGTTAAGTTTTCATTTCTTTAACCAAATTATAAGCAAGTTAATCTACTAGACATTTGTTCCCCTTCAGTGACACTGCTCAGACTCATCTATAATAATCCCTTCATAAAACTGGTTCTCAGTCACCCTGACCCTTCTGAAATTTCACCCTGCCCAGTCACCATCCAGACAGCCACCAGCACAAATCTCAGCATGTCATTCCCTGGTTGAAACTCTCATGACAGAAAGAAGGGAAAAGAGAATCATGATGTGTCCATACAAAGTTATAATACATAGTCACTTAAAATGATTTATAAAAGGGGACCAAGATGGCAAAGTAGAGACAGACAACAAAGTGCCACCTCTCCAGAACCTGAAGTCGAGACATGTAGAAGACAACTAGGTGAAGAGAAGGAAAGAGGTCTGGAGATCAGAGAGGAGCTAACAGAAAGACTGAAAACTGCAGAGAAACTGGAAGGATGTAGCACAGCACAGAGAAAAGAACAAAGTAGTCAGGAAAACTCACCCTGGATCCCAGGGAGGGAGGACATGTCCCTACACATGTAGGGTAAGCCAGAGAGGGCCAGCTACTCCAGGGACAGACAGTGGACTAGCCTGGCAGGCTGGCCTCAGTAGAAGCCCATGGCTACTATAAACTACTATAAACTCTGAAATGACATCTTCCACAAGGCAGGCTAGAGCTGGGGAGGAAGTCCAATGCAGCACACAACACAGTTAACCAGGAACCATTTGGGGAAAGGGTTGTTTTGGATTGAGCCTCACAGCAACTGCAGAGCAGCTATACTGTAGGGTTTCTAGGGTCACCCTGCCACAGTGACTGGATAGAAAATGGATGGCCAAAGGAGACAGTCACAGAGGTTTAGACTGGACATAGACCCCCTGAGAAGTATAAACTTGGGCTGTGAGAAACGGACCCTGCCTTCCATGGTGAGAAGCCGGGCTGCGTGTATGTGGCTTCTAGAGAAGGCTATGTCTGAAAGCGATGACATTAGGTCCAGCAGACTGCGTGATACACACACACACACACACACACATGCCACTCTCCACATCAGCACAGAATTCAGTGGCATTTTTGTTTTTCACATCTGTTAACAAGGTACAGCTTGGGCAGGATAATTGCCACAGCCCTGGGTGTACAGACAGTGGGGCGTCTGGAGTGGGAAGGACTGAGGACATCACAAACACACAAGCCATGAAGAATCCCTCCCCAATATCTGACGGATTCCAAGATCGTGGACCCTGGAAATGGAAAAGAAAAAATTGAAAGGAAAACAAGGATAAAGTGGTAACAAATCTTTGTAAAGAATGAGGAGAAGAGGGGTTGAAGGGAGGGGAGGGGAAAGGGGAGAAAAGAGGAACTGATGTGTATCATGTACAGGAACAAATTCTTTATGATGAATGTGACCATTATGCATATCTAAATTGTACCAATAAAAATTAATTATGAAAAAAGAGGAAAAGAAAATTATTAGAATTGGATCAAAGTAACAGAGAATAACAAACCAGGTAAAGAAGAAAATGAAAGAAACAGGAAGAGAAACAGAGTAAAATAAAGTTAAAAAGAAGAAAGAGGAGAAAATGAAGAATAGAAGAAAATCAACAGAAAATAAGTGAAAAACTCAAACCCTGAAAAAATAATTTAAAAAAAATAAGTCCAAAAAATATCTCTGTGCTGTTGAATGAGTGGCTCCTTGGAATCCAGCAGATAACAGGGACTGCTGATGAGCTACTGTTAAGACCTATTTTGTTTCCACATTCACATTTTTGTGTGTAAATGCTGGGTGCTACTCCAACTTTCCTACTGGGTAAGACCTGTCAAGGGCATCCACCTTGTCTGTAGTCACTCTAGCAACCACCATTTTCTTTGTCTCTCAGTATATCCCAAGTCATGTTTTTCTCTGCCTAGATTTATGGCATAGTTCCATTAGACCCAGCTATTCCTCTTCCTGGCATCTTCCTGAAAGAATTATAGGCATCATACCACAGTGATGTATGCACACCTATATTTATAGTGGCACAGTTTGTAAGCTAAATCTTGGAAACAGCCCAAAGGCCCATCAACTAATGAGTGGATAAAGATGATGTGCTTTTTTATGCAATGCAGTACAGTACTACCCTGCCATAAAGAAGGAGAAGCTTGAGACATTTTTTGTTAAGTAGATGCATCTTGAGGTCATACTACTAAGCAAAATAAATACACATAAATATCACACTGTTGCTCTGGTGTGAGAAAGCAAAAGTGTAAATGAGGACCAAAATGTATCATAGATATTGTAAAATAGGAAGAAAATGTTCAAATAGGAAGGGAAACTTGAGAAGGAGAGGAAAGGAAGGAAGGAAAAACAAAAAAGTGATAAGAAAAGAAGGAAAATATGGAAACAACACTTTTATAAATAGGGAAAGGAAGAGAGCCTGAAAAGAGGGTAGGAGAATGGGGAAAAAATCTAGTTATATCATATACAGGTACAAATTCCTTATTGTAAATGTGATCAGTATATATACCTAAAATGTACCAATAAACCTAATGAATTTAAAAAAGATTAAATGGAATGAGTAAAAATTAGAAAACAAAATGTTTAAAGAAATAGAATGTTTACAGAAATAATAGCAGAAAACTTTCCAAATATAGAAAAAGAATTTAATATACAGATATATGAGGCAGATAGAACCCAAACATCCACGATCAGAAAAGAATTTCTCCACAACCTATCATTCAAGTCCCAGAAGTCTGCACAAGAACAGACTCAAAAGCTTTTACAGAAAAGGAGCAAATCACTACAAAGGTAGACCTATTAAAATTGCAGCAGACTTCTCAACACAAACCTTAAAATCCAGGAGTACCTTAAGTAAATTGTTTCAAGCTCTAACAGAAAATGATTTCCAAGGAAGACTGATGTATCCTGCAAAACTATCTTTCTAAATTGGAGAACTGAGGACTTTCCATAAAAAGAGCACTTCAGAAATTCAGGACCAAAAAACTAGCACTTCAAAAATTCTCAAGGACCTCCTAGAAAGGAAAAATGAAACCAAAACTCTAAACTGTCTAATGGAATGAATACACCAAGCAGAGTGAACAGTTTGACAAAAGTGGAAATAAAAAGAATCAGCAACAGGAAAAGAACGCAATGACAAGAATTATAAATATCTTCTAGTAATAGCTGTCAATGTGAATATTTTCACTCCCCAGTCAAAAAACACAGATTGGCACAATGAATGGGCAGGATGAATAGTATACATGATACAAGCATATTTAATTCAAAAAGAAATTTATAAACTAAAAGTCAAATTATGGAAAACAATATTGCATGCATTGGAAACCCAAAAACAACTCTGAGTAGATATCCTACTGTTTTATTTACTTTTCTCATTGCTGAGACAAAACTCTCAGCATGCATAAGTTAAAGAAGGAAAGGGTTATTTTAGCTCACAGTTTGTAGAAATTTCTGTCCATAGTCAGCTGGCTCCAAGGCAGAATGTCATGACAGAGGAGAAAAAGTCCATGGAAGAGCAGGCAGAAGGCAGCAAGTAGTAAGCAGCAAGCTTCCTTTTCCCTTTTATGCCATCCAGGATATAAGCCTTTTGGGTGGTGCTGCCTGCACCCATGGTGGCCTCCCCACTGTTGAAACCCAGAACTATGCTAAACCAATGAGTGGACTAATCCAGTACCGCAACACTGGATTCCAGTATCACATACCCAAGATCCAGTCACCTATGAAAAGTCCCACTTGTGGCTTACATATAAGCCATAACACTTATTTTCAAATAAAACAGACTTCAAGACAACACTTTGGAATAGTAATGTTTATCTTATGTTATTATACATTGGAAATATTTAACTTTCTTTTCATTTGTACAAGATTCTCATCTAAGAGTTTAATTCTCAGAGGAAAACTTTTGACTTGGACTTTTCAGCAATGCGGAGACTGTCAGAACGTTGGCAACTCTCAGAGATGGACTAAATGCCTTTTGCATAAAGGGATATGCGTGAGTTTTGTGGGGAGCATGGCCAGAATGTGATGGCTATTTCTAGATGTCCCCCCATGTGGTCAGAGGTGGATTTTTTTTCAGAGGTGGCTGTATCTAGATCATGATGTTGAGATTAAGGGTGTGTGATTACTAAATTAGTCCACTGATTGGTTTGACACACTTTGGGTGTCCTTAGGGTGGGTAGCCTAGATAGATTATACTGGGATAGAAAAAAGGCCATGTTTTACTTGTCACTTGCCTTCTGCTTTCTGCTTGTTGCCTGCCATTAACTGTTTCTTCTCTGTGATGCTCTACTTTGCTGTACCACTCTATTGGAACTAGCCAGTTATGAGTTGAAACCTCTACAAAGTGTCAGCTGAATAAACTTTCCCTCCTTAAAATTTTAATGTTGAGTATTTCATCTCAGCAACAAGAAAAGGGACCAAGACATTTATTCTCAAATAAAATGGACTTAAAGCCAAAACTTTGATCAGAAGAGAAAAAGAAGATCACTGCATATTGGCTAAGTGATCAATTCAACAGGAAGAGATAACAATTATAATGTAAACATACATGCACCCAACACTAGCATACCCAAATTTGTAAAAGAAATAGTGCTGAACATAAAAGAACAGATAAACATCTACACAATCATAGTAAGGGACATCAATAACCCACTATTGTAAGCATATCAACTACACAAAAAGTCAACAAAAGAAATCTTAGTTGAACCAAACCTTTGAACAAATGGACTTAATAGATATGTACAGAGTGTTTGAACCATGCTCATAGCAGCACAGTTTGTAACAGTTAAACCTTGGAAACAGCCCAAACAACCAATGGATGGTAAAGATTTGTTTTTTTTTTCTCTTAATACTTTATGGATTACTACTCTTTTATAAAGAATAATAAACTTGAAACATTTCTAGGTAAGAAGGTGCAGCTAGAGACTATACTCCTAAGCAAAATAAATCAAACATACATATTCAAATACTGAATTGTTTCTCTGGTATTAGAAACCAAAAGTGTAAATAAGAACCACAACATATATCAGATATTGTGAAATAGGAAAAAAAATGTTCAAATGGGAAGGGAAACTAGGGAGGGAGAAAGGAAAAAGAGTAGGAGGGAAAATGGAAAAAAGAATGAAAATGGAAATAAAGGAGGGCAGAGAGGGTTGAAGGGAGGGGAAAAGGAAAAAAGAATCAAGTTATATCATATATAAGTAAAAATTCCCTATGATAAATGTTATCATTATGTATATCTAAACTGCACTAATAAAAATAAATTTTATTAAAAATAAGAAGAACTGAGAGGGGAGTAAGGCCCGCATGGTGAGGTGAGTTCCAGCTTCCCGGTGCTGCCCCAGGGAGAGTTTGGGACATCACTCCCAGTGCTTGGTGCCCGCCCAGCCCCCTAGGACACTGGACTAGCCTTGAGAGGTTTCCTGGGCTTGAGTGGACCGCGCCCAGTGACCTCCATTCAACCAGAGGAGCCAGGCCCACACCGAGAGGGGAGCCAAGGCCCATCAGGAGGTGATTTCCAAAACGCCCAGGTAGTTTTCAAATATTACTTGAAACACAGAAATATAGGAAAATGACAAAATGAAAAACCAAAATGCAATCTCAAAACTCCAGCCCATCCCAAGAAAGCCTGGGAGACACATACATAGAAGAAAATACTAGTCATATACCTGAAATACCTGAAATAATATCAACTAAAAAAAGAAGCAAGTACAGGAAGCTACGAAGGAACTAAAATCAGAAATAATCTCCCAGGTAAAAGAAGAAATGATAAAAGTAGTGAAAGAAATAGTGAACGCATCTAAAGAAGACACAGCTAAAAAATTAGAGGAACAAACAAAAAGATAGAATCCCTGAATGAACAGTATAAAAAACAAACAGAATACATGAAGCAGATTCAAAGAAATATACAGGAAATCAAAAATTTTATTGAAAGTTGCCAAAACCACCTCAAGGAAAGTGAAAATAGAATTTCAGACCTCAAAGATAAGATTGCAGTTAGTGAACAGGAAAAGAAAGATCTTTTAAAAATAACAAGGAATCAGGAAATAACAATTCAACAGTTGCAAGATGATGCAAAGAAAACCAACATAAGATTAATAGGAATAAATGAAAAAAAGGGGACAACATAAATGACAGCAAGAGGCTATTTACAGAATTATTAGCTGAAAATTTCCCAAACATGAAAAATGAAAATTTACATACAAATTAGTGAAGCATATAGAACTCCAAACAGCCATAACCAAAATAAAACTACACCCAGACATATAATAATCACCATCCCAGAAATCCAACACAGGAACAGAATATTAAAAGCTGTTAGAGAGAAAAGACAGATCACCTATAAAGGAAAACCTATCAGAATCGAAGCAGACTTCTCAACACAAACAATGAAGTCAAGAAAATCATGGAGTGAAGTATTTCAGATCCTAAAGGAAAATGACTTCCAACCCAGACTGATGTACCCTGCAAAACTGTCCTTCAAAATGGATGGAGAAATAAGATACTTCCATGACAAAAAACAGCTGAAGAACTTCATGATCACCAAGCCAACCCTGCAAAGAAGACTGAAAGACATTCTAGAGACACAAAGGAAAAAACCACTAAGCAAGACAGACAATTAAACAGAATGGAAAAGTAAAGATGTAACAGCAGAGAGATAACATGTCAACAATAAAACAATATATAACAGTTATAACCACTAATATAAATGGCCGCAATTCACCAATTAAAGCAAACAGACTGGCAGAATGGATCAAGAAACAACGTCCAACCATAAGCTGTCTACAAGAAGCCCATCTAACCCAAAAGGAAATTCATAGACTGAAAGTCCAAGGATGAAAAACAATACTTCATGCAACAGGAGCTCAGAAAAAAGTGGGGTGAGCTATTCTGTTTTCAGACAATGTGAACTTCAAACCAAGAATGATCCAAAGAGATAAAGAAAGTCACTACGTACTAGTTAGGGGAAAACTTCAAGAGGAAGATATAACAATCTTAAATATATATGCACCAAATTCCAGAGCACCCAGCTATACAAAGCAAGTATTAGCAGAAATGAATAATCAATAAGCAATAATACAATTATAATAGGAGACCTTAACATGACATTGATACAAAGGGACAGATTAACTAGACAGAAAATCAGCAAAGAAATAACAGAACTGAATCACACCTATGAACAAATGGACTTGATAGACATATACAGAGTGTTCCATCCAACAACATCACAATATACATTCTTCTCAGCAGTACATGGGACATTCTCTAAAATAGACCATATTCTAGCCCACAGACATATTTAAGTAAATGCAAAAGAATTGAAATTATCCCATGCATGTTATCGGATCATAGCACCATGAAACTAGAAATTAATGATAAAAGAAACTGCAATAACTCCCACAAACACATGGAAATTGAATAATACACTCTTGAGCAATCAGTGAGTCACAGAGGAAATTAAAGAAGAAATTAAGCAATATCTAAAAGCAAATGAAAATACAAATACAAATTACCAGAATCTGTGGGATGCAATGAAAGCGGTCCTTAGAGGAAAATTTATTGCACTGAGTTCCCACATTAGGAAAACAGAATAAACACAAATAAACAAACTGATACTATACCTCAAACATTTAGAAAAAGAAGAGAAAGCCAAGCCCAAAGCCAAAAGAAGGGAGGAAATTGTAAGGATCAAAACAGAAATTAATGCGATAGAGACTAACAAAACAATACAAAGAATCAATGAATCAAAGAGTTGGTTCTTTGAAAGAATAAATAAAATTGATAAGCCCCTAGCCAACCGAATTTAAAAAAGGAAAGAAAAAACTCAAATTCATTCAATAAGGAATGAAAAAGGTGAAATCACTACCAACTCTGGAAATACAGAAGATCATCAACACCTATTTTGAAAACCTCTACTCTCATAGGTTCGATAACACAGAAGAAATGGAAAGATTCCTAGAAACATATGAACACCAAAGCTGGATCAAGAAGATGTAAAACTGCTGAATAACCTGATTTCTATTAATGAAATTGAAAATGTAATTAAGTCCTTACCAACAAAGAAGAGCCCAGGTTCAGACGGATTCACTGTGGAATTCTACAGGAAATACAAAGAAGACTTAATGCTGACACTCCTCGAACTGTTCAATGAAATCAAAAGGGAAGCAATTCTCCCTGTCATTCCTGGAAGCAAATATTACTCTAGTACCAAAACCTGAGAAAGACCCAACTAAAAAAGAGAACTACAGGCCGATCTCCCTAATGAACATAGATGCAAAAATTCTCAATAAAATAATGCCAAACAGGATGCAGCAAATCATCAAGAAGATTACACACCATGACCAAGTGGATTCATCCCAGGCATGCAGGGATGGTTCAACATATGTAAATCAATAAATGTAATCTACCATATCAATAGAGCCAAAAGTAAGAAACACCTGATCATTGCTATAGATGCAGAAAAAGCTTTTGATAAGAACCAACACTCATTCATGATAAGAACCTTATGGAGAATTGGAATAGATGGTCTTTACCTCAATATGATAAAGGCCACCTATGACAAACCAACAGCCAGTGCCATATTAAATGGCCAAAAACTGAAAGCCTTTACCTTAAAATCAGGCACAAGACAAGGATGTCCCTTATCACTGCTCCTATTCAACATAGTACTGGAAATACTAGCCAGAGCAATTAGAAAAGAGATAGAAATAAAAGGTGTAAAGATAGGAAAACAGGAAGTTAAACCATCATTATTTGTAGATGACATGACACTCTACATAGAAGACCCCCAAAACTCCATTCAAAGACTCCTAGGTTTAATAAATAAATTCAGCAATGTAGCTGGATACAAAGTCAATACTCAAAAATCAATAGCATTCCTATACACTAACAACAAAATCACCAAGAGAGAAATAAGAGAAGCCACACCCTTCATACTAGCATCCAAAAAAAAATGAAATACTTAGGAATTAATCTAATGAAAGAAGTAAAAGAGTTATACAGGGAAAATTATTATACCCTGAAAAAGAAATTGAAGAGGACCTCATAAAATGGAAAGACATCCCTTGTTCATGGATAGGAAGAATAAATATTGTGAAAATGGCCATTCTCCCAAAATTGTTATACAGATTCAATGCAATCCCAATGAAAATACCACTAACATACCTCATAGATCTAGAGAAATCACTCCTAAAATTTATCTGGAACTGGAAGAGACCTAGAATAGCAAAGGCAATTCTAAGCAGCAAAGCCAAGGCAGGAGGCATCACAATCCTCGACTTGAAGTTATACTACAAAGCTACTGTAATAAAATCAACATGGTACAGGAATAAAAACAGATCTGAAGATCAATGAAGTAGACTAGAAGATATAACTATAGCTATGAACACACTCAACCACCTTATCTTTGATAAAGGAGCCAAACATGTTCACTGGAAGAACGATAGTCTCTTTAATAAATGATGCTGGAAAAACTGGCTATCCATATGCTGAAAACTAAAACTAGACCCATGCCTGTCACCACGTACTAAACTACAATCTAAATGGATCAAAGACCTAAATATTAAAACAGAAACTCTAAATCTGTTGGAAGACAAAGTAGGTAAAAATGTTGAAGACATAGGGGTAGGTAGAAAATTTATGAACAAGAGCCAAACTGCACAGGAAATACTTCCCAGAATCAATAACTGGATCACATCTTATTAAAGAGTTCTGCATGTTGAAAGAAATCTCCAGCATAATGAAAATAAAACCCACAAATTGGGAAAAAAAAATCTCAGGGAACAAAGGACTTCAGACAAAGGACTTCTGTCTTGAACTTATAAAGAATTT
Source organism: Hydrochoerus hydrochaeris (assembly GCA_004027455.1). Classification (NCBI taxonomy): domain Eukaryota; kingdom Metazoa; phylum Chordata; class Mammalia; order Rodentia; family Hydrochaeridae; genus Hydrochoerus; species Hydrochoerus hydrochaeris. Next base: position 392,295 of record PVLA01000770.1, read on the forward strand.
TAAAAAATCAGACCCCCGAAATTCAAAGACCCAATCCAAAGATGGGCATCCAAGATGAACACACAGTTCTCAGATGAAGAAATACAAATGACAAATAAATACTTGAAAAATGTCATCATCATTGGTCATTTGCATTAGAGAAATGCAAACTAAAACCACACTGAGATACCATCTTACTCCAGAAAGAATGGCCAGGATCAACAAAACTACCAACAACAAATGCTGGAGAGGCTGTGGGGAAAAAGGAACTCTTCTGCACTGTTGGTGGGACTGTAGACTGGTGCAACCACTGTGGAAGTGAGTCTGGAGATTCCTCAGAAAGCTGGGGTTGGAGGTCCCATTGGACCCCGCTATTCCACTCTTAGACATATTCCCAGAAGAACTGAAAACATCTTACCACAGTGATATATGTGCACCCATGTTAATAGCAGCACAATTTGTAATAGCCAGATCTTAGAAACAACCTAAGTGCTCATCAACTGAGAAATGGATTTAAAAATTGTGGTACTTTTATACAATGGAGTACTACTCAGCGATAAAGAGTGATCACATTGAGATATTTATAAATAAGTGGATGCAACTTGAGACCATACTCATAAGCAAAATAAATCAAACTCACATGTATAAATACTCCCTCGTATAAGAAAGGGTAAGAGTACATAAGATTTTACGGTAAGCATGATTCTCCATTATATTGCTTTGAAGTCTTATAATGTTTTCATTCATTGGTTGGAATGGTTTTATTCTGTTTTGTTTGACCTTATTATGTGTGTGGTATGAACAGCTTCTTTTAAGAAAACAAAACATTATGGCAGCCATTGCTGATTTAACATCATCTTGCTTTGAAGTCCTAACATGCTTTTGTTCTTCTATTACCATTGATTCTATCATGTTATGTCTGATTGGATTTTAATATGTATGATAGTATAAACAAATTTTTATGGAAAATGAGATATTATAGTAGCCATTGTTCATTTTCTGTTATTTGGCTCAGAATGCCTTGTAATACTCTCATTCTCTTGAATGGTTTTATTCTATGTTGTTATTATTGTGTGTGAAGCTAAGCTCAACTCTTTCAAAGAAAGAGACATTATGGTAGCTACTATTGATATCCAGTTTTCTTGTTGTGAAGTACTGTGTTGCTTACATTGCTTTATTCTGATCTGTTTTATTCTGTCCTCTTTTGTTTTATTCTCTGTAAAATAAAAAAAATAAATTTAAAAATGAGAAGAACTGTAGTATTTATACACAGTGGAATACTACTCTGCCATAAGGATAAACTTGAGTCATTTGAAGGAAAGTGGCTGCCTCTTGAGATCATAATGTTAAATGAAACAAATCAGACACCCAAGCCTAAATACTGGATGATTTCTCTTATGTGAGAAGCACAAAATATAAATAAATTAAAGAGAAAAATACAAAATAGATAGTGGGAAACAGGGAGCTATAGCTCTTTCAAAAAGGAAGAGTTCTCAAAGTTGGAGGGAATAGAAAGGGAGGGGAGGGAAAAAGGATACAGAAAAGTATTAATATGTGTTACGTGCATGTACCAACTTCCCAGGAGGAATGAAATCATCATGCACTGCAAACATGAACTAACAAAAATTAAAAATAAAATGATTTATAAAGAGGAACTTCAGTCACATCATAGATGAAGAACTGAGGTGAGAAAGGTAGGATATACAATTATGGCTTAGTATCTTCATGATTACAAATGTGTAAGACAAAGTCTAGAAGAAACTGTCCTAAGATGTTAACAGAAGTCAGTTGACTCTGCATAGGTGCTAAGTACTAGAAGAAGGACTCAAACTGAGGTCCCTGGGCAGAGGCAATATGAATCAATTGTTGTAAAAATGACACGTGATGATAAGTTCCCAAATAGTTTGAAGAACCCAAAAGCACAAGAGTAGTGGAATTGGAACATGGGCCAAGATAGCCTATGAAGAGATGCCTTTGTCATAATGTGTCCATGTACTTTACCATGGATTAGAATCAAATAAAGTTAGTTAATGCATTTTCCAGAGTATTCATTCTATTCTTTTCTTCCCACTGTGTTTCTACACACATTAGAAGACATGTTCTGCTCATCTTTCCAATGAATCCTATAAGTGTTGATGGAACTTAGTCACTAAATCTTTGGTGTCTAAAGCAGAAAATGTTTTTATTTATCCCACTAATCACCAATAGTGTCCTAGATTAAACAGCAAAATTACTAGAGAATTCAGACAAAAATCATATCCATTTTATCTAGCACAAACTACTGTCTTTGAAATTATACTCTTTTATAAAGACAGACCATTTGCTCTGGTCTTAACATTTCAGGAAACTCAGATCTTCCAGCCACCACACAAAGGATTCCCCTCCCACTAATCCCTGCAGATTTCTGTACATGACCATAATTGTCACGCCAAGACTTCAGGCAGTCCTCCAGGGTGAGGTTCACTTCTTAGATAACCGGGAGTAATGAGAACTACAAAAGTATAGACCCAAGAGATTGGCAGAAATCACTAGATGTATCATTTTCCTAAAATAAAAGGACCGATTTTTATACAGACAAAAACTACCATTTCATCAGATGGAGTGTGAGGTCCACTGACACTTAGGAAAGTGGTAACCTCTGAACAATCAAGGAGGAACCTTGCCTTCAAGTTAATGATTATTTCATGGGGCAAATTCCTTAAAATAAGATACACCTTTATATATGGCAAGATGTCAGGCAGTATTCTCATGGAAACCACATTATGCATAGCATGAGGAGGTCTGTGTTTGACTTCACCTTTAGAACCTTTTCAGTGGAGTTTTCTTTTCTTTTCTTTTCTTTTCTTTTCTTTTCTTTTCTTTTCTTTTGTTGTTTTGTTTTACAAATGCCCAAGTCTCTTAATGTTTCATTATTACCACCAAACAAATAAGCCTAACAGATCTAGTACACAAATAGTACTGCAAAAGCAAGTGAAATATCAAACTAAATATAGAAGGAAAATCAATGGCCCCCTCACATATAAATTTTAATTTATATACATATATCATATCTATACATATATACATATAACATATATATGCATACATACATACATATATATAGTGTAGTACCTCAGTTCATGAACCCTTTTGTTTATAAATAATTTGGTTCACAAACAGAAGTGTTTGGCAAAATTTTGTTTTTGCTTGTAAACTCTGCATTGGGTGACAAACACAGTTGCAGCCCTCTTTCCCACACAAACCCCAAATGTGGCCATTTTTTCTAAAATCATAGAACAAATTAAGTTCTTGAACTGAGATATATGTATATGTGTATATGTTAGGTTTAATAAGAGCACCATGTTTAACATGGTAGATATTTAGGGCTGAGAGATTTCAGGGTTGATAAATCTAGAGGTTTTCAAACCACAGCCATAGGGGTTCCATAAATGCTTAGCCTTCAGAGTAAGATGGCTGTGTTCATACATTTTACATAATTGTAACGAATACCTGAAATAATCAGCTAATCAAGTGAAAGGTTTATTTTGATCCCAGAGAGGCAGGCCCATTGCTTTTAGGCCTCTGGCTGGGGTTCCAGATAGCTATTGCAGAGGGTGTGTAGCAGAGAAATAAGCACTAAATAACACTTTACTAACACAAATTGAATATCTTGCTCCACCCAGGCACTGTGTAAGGTGTGGGTATGCAAATTTAATTTTTAATTTTTTGTTTGTTTGTTTGTTGAGACAAGGTCTCACTCTGTAGTTCAGGCTGAGCTTAAATTCACTATGTAGTCCAGGCTGGCCTAGAACTCATGGCGATCCTCCTGCCTCAGCCACCCAAGTGCTGGGATTACATAGGTCTGTACACCAAACCTGGCTCAGGTGTGCAAATTTGAAAAAGACACAGTACCCTGCCTGAAATACTCCAACCACCAAAGAAAGGCTACATTTCATGAGCACAGAACAAAACACTTGGCAGCCCTGCCTACCAACTCTTCCCACTTTCCTGCTTTCTGTCTCTTAGATTAAGTACACACATCCTTTTGAAGAGACAGTCTAGTGTTTGAAACAGTCCCCTGTAGGGAATACAAGTCTTTTAAGTGCATTTCTGTGTCCTTGAAAAACTGCAGTCTATAGTTTAGTTTACTCCTGTGTTTTTCTAAAGAGATCTTCTAATTGTCACTAAAATGCTCTACATCATCCTCTGAAGTGTCCCACCCTATTTCCATTCCACTTTCTACCCAGTACAGGAGCTGTGGCATGTGTCACTTCCACCTTTAAGTGTTCACAAACCGCCTCCATGCCCCAGGTTTGAAAGCCAGTGTGTATGGATGGAAGAAGGAACAAAGAATGATCAAAAAGAAAACAAACTATGCCCTCGAAGATGCTGACAATTAAATGAGGGATGACAGACAGATGAACATCTGGTACTCATGAAAGACACACCTTAACCAATACTGATTCTTTAATGGCAACAAAATTTTGAATGATGTTGTCTCTTTCTTTTTCTGTTTGATACAGTTGTGTTGTCCAATAAAACAGCCAATACCTACATGAGTTTATTTATATTTGGTACAAATCAATTCAAATTTGACTAAAATTAAAATTTCAGATCTTCAGTGATGTCATCCATGCTTAAAGTGCCCAACAGCCGCATGCAGCTTGTGGTTGCCAGAGAGGACAGCATAATTCCAGATCAGTACCACCTCTGCAGAAAGTTCCCCTCCCCTCCTCCCTGCATTCAGCTTCACCTTGTGTTTCCTTTTTTCACTTGCTGTTGTTTTTCTTTTATTTATATTAATTTATATTCTTAGGAATTCTGTTCTACTAGTCATAGTTCTATGAGCTATTTTAAATTATGTCAAAATAATAATGTGAAATATGAATAACATTTATTGAAGTTAAATGCAAACAAGTAAAAGTAGAAAACTTTCTTTGAAAAACAAAGGCAAGGTCCATTGCATCATGCTGCCAACAGCGAAAGCAAGGTGTGTGTGTGTGTGTGTGTGTGTGTGTGTGTGTGTGTGTCAGAGAGAGATACAGAGACAGAGACACAGAGACAGAGAGAGAGACAGAGACAGAGAGGCAGAGAGACAGAGACAAACAGAGTCAGACAGAGACAGAGAGACAGACAGAGACAGAGACAGAGTGTTTTTAGAAGATGCAGAGGCCTGTTTACCCAAGCAGCGCCCAGTCAAAGGGAAGGGGAAAGAGGACTTGCAAGCTAGTCTACACCCTTCACACAATGCACTGCACAGTGACAACACACCTAGCCTTCTTCCGTAGACTTCACGACCTGAACAATAAGGCTCAAGGAGGAGCAGAGAGGGCCAGGAGGCAAAGGGCACCTTCTGTTTTCAAGGTGCACACATGAAACTCCTATTAATCAGAACAATTGTTTCTAATTTTTTTTATTTTAAAGAAAATAAAACCAAGCAAAATAAAACAGAATAAAGCCAATCAAAACAAATCAGTGTGATACAGAGTTTCAAAACAAGATAACAGAAAATCAGCAATGGCTACCATAATGTCTCTTGTTGTGTTCAAAATAGCTGCCCATACCATCAGACATAGGAAAATCAAACAAAACAAAGCAGAATAAAACCAATAAAAACAAATAATGAATGTAATACAGGACTTCAAAACAAGATTACAGTAAATCAAAAATAGTTACCATAATATATCTTGTTATCTTTGAAATAGTTCCCTATGCCATCAGATTTAATAAAATCAAATGACAAAACAGAATAAAGCCTAACCAAACAAAATAGTGAAAATAGTACAGGACTTCAAAACAAGATAATAGGGGTTAACAATGGCTACTACCCTCAGAAGGAGGTCCCCATGGGTGCTATACCGCATATTGTTACGCGCTAAATAGACGACCAGATTACCAGCTTTAACCTGAGTTTCTCTGGATCACCACGTAGTACACGGCAGGGTGGTGGAGAGGGGAACCTTGGCTCTTCTTGTCTTCTAGCCCGCACACCAGGAGGTGCTGGTGTCTGGTTGTCCTCCTTGTAACCCATGCATGACACCAACTCATGAGAAGTGACTGGCTTCTTGTTCTCATCCTTGTGACCCATGAATGGCACAGACTAACTGGAAGGGGCTGACCTCCAGTTGTCCTCCCTGCAGCCTGCGCATGGTACCCAAGACAATTTTTTTTAAAAAAAGGAATTATTGTCAATGTGGAGTAAGTCCACTTCCACCCAGAATATGTGTGAAATCCCAGAAAAAGACTAACTGACCACTAAGGGTCCATATTTGTGAGCAAGGGCAGCTGAGGGCATCACCACATGATGGGACCAGACTATACACGGTTGTCCTATGACCACAGACAGGCACAGCAGGGCCACCACACTGTGGCTGGATCTCACTGCACTTCTTAATTTTTTTAGCCAATCTTAGCTTTGAGATTTTTAAGAGTAAAAATCCTTCACCGTGGCCACCCAGCACCTGCCTCCTAGGCATCCGTTACTTCTCAATGAATATGTGATTGAAGGATAGTTCATAGGACTTATTAAACCCTACCATGAGCCAGGGACAAAGCCACCCATTCTTTATGAATTAAATAATGCAGTCATCACAGTACCCTTACATGGTAGATTGTATTCCTGCTGTTCTTCAGATGGAGAAATCTCATCAAAGTAAAAGACCTTCCTTTAGGCCATGTGACCAGCAAGCAGTACCTGGAATTCAAACACAGATCCATATGGTTTCTTATGAGACTAATGCTTCTTATGATACTTAGGATGAGTGAATGCTAATGTGGTGCATTAGATGAAATGACAAAAAGTAAGAGTGTTTAAAATTGCATTCTACTTAAAATTACATAAAGAAGAGACCACATTCAGGATGACTTTTGAATCCTGCTGTTGATGTCTGTTTTCTGTGAAGACAATATATTTAAGCAGCAAAACATGCACCCTGGCACTACATTAAACACAGCCTAATTAATAATGATGTTCTAAATGGAAACAATAAAATCAAGACTGCAATAATCGGCCTGGTCTCAGGTTCTTCCTGTCTTCTTTAAGCAGCTGACCTCTGACTATCAATGACTTACCATCTATAATTGGCACCATCGGCATCCTGGGTGCCCTCAGGTTATATTGCTAAGTAGCTAAAGCCCCTAAAGATTAAAACGGGCTCTAACTTCCTCAGTTCCTCTGTCCTAACTCAAACCTTGCTTCCTCTCAATACCCTTCAATCTTTGGTATACACCCTTGAAAGGCCTTGCAAATTCCTTGCTCTGCACCTTTGCTTTTGCAGTTCTAGCAGTAGGAATTCTTTTTATCTCTCCTGTGCCCCATTTCACCTTTAGTTAATCTGTACTTAAGGCTCAATGAACATCACACAATAATGAATATAAATAGATTCAAATATTCCTCTGCTAATGTTGCCTCATAAGGTATTTAATATTTCACACAGAAAGTGCCAGGTGCTAGAAAATGGGAGCTCTGTTGTCATCGTGGACTATGTATTGGTCTGCTCATGCTGCATAACATGTATAAACAAAAATCTCCTTGTCATATGATAAGAAGCTTATGTATCCCCCATGATAGCTAGAATTCAACTAATGTGGGCTTAAATGTTCTAGGTTAATTATCTATCTCTGAGAAAGTAAATTATGGCATATACATGCAGCTTGAATACCTTACTATAAAGGTATTCAAAAATTAAGTTACATATATCCACCCTAATTCATTTATCCAAGAAAATATTTACTATAACTATTACTATATGCCAAGTTCTATTCTCTGTGAGGATAACAGAACAGAAAGTGAGACATGCCAGGTCTTTCACCTGAAAAAGAGAGAGCAATGGGAGACACTTAACCAGTCAACAAATAAAGGCAAGTATGGAGCCACATCCCAGAACTCTGGGAGGCTGAGGCAGAAAGATGGCATATTCAAGCCTAATCTGGGCAATTAAGGACTTAATGAAAATCCATCTCAAATTTTTTAGAAAAGGATGGATATGAAGCTCAGAGCAAATGCCCTGAATTCAATCCCCAATTCCAAAAAAAAAGACAAATAAATTTGATGATTTCAAGAAGTGATAAATGTTACATAAAAATGTGGTGGGTCACAACATGCTAAGGGTGGCCTAGTAGAGGGACCATCTCTCACAGGTGTCTGGGGAAGGCCTCACTGAGAAAGTAGCATTTACAGGAGGCTGCATGGCCAGAAACGCTGATCACTTATGAAGAACACAAAGATATAGTAGAGGAAGAACATTCCAAGGAGAGGAGACAGCTAGAGCAAGGGCCCTAAGCTAGGAATGAGCCTAGGTTTATTCTAGGGGAGGACCACAAGCCAGGGTAATGGGTTTAGAGAAACCAGGAGAAACAGTTTTAAAGATGAGATTGGAAATGAGCTGCCTACATTTTTTTCTAAAGCGTCTCCAGCTGTAAAACTTATCATTGATAACTTTCACGTCTTGAGATCTCTGCGAAAAGGTGGTGCAGCAGGCAGGGTGGATGTTACCATTTCCACTTTACAGATGAGGAAACTGAGACACCAGAGTTTAGTAACTTTGCCCCTAATCACACCTTTTGTAGTCTGTGTAATCAGGACTCACAGTCCAATCTCCTGATGGCTCTCAAAATGCTTTTCCACTATACCAAAGGTCTTTGCACCTCATTTATGTATTTCAGCACATATGGCTGTCCTGATTTCTGCAGTGAACCTTTAAATCTACATTTCCTTCTTTTTTGTTGGGGGAGAGAAGGGGGTTTGTCACTTTATTTGTTTAATTAAGTTTATTGGTACATTTTCGATATAAATATTGACAGTATTCATCATAGGGAATTTGTACCTGTGTGTGATATATTTAGATTCCTCATTTTGCCCAATCCTCTCTTTTCCCTCCAGCCTCTCTTCCTTTTCCTATTTACAAAGCTTTGTTTCCATTTTATCCTTTTTAATCTTCTTTTTTGCCTTTTCCCCTTCCCCCACCTTAGTTCCTCTTTTCTTTTGAAGAATTTCTTCCCATTTTATAATATCTATTGTAAATTTTGGTCCTTATGTACTTTTCAGTTGCTATGAAAAAGGAGGTCAAAGAGAATATCAGAAAGTGGAAAGACATTCTCTGCTCAGGGGCAGGAAGAACCAACATAGTAAAAATAGTTATTCTCCCAAAACTGTTATACAGATTTAATGCAATCCCAATCAAAATAACATTAGCATACCCCACAGAACTAGAGAAAGCATTCCTAAAGCTTCATTTGGATCAAGAAGAGACCTAGAATACCAAAACCAATTTTCATCAGTAATGAAAAGGAATGGAGACATTATAATTCCTGATTTGAAATTATACCACAAAGCTACTGTGATAAAAACTGCATGGTACAGGGAAAAAACAGATCTGAGGATCAATGGAACAGATCAGAAGATGCAGAAACAACTCCAAATACACTCAGACATCTTATATTTGACAAAAGAACTAAACACATCCACTGGAAGAAAGATATCCTCTTTAACAAATGGTGCTGGAAAGACTGGTTTTCCACATAGCAAAGACTAAAATTAGATTCATGCCTATTACCATGCACTAAACTAAAATCAAAATGAATTAAAGATTTAAATATTAAAGCAGAAACACTAAATCTGCTGGAAGAGAGAATAGGTAAAATTCTTGAAGATATAGACATAAGCAAAAATTTCATGAACAGAACTCTAGTCCTTTCTAAGAGAGAATTAACCCCCCAGGTTGTTTGAGTTTTTCAGTCTACACATCAGCACTGCCCATGGGCACTATTTTCAGTATAATTTCTTGGTTACATATTTATCCATCCTACCAAAATGTGAGATGGCAATATGCTAGAACTGCCTGTGATGTGGAATTTGGATGGAGAGAAAAGATACAGAGTTGCATAAATAGAGAGGGATGCCAAATATGTCTGCCCAACACAATCAATGCCACATACCTTCTAACTGTGAGACCAAAATTTGAACTGGTATCTACCCATGTGGCAAGTGTGTGCTTTGCCCATTTATGGAGACCACCTTTCATGTAGCAGAGAAAGTTGACTGCTAAAGCTCAATTCACTTTAGCTGCCATTTTTGCATCATGCACTGCATTGTTAGAAAGGTCTCTCCAGATTCACAGTCATCTGGTCTAAGGAGCACACAACCTACCCAAAGGATTCAGGGGATTCAAAAATTTGGGCTGGGAGGATTCTGGGTGATTTCCATGCCATTAATCCTCTTTGTGTAATTCACACAAGTCTGGCAATCTTGCCCTATTTCTCAGAACAGAATCTGCTGGGGACTGAGTGATTAATCAGACTTCATTAATTCTGTGAAATAAACCATGGGATGTTTACTCACATACTTGGAGACATTACCGTAAATCATTAAAATCAAGGCTCACCTGTTTAAACAGAGAAGCAGCCTACATTCAGTCCCCATGAGCGGCGTTTTGCAGCATGAGAGATTCTCAATGGCCACATTGGTTTCCAGGACCTTCCTGCAGCTAGGCTAGCTGCACTGTGTCCCTGATGGAGCATTAACAGAGCCATGAGCTTAGCTCAAGGGCTTTGAAGGGACTGAGTGTGTGTGTGTGTGTGTGTGTGTGCATTTTTGCTCAAAATAAAGGCTGTTACATTCAGAGATTACAAGATTGAGAAGCACTGATTTGTTTTTTAAGCCATAGCTTTTTAAGTTAAAGCTGAAATAGAACCACAGAAGAAACCAAAGGCCCAGAAAGGACTAGTAATTTTGTACAGTTATGCAAGGAGTTAATGGCAGATCTGGAGAGTACTTCTGATTCTCAGCCATTCTGTTCTCTCTCTGCCTTAAGGCATTTGCCTGGGGCCTTGGGTAGGTTAGCACACATTCCAACTATTTATTCCCCTTAGGAAGAGTGCACTGCCCAACTGTGGTCTTGCCCTTGTGACATCCTTCGAGCAAAGGAATGAAAGTGGACATACTGCAGGCAGTGGTGAAATGTACTTCTGCCTAGGGCACTAAAAGGCCAGACCCAGATGGGCCCACAGGTTAGACCCAGGGCCCTGTTTAGGACAGATATCTCCAGAGGATGCAGACACAGGAGTGGAGCACATGTCTAAGTCACTCTTACTGTTGTGAGTCCATATTATGTGGCAGTAGTTGATCAGTTCAAGGCCCGTCTTGCTAAAAAATGTCCGAATGCTGTGCTCCACAGTGATGCATGGAAAGAGTCTGGGCTTCAGCAGAGTGGAATTTGAATCTTGGTTGGGGCCTGGAGTTACTGCAGGGTCTCAGAAAAGTCACTAAAATCCTCTGAAATTCAATTTTCAAAGCTGTGAAATAAAAAAAAATAGTATTTACTTTATGGGAAAGATCAAAATTTGAAATTCAGAGTTTTATATTAATTATCTAGAACATAGCATAGTAGGGTATAGATTGCAAACCCTCAGCCAGAGAGTTGAGAAAATGTCACTTATAAAAACACTGAAAATGAATCCTCTTCCTTGGTCAGAAAAATCTCAACTTTTAGCTGGACACATGACACTCAAAATAAAAACTCTATCTCGGAGATTTCTTTGCAGCTAGTCTTACTTGTGAGAAAGTCTCAGCAAAAAAGATGAAAATAGAAGTGCCATATACAACTTCTGGGACATATTCTTAAAGAGAAAAGACATTCTTCCCCCTAGTATTTGAACACAGACATAGGATTAGTGCTCACACAACCATTTTGGGCTATAAGTAGGAAACGAAATACCATGGATGGCTGAAAGAAGACAGAAGAAGCCTAGTTTCTAAAATACTGGAACCAGTCCTGGATCACTCTCTCCTAACAGAACAAAAAATTAAACTTCTAATATCATTGGACCATTTAATTATTTAGGGAAACCCTATTCAGCATCTCTTGGGGTCTTGCTAGAAATGCAAATACTTGGCAAGTGCAAGGTCATGAATTTGATTCCCAGTACCAAAGGTAAAAAAAGAAAGAGAGAGAGAGAGAGAGAAAGGAAGAAAGGAAGGAAGGAAGGAAGGAAGGAAGGAAGGAAGGAAGGAAGGAAGGAAGAAAATAAATGCAAATACTTGGTCCGTACTTCAGAGCTACCGAATTAGATTCTCACATGCAGAGCCCAGGACTCTGTCTAAAGGAGCTCTCTCTCACTGAAGTTTGAGAAATGCTGATTTAGGGTTTCCCACCACAGACCCCTAGTCTGATAACTGGTGTAGTCCTAAATTGCAGGTTTTGTCAAGGACTTAGTGAAAGCTTAAAAGGCAGATGCAATAAAGCCAGGAAAGAAGGCAAAGCCAATAACTGACAGTGTCAAGATTTGGAATGATTTTGACAGGGTGGAACGCTGGACAAAATCCAAGCAGATGGAAGTTAATGGAAACATATAAAAAGCAAATCAAAACGTGCTTTCTCTATTGAAGGAAATATAAAATGTTCTACTCTTTAAAAAGAGGAAATTTAAAGTTACATATCTTAAAATACAGCAAATAAAACTATAAATCAATCTCAGTTATAGCTAGTTAAAGGAATGAGAGGAGGAGAGAGGCTCAGGAGAGGGAAAGAGAAAAAATTCAGGTAATAGAGAGAACCAAAGACAGAAAGGAAGAAAGTTAAAGCTGGGTATGGTAAAGCCAGGCATGATGGCACATGCCTGTAATCCCAGCACTCAGGAGGTTAAAGTGGGAGGATCGTTACAAGTTCGAGACCAGCCTGGGCTACAAAGTGAGCTCAAGGTCACCCTGAACTGCGTAGTGAGATCCTGTCTAAAAAAAAAGAATCATGGAGATGTGACTTTGGAAACTACAGCTGTTCCCTGGCTCCTTCCTCTCTGGCATTGTCCTCTGTTTGGTTTTCTGGCCACCATAAACTAAGCAGCTTCACTCCACCACATCCTACCGTGCTGTTCTTACCTTGGCTCCAGGTGACCATAGACAGAGACCCCTGAAACTGCGAGGCAAAATAAATTTCTCCTCCTTTAATTTGTAAGTGTCAGGTATTTTGGAAAGGGACAAATACATAGGATGTCAGGTACCAAGTGAATCCTTACCAAATGAGGCCCACAGCTGGGAATAACACGTCCTTAGTACCCCACTCTCTAGGCTCAGCAAACAGACAGCAGGGCACAAGTTGCTTCTCTTTCTGCCTTTATTCCTTGCTTCCAAAGCTTTGCTGTGCAGTCACTCCAGTAAAACCAACACCCTTCTGTAGGGAGCCATTGAAGCTGGAGATTGATCACGTGTGTGGAGCTAAAGCAAGACCAGCCCTGAAAACAGAGAGAGCCCAAAACAAGCCATGTAAACAAGCTGTTCCAACTCCAAGAAGGCCAGGGGCCCCAGCTAGCCAGGCAAACAAGTTGCTAGGCAGTGAGGTTGAAATTGACATTCTTCTTTGGAGGATATAAATAAATGTGCTACTGTGGTTAAACAGTTACTTCTCTCCCATTAGGAGAGTAAGGGCTCCACCTTACCCCAGCCTTGTCTGTTCTATATTTTCTCATCCTTTTGTCATCCTTCTACTGGGAAACATCTAGAGCTTCTCCCCGCTTCCTGGGTACATCTAGAACTGCAGCTGGTCACTACACCCTTTCCTCGCAGATAAAAGGAGAGGAGGCCAGGAAGGCATAGACAGTTACCCCAGATGGGAGCCCTGTGAAGAAGTGCTGGGCATTGGTCAACAGATTTCTTCTCCAAACTCAAAGAAAGAATTTGAAAGATTTCAGGACCCTACATAAGAAGATGACTTGGAGACATAATAATGTGGGCAATAACCAGGTCAGAATGACCCTTCAATTTGAAATGCCCAAGGCTTCCAGGAGAGAAATTACAAGCTGGTTTTCAGCCATGGAGTTTAAGGGCTGCAAAGAGACTGTTTGGGCAGCAGTGGTGTCATCAGGGACCATGGAAGGAGCAAGGAGGGCTGCATGAGGGAACATGCAAGGTGTCTCCTGCTGGGGCCATGATGCCTAGAGCCAAGTACAGGCCAGCAAGGGTATTGGGGCACCTCTGCCATGGAGCCCCATGATTAAAAGCAGCAGTTATGGCCACCATGCAGAGAAAGGCAACCATGCAATGAACATTCTTCTTCCCAGAAGGCTGGGAAAGCAAAGGTCAGTTCATGCCTCAAATAAATATCATCTGTTTTGTGGTGAGCCAGTGACTCTAAGCAGTATAACTTTCTCCTCTTTTTATTTTTGATTCCAGTATCATGGGCCATTGGCCACATCCATAATTCTTTTCTACTTATGAGTTTCTCTGTAGACTTAATTGCAGGTAACTTGAATTTATGGTCTTCAATGGGAGAATTACACTTACAAGCTCCTTTTTCCTGAGTCATTTTGTCCAACTGGAAATTAACCAATTCAAAGGGACCATACATTCTTTTGGTCCTTGCCACAAGGCTGCCTTTTAATCAGCTTCTGTTCTTAAAGAGCTTCGGAGATTTATCTTCCATTGTTCAATGACTTTCTCTTGTCCTCAAATTCCTGGACTCTTCCTATTCCATTTTGATCTCACCAAAATGGACAATTCTTTCTAGAGCTCAGCCCTCTCTTTTACTAAGTACCTCATTATATGTGGCCCATAGCAACTTAGGCAGGTAAATAACACTCTTGTTTCACTGGGCATTGTGGCACACTACTGTAATCCCAGCACTCGGGAGGCCAGGGCAGGAGGATTGTTGCAAGTTCAAGACCAGCCTGGGCTACAAAGTGAGCTCAAGACCAGCCTGAGCTGCATAGCGATACCCTGTGTCAAAAAAAAAAAAAAAAGAAAGAAAAAGAAAAAAACACTCTGTTTCATAACTTCTGTATCTAAAGCTACCAGTTCATTGAGTACTTCTTCCCAGTGACCACAGGTGTGAGTTCTGCCAAGTATATAGCCACTGGACAATATGGGCCACCATTTTTCCTTGCTTCAATAAAAATTTTTACCATTCCTAAGCCTCATTGTTAATGTCACATAATGTAGATTTTTCTGCTAGGGCAGGATCTCAATTTTAAATCCCAAGTGTTGTATCAATCGGCATGGCCCAGGTAATACCGGAAAAGTAACAAGTCCAAAATCTTTACAACAAGAAAGATTTATTCCTTGCTTATCTCTATGCCCTTTTCAGGTTGGCTTCTGTCATTTTTCCATGGGTCTTCTTTATTCTAGAGTTTAAGACTGCAAAGCAGACACTATTTGGGACATTCCAATTGCAGACAACTAAAAGAAAAAGTGGGCCCGTGTTCTTCCACCTATAGTTTGGTTACCGACTGACACCCAAAGGTTCATGGGTTAATGCCTTGTTCCCCTGATTGCTGCTAACTGTAGATGCTGTGGACCTTCAGGTGGGTGGGACCTAGTGGAGGGCCCTTAGGTCATAGGGACCCTGTCCTGAAAGATATTGCAGGACCCCAGTGCCTTTCTTTTCCTCTTTTGCTAATGGCTCGTGATATGAGTGGGTTTGTTCTACTACTCACTACCACTATAGTATAGTTCCCTTCTCAGAGGTCCTAAGCAATGGTCCTAAGTGATATTGCACTGCTATGAGCTAATGGAAATCTTTTTCTCTGGGTAAGTTAACTTTTTCAGGTGTTTTGTTACAGTAACATGAAGCCAATGCTATATTCAACTCGAAAATGGCGCATGTATTTCTGGTCACATTTCCTTTTTCAGGAAAGGGCAATGGGAATTAGATATATGGTGAAGAATAGCAAATATTTTTGAGCAAATAAAATAATCTATGCACTGTGGCACTGTCATATTCAACAACTACCTCTCTGGAAAATAAAATCCTTTCTCTAGCTATGCACCAATATCCGTGGTTTATTTACTCCCACCACGGCCAATTTCAAACTGCCAATATGATGTTATCAAATTCAAAATTAGGGAGAAACCTACATAGCCAGCTCTTGTGAGCAGCCTGAGTGAGTGAGAGCACACCATCACTAAATCAGCCCCACTTAAAACCATTCCTTTACTAAATATGGATTGACCTGTGCCTGTCTCACAATCTAAAGAAGTCTTGTTGCAATTTATAGCCAGGAGACAACTATTACATGATTCAGCACAAACCTACATCAAGTCTTAACTGAGCATTTGCAGTAGGATTGTTCTTTGCTATTCCTGCATTAATTGGTAAGTCTGAGTGAAGAGAAAGAATGTGAGACTGAAGTAAAAATAATTTTGTCTCTATAAATAAGTTTAGGCCCCTGGTTCCTCTTTTGCAGAGATTCTTATTAATGATTTGGCTCTCCTCCAAGAAAAGTAAGATAGAAATCATTCAAAGCCTTTTAATTCCAAATTATTCCTGAGAGGGGCTGCTAAATGAGTATACCTCTCTATTTTTTCATATTTACAATTTTCCAATAAAAACCTAAGGTGATACACATCTGTAATCCCAGCACTCGGGAGGCTGAAGCAGGAGGATCATTGCAAGTTCAAGACCAGCCTGGTCTACAAGGTGAGTTCAAGCCCAGCCTGAACTGTGTAGTGAGACCCTGTCTCAAAAAAGAAAAAAAAAATTCCTAATGTTGGAACTAGCTCTTACATGTGTAAGATGAGGACTGTTTTCTCAAAGAATAGTTTTTTACAGGAAAAAGGTAAAAAATTTTCAGAACAAGATATAGAATAATAATAGTTAATATGTTTCATATTATTATTGTCTTTAAAGTACTTACTCAGAGTTCAAGATAAGGTCATAAAAAATTCTCCAATCCATATTAGCACAAACCTTCATTTTCTACAAATTAAGAGATACTAATAATAGAATTGACTTATATTTTTTCTTCAATTTCCTTTCCTTCCTTTTCCCTTTCCCCCATTCTAGTTCCTTTTCCTTTTAAACAATTTCCTCCCATTTCACAATATCTATTACACGTTTTAGACCTTACTTACTCTTTCAATTTCTCACATCTGGGAAACAATACAATGTTTATACATGTGAGTCTGATTTATTTCACTTATGAGTATGGTCTTAAGTTGCATCCATTTACCTATAAAAGTCTCAGGTTTATCCTTCTTTATAGCTAAGTAATACTCCATTTTATAAAAATACCACATTTTTTATTTTAAAGAGAAACCAAGCAAAATAAAACAGAAAAAAGTCAATCAAAACAAACCAGTGTAAGTGACACAGGACCTTAAAACAATACAAAATCAACAATGGCTACCATAATACCTCTTGTTGTCTTTGAAATAGATGTAGATACCTTCAGACACAGGGGGTAAAAAAAGCAGAATAAAACCAATAAAAACAAAACAATGAATGCAATAAAGGACTTCAAAACAAGACAGTACCAAATCCAAAATGGCTACTGTAATATATCTTGCAATCTTTGAAATAGCTACCCATGTCATGAGATATATCAAACAAAACAAAACAGAATAAAACCCAAACTAACAAAACAGTGAAAATGATACAGGACTTCAAAACAAGATAATAGGGAATTAACAATGGCTACCACCTTCAGAAGGAGATCCCCCTCTAGATGCCACACTGTGTACCTCTATCCTCTGAACAGATGATCAAACCATTAGCCCTAGACCTGCAAGGTCAGTGCAACACCAAAATACCACAAGCATCAAACTGTATTTCACCTCAATAGCTATCGTTGCAGCCTTTGTTTCTCTGGATCAGCTAGTTGCTTGGGGGTGGGGGGCTCTTGTTTTTCGCAGCCCACGTGCCAAAAGGGGCTGGAGTCTGGCTGTTCCCCCAGCAGTGGCAGCCCACACATGGCACTGGTTTGCAGAGAGGGCTTGCTTCTTGTTGACTTCTTGTTCTCTTCCTCCAAGTGGCACTGACTCACAGGAAAAGGCTGTAGTCTGGCTCAATACCACATCTTTTTTATCCATTCCTCAGTTGATGGACCTTTGGGTTGTTTCTAAGATTTAGTTATTACCAATTGTGCTGTTATAAACATAGTACACATATATCGCTGTGGTATGATGTTTGTAATGCTTCTGGAAAGATATCCATAATGGAAATATCTGGGTTGAATGGGACCTCTTATCCTAGCTTTTTGAGGAATCTCCATACTAAGTTCCACAGTGGCTGCACCAGTCTGCATGTCCACCAACAGTGGTGAAGGATTTCTTTTCCCCCATAGCCCCTCCAGCATTTGTTATTTCAAAGAATAGACTAAGTGTACTGACCTTGTCCTTGTGCTGACACTGGGCAAGCTGCTTATAGGCTTTGAATTTCTGTTTCCCCATCTATAGGATGTGATAATTCCACCTTACAAAGCTGTTGTGAAGCTTAAATATTGGTATTTACAAAGCAGCCATTAAAGTACATGTTGGTGACTCCATAAATAAGTATTACAATTCACTACTGAAGTTATTGATTAGCATTATCATGGTTATTACCAGGGCATAAGACTAGAAGTTTTTGAATTGCTATTTAAAATAATGCAAGACTTGATTCAATAAACTCCAAACACTTGGCAGGAGTAATTTGACAGGTATGATTTTTACAGCTCCCTAGAAACATGGATTTTATTGTAAAGTAACAAAATTCACCTCTCCAGTTGTCAGTGCCTCTAGCAGGCCAGAAACATCAGGCCATTGGAAAGATTGAATGCTTTGCCTCAGGGCAACACTCTGGCCCGCAGGGGCTGGTCTCTGCATCCCATCCCCGGGGAGAAGGGAAAGCTTACTCTGCCATGCTGCATTCTTTCATGATGATGCTGACATAAAATATCAGGGTCCTCCACCTCTGACTCCATGGACCTGCGGAGGAGTTGAAGGGCCATTGGAACGCAGATCCCTTGCCGTAATGGGGTCACAAGACAGACATTACAGAGAGGCACACTGACCATACACAAAGGAGAGATCACTGTCTCTCTGGAGACAACAATTTCATTATTCTTGAGTTACTGGGAAAAGTCAAAATTATGACTTCAGACTTCCTCAACCATTGTAACTTAAAAAAGAATGCAGAAGAAGATGATCATGATACTAATGAAAACAGTAAAAATGGTAAAAGCTGCCTGGGACTCTGTATCCTTTACTGCTACATGGGGATGTATGTGATTCTTTTTATGCATGTTTGTACTGGTTCCCCCTTGGGACTTCTTAAAAAAAAAACTAAGCATCAGCTTCTGCAACTTCACATAGCAATTTTCCAGCAGTGATGCTTGTACATACCAACACCATCAAAGACTTGGAAGCAAAGTAATAAAGACTACTAGAGACAGAGGTTCAATAATTGGAGTTACAAAATTAAGAACTTATGTTTTAATATGAGAAGCTCCACAGATCTTTAGTGCAAATATAGTAATTTATTTACTTTTCCAGTTAATTCATTGAGGAAAGCTCATTACTATAACAACAAAAATAACTCCCACAAAATTTCAGTTATTTCTTGGTCTTATAACAATCCAAATACAAGTTTTCTGGGTAGAAAACAGATTTCCTTCACAGATGCAAGGACCACTGAGGGATCCGACTCTGCTGCAGTTTTTTCCAGGTAGTGGAATGCTGGGCTCACTCTGTTCAGGGTAGTTTTCCCCAGTCCTGCCAGGAGACCTTTAAACACACCAACTTGACTTCCTGGCACCTCTTTTGATAGAGTATGGAAGAAAATAAAAAGAAAACATTACGTATAGTATACTTTACTGGATTTTTTTAAGTGGCTAAACCAAATATTATCTCTGGAATACAAATGAAACAAAGAGGATTTGAAGAATACCTCCATATTTTAAAATGGAATAAACTACAGAAATCATAAGTTTTTATTTTTAAAAGAATTGGTTAACAAGGGGGCCGGGGATTTAGCTCAGCAGCATAAGCACCTGCCTTGCACGCATGCAGTCATGAGTTCAATCCCTGGTACAAAAAAACAAACAAACAAACAAACAAACAAAAAGAATTGGTTAACAATTTCTCTAAGATTTGTAGTTGATATTCAGGGACTTTGTTAAATCCAGATTTTTGAGTCATGGCTAAAACTTAGCAGATGCTCAACTGCCCTTCTGTAGAATAAATTGTAGTGAGCAGGTTATTAAGCATTTTCAAATATGTACAAATCTTTAAATATAACTTGGTACAGTAAAATTCATTTATCACTTTTGAGGTGATAATTGGTAGGTATTTCATAGATACTTGTAACAGTAAAGGTCTAATTGAGATCATTTAAATTACCAAATTAGAGAAATGCATTGTCCATACAAGTATATTTATAGAGGTTGAGAGCTGTATAGCTCAAGGATGCCATTCATATAAATTCCCATGCAAATAGCACCTCCCAGGGTTGTGCAGTACACAGTGCACACACCAGTCTTACGAGCCTACGTGGGCAGAAGGGCTAATTCATGTTGTTCATCACCAGGACTGATCAAACCAGTAATGCTAATTGTGTAGATCTGGGTTCTCACTTTTCTGTCTCCATCTCTTCCTCATTTGCCACCTTCCCCTTTGAGTAACTTCCCTTTTGCACATGTTGACCTTCTCCATAGTGGAGCATGCTCTCCACCAAAGGCATACTGCTAATTCTGCCTGAGGCCCAAGCAAACTTCAGGGCCTCACACAATTGGAGCAGGAGAATCCCCTCAGAACAGGAACTGAATGTTCTTTCTCTCCTCTTAAACAAGTACTCAAATGAACACACACACAATGGCAATAGACCCAACTTTATTTTGTTTTGGTTTTTATTTTTATTAGTACATGTTTGCAGTACATAACGACTACATTCCTTGTGGGGAGTTGGTCCATGTACATAACACATCTAACTTTTTTTTTCCATCCCTTTCCCCTCCCCTTGGTTCTTTAGATCCCAAAAGCCAATTTTATTTTTTAAAATTTTTTTTAATTTTAAAGAGAATAAAGCAAAAGAGGACAGATCTAAGCAGATCAAAACAGAACAATGTAAGCAACACAGCACTTCCCAACAAGACAATTGGATATTAACAGTAACTATCATAATGTCTCTTTCTTTGAAATAGTTAAGCTTAGCTTTACACACAATAATGTCAAACATAACAAAATAGAACAAAACCACTCAAAAGAATGAAAGTATTGCTATTGCAAGGCATTCTGAACCAGATATCTGAAGATGAACAATGGCTACTATATTATCTCATTTTCCATAAAAAATGTGTTTATACTATCATACATATTAAAATCCAATAAGACACAACGTGATAGAACCAATGATAATAGAAAAACAAGAGCATGGTAGGACTTCAAAGCAAGATGATATCAGATCAACAATGGCTGCTATATTGTCTTTTCTTCAAAGTAACTATTCATACCATCACATATATTAAGCAAACAAAACAGAATAAAACCATTCCAACCAATGAATGAAGACATAAGACTTCAAAGCAATATAATGGCGAACCACGATTACCATAAAATCTTCTGTACTCTTACCATTTCTCACACTAGGGAGACTATATGGTATTTATATACATGAGTTTGATTTATTTCACTTATGAGTATGGAGTCAAGTAGCAACCATTTATTTATAAATATCTCAATGTGATCACTCTTTATAGCTAAGTAGTACTCCATTGTATAAGAGTACCACAATTTTTTTTATCCATTCCTCAGTTGATGGGCACTTAAGTTGTTTTCAAGATCTGGCTATTACAAATTGTGCTGCTATAAACATGGGTGCACATATATCACTGTGGTAAGATGTTTTCAGTTCTTCTGGGAATATGCCTAAGAGTGGAATAGTGGGGTCCAATGGGACCTCCAACCCCAGCTTTCTGAGGAATTTCCAGACTCACTTCCACAGTGGTTGCACCAGTCTACAGTCCCACCAACAGTGCAGAAGAGTTCCTTTTTCCCCACAGCCTCTCCAGCATTTGTTGTTGGTAGTTTTGTTGATCCTGGCCATTCTTTCTGGAGTGAGATGGAATCTCAGTGTGGTTTTAATTTGCATTTCTCTAATGACCAATGATGATGAACATTTTTTCATATATTTATTCGCCATTCATATTTCTTCATCTGAGAACTGTGTGTTCATCTCAGATGCCCATTTTTGGATTGGGTCTTTGAATTTTGGGGATCTGATTTTTAAAATTCTTTATAAGTTTTAGACAGAAGTCCTTTGGCTGAGGGACAGTTCGCTAAGATTTTTTTCCCAGTTTGTGGATTTTCTATCAACTATGCTGGAGATTGCTTTTGACATGCAGAAACTCTTTAATAAGATGTAATCCCAGTTACTGGTTCTGGGAAGTATTTCCCATGCAGTTTGGTTCTTGTTGATGAATTCTCTACCAACCCCTATGTCTTCAAGATTTTTACCTACTTTGTCTTCCCACAGATTTAGTGTTTCTGTTTTAATATTTAGATCTTTGATCCACTTAGATTTTAGTTTAGTACATGGTGACAGGCATGGGTCTAATTTTAGTTTTTGGCATATGGAAAGCCAGTTTTTCCAGCACTATTCATTAAAGAGACTATCCTTCCAGGGAACATGCTTGGCCCCTTTATCAAAGATAAGGTGGCTGAGTGTGTTCATAGTTATATCTTCTTGTCTATTCCATTGATCTTCATCTCTGTTTTTATTCCAATACCATGTTGATTGTATTATGGTAACCCAAAAGCCAAGTTTAAACATCTTATCGTCATATGTTCAACATTTAATTGTATAGTAATTATGACTTCCATGATGGATACATGAGTTTGCTACAGACAGACAGAGAGAGAGAGAGAGAGAGAGAGAGAGAGAGAGAGAACCATGACCTGCATGCAGCCTGACTTGTGCATATTCACTGCATGCTGTGCAATCACATTTCTTCATGTTGGCACAAGAATTACTCTGAAGAAGTGCAGTAGCCTTTGGTTATGATGAAACAGACCAGGGGAAGAGAAAACATAGAGTAACAGTGGTCATGAGCATAGCCGCTGCCACTATAACCTCAGCAAGCGAACACTCTTACAGAATAGGCTGTTTCTAAATCAAGTGAAGGGGGAAGCAAATCCTGGCCTCATTATCACCATTAGTGTGACTGTGGCCCTGTTACTTCTCCTTAAACTTTGATTTCCTTATCTGCAGAATGTAGACAGCAATGCCTACTCCATAAGGCTGCTGGGGATTAACTGAGTTATTCAATAGAAAGGATTAAGCTTAGTCCCTAACACTTGATGGGTTTGTAGTGCCTCATCACCACCCTTCATTCATTTGTTATTTTGAGTACCTAATTGTTACTTGCATAATACTAGGCATAGCTTCAGGAAGAATCAGAGAAATACAATAGCTTTTTCCATTTGTGGAGCTTACATTAACTCACTCAGTAAACACTTATGGAGTCCCTTTTGTGTAACAGATACTCTGGCAGTGCCAGAGTTACATAGATGAATGATGTAAGCCCAAACCCTTTATCTCCAGAAGCTCATACTCCAAGGAGCAGAAAAAGATATGCAAATACAAGACAAAATAAGAACGACACCAGAGGTACACAGTGTGTGTGTTCTCATAGACCTAGAACACAGAGGTAAGATTGTTCTGGTAGATGGTAGAGGTGCCAGGGCAGAGAATTCAAGGTGAGAAGACTTGTACTAGAAAAGAGCAAGCTATATAAGAGAAGGGCCAGACTTGGTGGCACACATCTGTAGTTTCAGCTACTTGGGAGGCTGAGTTGGGAAAATCACAAATTAGAAGCTATGATAGTCAATTTGAGTAAGAAACACCCAACTGGTATTTTCCCAGAAAACCTGAAAAGGTCATATCACAGTGATATATGTGCACCCATGTTCATAGCAGCACAATTTGTAATAGCTAAATCTTGGAAACAACCAAGATGCCTATCAACTGCAGAGTGGATGAAAAAGATGTGGTTTTTTATACAGTGGAATATTACTCATCTATTAAAAAGGCCTTCTTGAGGCCTTCATAGGTAAATGGAGACAACTTGAGACTATCCTCATTAGTGAAATAAATAAGAATCATATTTATAAATATCACATTGTGTCTCTAGTGTAAAAAGTAATACCAAATGTAAAAGTAATAAGACCCAAAGTATGTAATTGTTAATTTAAAAAAGAGAGGAAAAGAAAATACTCTAAAGGATATAACTGCATGTATGTTTAAGTGTGTAGGATTGATAATCACATTACTAAGTTTTTGTTGGATAGGTGAACAGAACTGTTTGCAGTCTCACTGTTTGAATGTCCACTTTGTATGCTTTACTTGTAACTTGAACAACTACTTCTAAGAGGACAATACGTAATTATCAACTAGTGATTTTTTACTTTTTTTAAAATTATGTATTAATTTCTACCCTCTTTTTTTTTAAATAAAATAAAATTTGAAAAAAGAAAGAAACACCCAACTAAATGGGATCAGCATGGTTACGGGTATGGCTGAAGGAATTTACTAAACACTGAAGACTCAGCTTCTGGGATGTTCAGCTCCCCCTCCCCCTCCCAGAACCTCGAGCTGCAGTGGATTAACCATGCTGAGTTGATGGGAGACTCGGTAACCCCTCACCCCAACAGAAGACCTTGGCAGGCTCCAGTCAGTATGGTTTTAAGGCTTCCCCCTCCCCTTGGATGTCACCTCCTGGTTCCAGCACAGATTCCTTAGCCTCTTGACTCGAACTCGCAGGGCACAGGACAGTGAGCCTCAGCCTTTCGACTGGGTCCTTCTCATCTCCAGCAGACAGACAGCCCTCTTGCAGTCTTACATACCTCATTCTGCAGGTGGCCACTGTGAGCCACTCTTGTAAATTCCTATATATTTGTATATTTTGAATTAAGTCTGTTTCTCTGGTAAGCACTGACTGATATAGAAGCCAACCAGGGCACACTTTCACCATCCAGAGAATAAAACAGTTCTTTCCAAAACAGTGGGAAACACAGCTAAAGACATGGACCAGGGACGGATCAATAAGAAGCCAGTGAAAAAGTCTGGCCTTTTCTAAGAGTTGAGGAGAATCTGGAGGACTTTGAAGCTAAATGGACATGTGTTCCATTTTCTGCCTTTCAAAAGACTCCTCTGGTGTGTGGGGTATTGAGGGACTAGACTGGACAGGTTTTTTGGGAAGAGCTTAAAGGAGAGACCAAGGTTTTCCCTGCAACAGTGACCACGCAGCTAGAAAGCAGTGTGTGGTTACCTCTGCCATGACAAACGCTGATGGGACTGAGAGCCTGCCAGAATGGAGACAGGAAAAACAGACTGACTCTGAGGTTGTGCTGCTGGAAACTGGAAAATCTACTGGCATGAGCAAGAGAAAGAAACCTTGGTTTGGCCAGCCCATGGCACACACCTGTAATTCCAGCACTTGGGAGGCTGAGACAGGAGTATTACTTTGAGTTCAGCTATATGGTGAGATTCTGTCTCAAAAAAACAACAAAAAAGAAGCCTTGGTCTGGTGACATTTTCTTTCACACACATGTAGTTAAACAGGGTATCAAGAGAACAACACTAGACACAAGAATACCACTGGGCTTGGATAATTGCTAAATTGGACAAAGGAACAAATGGTGCCAATTCAGGGTAAGCAAATGTTGCTGGACATCAGTGCTCCTCTTTGCATAATTTCTCCACTGTGCCAAGAGCTACATCATGGGACATCTTGGATGAACTGCCTATGATTTTATCCTCAACCATATCCAAAGACTTCTGTTCCTAGGTCCACAGTGGCAGTTATCGCTGGATGGGAGACTTCCTGCCCTGAGCTGTATCTTGAGCTACTGCTGAAGATTATGTAATTTCTGGTGCATTTTATAGTACTCCAAAGTTGACTAGGAACTCTTAACTTCCCATGCTTCCTTGGTTATAAAATAAAAATACACCAAGGCAAAGCCTGCCCATAAGAACCTTATAAAATAAGCAGGGAACCCATCTAACCATTCACTAGCTAGTTGCTGAGGGGAGTTACGGTACCAAAGAAGAGGCTGGATATGCCAGGTAGAACTAGACAGGGTTCCTTCATCAACGAGTTTCTTACTCTATCGAGTCAGGAAAATAAATGAGGCCTTAAGGGAATACGTAAAAAGAGATACACTGGCCTGGTGTGGTGGCTCACACCTGTAATCCCAGCATTCAGGAGGTTGAGGCAGGAGGATCATTGTGAGTTCGAGACCAGCCTGGGCTACAAAGTGAGCTTGAGACCAGCCTGAACTGCATAGCGAGAACTTGTCTCAAAAAGACAAAAAAAAAAAAAAAAAGAGAGAGAGAGAGAGAGAGAGAGAGATACACTGACCTCCACTGAGCCCTCTGTTCATAGTAGTTTTCTGTGGGTCAGATGCACACATACCTACAGCAGATCATAAAGTTTGGGAGGAAAGGTGTATACCAAACACTCTGAGAAAGGAGCTCATTCCTATGGAGTACCTCCAACAACTTATTTTGGAAGAGCCTGCATTCAAGCTGGTACTTAGGAGGGTCATATGAATCATACCTGCAAAGAAAACAGGAAGTATCTGGGCATGTTTGAGGAACTAGCTGGTGTTCTTTACCAAAATCAGACTTAGGTTTGGAGTTGTAAGACAGAGAGACAGAAACATACTTTAAAAAAAAATAATAGCAAAGGTAAATAGAAAACAGATATGATGGCACACACTTGTAATCCCAGCACTTGGGAGGCTGAGACAAGAGGATCACCATGAGTTTGAGCCCAGCCTGAGCTACAAAGTGGGTTCAAGGCCAGCCTGACCTACAAAGCAAGACCCTGTCTCAGAGAAACAAAGAATGGAGGAGGGGGCAGAGAGACAGAGAGAGGGATAGGGAAAGAGAGAGAAGAGACAGATACAGAGAAGAGACAGATAAAGAGAAGAGACAGAGACAGAGAGAGCTAAGTAGTAGTATTATCTTCAAAAGTACTCTGAAGCAGTAAGTGATTAGGAGCTCGGTTAGAGAACAGAGCTGGCAACCCTACTGGGGGCATGACAAGATCGCCCAAATGTTGAACCCAAGGTGCCTGCCTGAACAGGCCTGGGTCTCACAGGCTCCTAGCTGGCCAGGAAGGCATTTGTTTATTCATTTATTTGCAGTGCTTGGGTTAAGCCCAGTACTTACACATTGAGCTACTTCCCCAGCCCCTTCCTCCTTTATTAATGAATTAATTATCCTGAGACAGTCTTACTATGTCTCTAAGTTGTCCAGGCTGGGCTTGAGCTTTAGATTGTCTTGCCTCAGCCACCCAGAGTGGAAGGATTACAGGCATGGGCG
This sequence comes from Hydrochoerus hydrochaeris, assembly GCA_004027455.1. NCBI lineage: Eukaryota > Metazoa > Chordata > Mammalia > Rodentia > Hydrochaeridae > Hydrochoerus > Hydrochoerus hydrochaeris. Next base: position 419,324 of record PVLA01000770.1, read on the forward strand.
ACTGTATCTGGCTGGCAAAGCCTTTCAGCCTACTCAGTGGACATTAGGTAAACAGAAGATAAGTGAACTTTTCTTCAGCTACCTGAACTTTTCTTCAGCTACCTAGACATTGCGGAGGACCTGGAGCTTTTTGCTACCATGTTTACACTTCCATAAAAACTTGATAGGAAATGTAAGCGTCTGAATGAAACCGAGGACAGCATGGGTCTCTTGCTGGGACAGATGCAAATTGAGAAGCTAAGTAACTGACCCCCAAATGTCATACACCGGTTTTCCAGTTCCTAGATCCCCAGAGGACCAAGCGACTCCACGGAGCAAAAAGGAAGCTCTAAAGGTACTGTTCCTGAAATGCTTTCTTTCCCCTGCCTACAGGAAGGTTGCTTGGAACAAAGAGCACTGAACCTGAAGCCTGGTCTCTGTGGCTACCTGACCTTGCAATAGTCATTTAATATTTTAATCAGAGTCCTACAACCCCACTTGTAAAATACCGAAGTCCTGGACTCCAGAAGAACAGCTGAAATATTTACGATCTGCTATGCATCACGGAGGCGTTTTGCGTTATCGCTTTTAATCCTCACGACCACCACGGATTTTTTTTAAACATTATTAGACCCGAGACATTCAGTTCAGGGTTTAAGTACCGTGCCCAAGGTCACAAAGAGAGAGAGCGGCGGAGCCAGATTTCAAACCAGGGCGACCAGACGCTGACACTGTGCGCTCCCAGTTTGCAATCTTCAAACCTCGCCTAACTTGAGACCCCAGCTTCCTTTCCCCAACTACCCAACCCCTCTTCCTTCTAACTCTTCCCTGAACTACAGTCGAACACGCCCCTTTCGACACCGGACATGCTCAGTCGCTCAGGAAGCTTTTAGCTCTGCCTCGGGAAGTTTTTCGCGCAACCCTGGCCGCCCAGTGCGCCCCGCCCATGGTTTCTCCTCACCAGATTGGTCAAATTCAGGGAGGAGGTTGAGTAGTGGGTAAACAGCAGGCCCAGATTACGTCCCAACCCTCCCCCCGCCCCCGCACTGGGCGCGCGCAATGCGACCGTGCGTCTAGCGTGCGCGCGTGTGAGTGAGCACGTGAAGCCCCAGAACGTACAGAGTAGGCGGGGACAGGAAACGGGAAGAGAGGGGCTGGGGCCGCCGTTGCCATGGCAGTGACGTCAGGTGTCGGGGAACGAGCCCGGCCTCTTCTCCACGCGCGCGCGCACACACAGAGAGACTTGCACACGAGCGCGCACGGCCGCTTTCTCTCAGACACACTGGAGGGAAAGGTCAAACTAAAGGCGAGGGAGTGGAGAGACCAGAGGGAGCCGCTGGCGCCGCCGCGCGCCATGACGGACGCGGCCGAGGCTGCTTTCTCTCTGCCGCCGCCACCCGCCCGCTCTCGCCGCGCCCCCGGCTCTCGTTCCCCCCGCGCGCCCCTCACCACTGCGCTTGCGCGTCCCCGCGACCCCCTCCCCCATTCGCCCCGGGCGCGCGACGGGCCCAGGGCGCCGCGGGACCGCGCGGGGCGAGAGGGTGGGCGCCGCGGCGACGGGCCCAGGGCGGACGGGCGGACGGCGGCCTCGGCGCCCACCCCGACCCCCGCGCGGTCCCGCGGCGAGGCCGCCAGGTGAGTGCGGCGGGAGCGGAGCGCTTCCGGAGAGGAGGCTGGGCGCTCGGCCCCCGCGGGACCTTCCGGGGGCGCTGACAGGCGCTCGGGACGCGGCCTCTGGGGGGCGTCGCGGGCCTGCTGTGCGGGAGCAGCCCGAGGTGGGCGCCGGTGGGGGGCTCAGCCCGGCCGGAGTTGGCCGCGGGGTCGCGGGGCAGGTGGGCCGGCGCGGTGCCCGCGGAGCATCCGGAGCGGGTTGGGGGCCGCGGGAGGAACTCTGCTCGGCCTGCCAAAGTGGCTGATTTCACCGCAGAACTCGGGGTTGGAGGTGGGGGGGACCCGGCTGTACCGGACGGAAGAGGGGCCGCGGGACTGGGCTGGATCGGGACCAGAGGTGAACAGATCCGCCTGTTGGTAGGGTAGTACCAGAGCATGGAGTGTGCACGTTGCCATGCCAGTGTTTAATGTTTATTGCTTGTGGTTATTTTAGGACTAAATGATTTTTTAAAAGTTACTTGAGAGAAAGGGAACTGCTTTGATTGTCATGAGTTCTTTTCCCTATGTGTGCAAGAATTAGGTTAATCTTTCACACACACACACACACACACACACACACTGAATTAGTACCCAGCGGACTTTAAAAATAAATACTTAACTCTAGACCTGTGAAACAAGATAACGTTTGTGTGATGAGTTTCAGATGTCAGACTGTTAATGGGAGAAAAATAGGAGGACACCGAAGTACTTGATACGCTTGAGCAGTCATCTTTTTGTGAGAAGCTTTGGAGTCCGTCAAAGTTTGGTTGTAAACGCCAGTGTTAAGTAATCACGTTAGTCCAGTGCCACCTACCAGGTTAAAGCTTCCCTGAAGGTAATTTGAAGACTGATCTGCTCCGTGCTTTGCTGATTGGGAAGAAATCCGCTCTTTTACTGGTTTTCTCCTTTTTTTTAATATCCCACGATCTTAATGTGTCGTGTGTGCTGTTTACCAAACATTAGCATGCATAGTTGAACTACTCTCCATGAAATCACTGTGAGATTATCAGGCACTAGTTCCGACCTGTTCCTGCTGCTTGCAAGTTGTTTGGAAATTTCCAATGTAATGGTTTTACATTGATAGGGATATTTTTCACTATAATGCTGGCTGGCGTTAAATAGATGCCAAGTGGGTAATGTGTTTTAAAATTTAAATCTCATCCAAGAAAACTAATGGTTTGTGGAAAGTACAGATTTTAATAGAGGAGGAAATATGGTGGAGGGGAGGACAAGGGGGCAACCTGTGAGTTTGGTGTCAGCTGACACACAGCATACTCAGGCTTGCCCCTTCTCCTAAGCTCTTTCTGTTGATTGTGGATCTTCGGTTGTTTATCACTTTAAAAAGTTCTCTGAACCGAGAATCCTGACTTTGAAATTGAGTCCTGTGGCATGTAAGCCAGGGTATGGAAGGTTTTTAGTACAAGATGTAAGAGAGATTAGTTGGGGATCTTGTTAATTCTTTCTGTGCAGCCAGTTTTGTACCTGGTCCAGTTCTGTTTGGTCTCTTTCACTTGCTGCCAGTGGCCATTACTGAGGTGTAATCTAAATACAGTGTTGTAAGGGATACTTCGTTTTTGCAACCTAAAATCGTTATTTCCTGTAAAGTACAAGTAAGTTTTTGTTTTTATTTCTTTTCTCTTAAAGAGAACTGCAGAGTCAGCATTTATTCTGCATATTCCTCTCCTGTAGATCTTGTTGACCTTGGTGGCATCATGGAGGTCATGTGTTCATGGAGATAAACAATTCTTGAGCAGTTTACTCCAGGTTGAAGGTAAAGACGTGGAAAGGTGATTTCAGATACCGATGTCTTGATTTTTGTAAGTCATTTTCTTACTGAGCATTGTCATAAATAAAACTGCTCATTGACCTTTTTTGGAAATGTCTATATTTCTGTTTTACATTGAGAACTCACTGCTTTTTTCAACTTTTCTAGTATTGCGTGTATATCGTATCACAAATGAACAGTTGGTTTTTGCGGGGGTAATACTTTTAGAACTCGAAAGGAGATAGTGAAAGACAGTAATGCTGGAATGAATGTTTTGGTTTATTAAAGCAGCTAGCTTTTTTCCTTTAAGAAATTTGATATTTAAGTTTAAGATTACAAAAGAAGTTAAGTACAGTAATTGTTATTTGAGGTTTTACAAAAGGGATTCACTAAAAGTTACCTGTAAATAATCTATATAACTTGAATGTAATTTGATTTGTGAAAGATCAGTTACCAAACAGTTTAGGAAATAACTTTTGTCTTTTTTGTAAAAGGGATTACTGATGTGTACCTCGAACTGTTCCTTTTCCACAATCATCTGGGGAAAGAATTAAACTCAGTGTTGTACCACACTTACACACTTACATGCCACCTATTATGCCACACTTACATGCCGCACTCATATGCCACCTATTAATGTTTTAACTGAATGGAATTTGCTGTCTGATTTATGCTGGACCATTTAAGGAGCACATTGAACCCTAATTAAAATGCTGATCACCAGTAAGTACAGTCTTATGCTCAGATTGATCAGAAACCTGTCGCAGGGGTTTAGACATCCATAGCACTTCTCTTGTCAGACACTTTACTCTTTGGGATCCCTTTCTGTAGCTTCGGCCAGCAAAGCGTCACACCCAAACTTCGGCAAAATCAAAATAGATTTGATCTAAAGTCCACAAGCAGTCAAAATTGTTATGTTGAAATTTTTTCTAGGTACAGATTGTTCAGAATTTGCTTGATTATTCTCAGCGGTAACTATATGGTTCACTTGCAAAAAACGCTATTTGGATAAAGAATGACAAAAACATACATTTTATGCTTTCAAGAGAGCTACTTTTCCCCCTTTGTGTCAGTTTATTGCATTTACTTGGAATAACAGGAGATACTGGATGAAGTATATGAACTGTTTGATTCAGTATGACGTTGCTTTGGTTTTGTTAAAAGGAATTGAGTAGAACTTACAGGTTAACTCAGATTTTATGTTGGGATAAAGAAGAAAGAGGAAGTGGTCACAGACTACCAAAGAAAACTATTCAAGTTTAGTTTGCTTTAACTGTTAATCCTGACTTGGGTAAATGATACCCTCACCCTCTTGAGTTTTGGGGAAAGTCTTATTTTTAGAGAAGAGATTTGAAGGGTAAGAGCTAGTATATGTGAGTATGTAAATATTAAAAGTAACATTAGTGTGCCTAATAGTATTTTGTTTTTGTGCATGAGACAAATTATTTTAATGCTGAGATTGATTCAGGAGTTCAATTTTAGGATACTGGGCATAGGCTTTATTCCTCTAAGCACAATTAAATATTGTAAAAAAATTAATTTTTAAATTTTTTATTATTTTTTACTTTTGGTACCATGGGTCGAACTTACTACCTCGCGTTTGCCAGGCAGGCACTTAGGCCACAGAGCTAATTCCTGGCCCTTATATTGTAAAAATTGAGGGAACAGCTTAGGTGATAGCATTTGTGTGTGTGTGTGTGTGTGTGTGTGTGTGTGTGTGTGGACTCAGTACTTCAACTGAAGAAATGAATAAAAATGAAGGTTGATATTAAAAGAAATTTTTTAAACCTCAGGAGACTATCTCAAAGGATTGATAACTTCAGAGTGTAACAGTTAAATACATCACATTGAGTTTATGATTAATGAAGACATGAAATTAAAAATATATGCAAATAGCAAACACAGGCCCTGGCTCCTGGTACCAAATATATATATAATATATACACACAAAGTAAGCATATAACTTTTTAAAATACTTGTGTCAGAACATATGAGAGTAGAGATAATGATTAGAAATTGTAATTGGAAGTTAAGGCTGGTTTTCTCAATTTCATTACTTAATCCAGTTCACTTTTAAAATGTCACGTAGTTTTTCTGTTCTTGGTGTTGTATGTACTTTATGTAAACTAGAGTTTTTAAATAATGCTTGCTAGACTTCTTAAGCATAAAATATTACCTAATACCAACATGTAAATGTAAGTCTACTGTATGAAACTTTTTAAAAGTGTGGACCTTGTAACCTACAGAAGTATAGAAATTTTTAGATATTAGACAATATTTGTCATCAGAAGTGATCTAGTAAAATGACATTTTCTTTCTCTATAGACCTTTCTTTGCCGTTACATGTATATTTTTTCTAGACTCCAATAATGGAAGTTATTAAGTGTTGGGTCACCTAGTCTGTAACATCAGTAGAAAGTTCATTTGAAAAAACTGTCCTCTTTGTGTTCCCTAGGAGATTTGTTGAATTTTATTTGAATTCATTTCAATTTGAATTTTTGTTGACTTTTTTTTGAGATTGTCTTAATATAGTTTAGTCAGAACTTTATTTTAAATAGAAAGATATTGTAATTTTCAAAAAGTAGGGGACAGTAAAAATTTATCTTCAGATAATTTATGAACATTTTTGTACTCCTGGAGGATAATTAAGCACAAATGTATAATTTTTTATTTTTATAATTAACATTTGTTCTGAATGTTAGTGTGTTAAAATTGGTACAGTAGGTAGATAGTTGCTAAAAGAAAATCTATTTTTCTATAGAATGGTTTTCAAAAGGATCCCCAAAAACTTGACCTTAAATGGAACCAGAGATGGAAATTTTACTTTGAAACTTTCTAATTCAGAATGTAAATGTGTGTTACTGGTATTATTGTGTATGTTTTTACTTTAAATACAAGATTATTTTGTTTGTTTCTGTGGAATTACTTTTAAAAATGTGATTTTAAACAGAAGCTTCTCTGAAAGAAAACAGTTATTTTGTTTTTAATGATTATATGGTGGTTAGTCCTCAGACTTTTATATTTGAAAGGCATGGAAATGAGTAATTTATTAAGCTGTTTGCTTAAAATGACTAATTTAGTTGGAATATGTGATGTAACTTATTTTTACTAGAATATAGAGAGTTATCTTTATCCCAAACAAATTTAAATGGAATCCTTTGCTCTTTTTGCAAATTTAGGAAGTCTGGAATGCACCCAGAAATTTCTTATTGGATACTAAATTCTAAACTAAATAAAAATCATATGGAAATCATATTTTTCTTGTAACACCATTGATAGTATTTTTAATTAAGGCCATTTCTTAAGTGTGCTTGTAAATATGTACATATACTGCACGTGTTGTCCATGATGTATTCAAGAATTTAATTTATATCCTGTGCTTCTCTCCTTTCTCGTTTCATGATTTTCAGTAAAGAACTTTAGCCACATACTGCAAGGGAAGCAAAACATTATACTGTATAGTGGTCCAGGGTGGCTGTTGTTTTCCAGTGTTTATGATTCATAAAAAAAATAGTAACTATGTTATCCTGTAATTCTTAATATGCATTAACCATTGTTTTGAACATTTGTTCTCAGTCTACTAGGTATAAAATGGATGATACTTTAAAGATTCCTGAGATGTTTCCCACTAATGTTAGATCAGGAGAGGGATGATAAAGATGGAGAGAAAGTTAATAGGGATTTGATTAGATTATATCAGTGTGTATAATTCTTTTGATATAAAACATGTTAAATATGTCATTATGTACATTTTCCCTGGGATTATAACCTCTACTTGGTTACTATAAAGAGTCCAGATGAGCAAATTTATAATACCGCATATGCATATCTTCAATCAGATTTACGTGGTATTGCTAGGATCCTTTTAGGTATGTGTAAAGAAGATAAAAAGCAGTTTTGACAATGATGATCATTTTTAGTCACCACATTTAGGGTTACAAATGTTCCAGCTATAGATAGGGAAGAATATTTAGACACACAGTCATTAAGTTATTAACACACACAGTTATTAAGATTATAACACACAGTTATTAAGATAATTCCAAGTTTACTAATCTTAAAAAACACATCAATTAATATTCTGTACTTTTCAGCACTTCATTAGTTTTCCATATTCTGTGGCCATAAATACATTATCATTTGCCAACCATGACTTCTCATTTTTGGGTTAGAAAATGTGGTCAAACTAGAGTTTTAACTAAACAGTGAAAAAGCTGACAACTAGTCTTTATTTTCTTTTTTCTTTATTACAAATTTGAGTCATCAATTCACAACAATTATTATATGCTTAGTTCTACATATGATTAGTTCTGTAATTGATGAAGAGCTACTGGTGTGAATCTTTGTGCCTGAGAAGTTAAGATTCATGTTGTGAGGAACATGAGGTAAATAGGACGTATTAGATATTTGGTTTTTTGGTTTTTGGTTTTTTTTTTTTTCCCCTGAAACAGTAGTTTTGAAGTTGTGTTCTGTATTTTGCACATCAGGCAGTTTTCTCCCAGTTTCATCCCATGCAGTTTAACTTAAGTGTGAATATCTACATGAAGTTTCACTTGAGAGCAGTTTTTTTGTTTTAAAAATGTGAGCATCTGTATTGTTAGCGTGTTTAATCTTACGTTACGTTTGTTTTTATGATGACAGTTAATTGATAGGACTTCTTTACCTCGCACTAGCTTCATTCTTCATCTCGTATTTTCCCTTGTTCCTTGTAAACCCTCAGTTTAGTGTTCCTCAAATTATTTGATGTTCTATGAGAGAAAAAAAGGGATTTATGTGTCTTCACCCATGGAAGCGCCACATTTCTCAGTTGAGTTAGGTATATCTGTCTTGATCGTATCTCCCTAAAAACCCTTACAATTAAAATTGTTTTGTAACTATTAGTTTTCTTGAGAGCAGAGATCATCCACTTTGTCTTCATACTGCTTGGTGTGCCTTTAATGTTCACAGGTTTATTGAATAATTGTGTTTTGAAGTAGTGGGATTGTTTTAGTGTGCCCTCACGTGACTAAAACATCCACATCTACTCTGGTGCAAAGGGTTCTTAGGAAGTGTCAGGTATTATGCTAAAGGTATGAAAGGCACCCAGTTGCACTGATGAATAATAAAGCCAAGAAATATATTGGGAAAAATTAGATGCCGGTGGCTTATGAGATACATCACATTTCATCATATAATCCTAAAAGTTGTAGGAACATTTTAATAGTAATTCCATACAGTCTTGACTGCCTGTGAAGATAGTTATATGTGATTCAAGCTCTTAGTCAAACGAGGTTTTAAGTGTCAAGATGTGGAGTAATACCATCACCCATGAAGGTTAAGAATTCCTGTCACTATCTTGCTTGTCAATAGTTGTGTGATCTTGGACAAATTACCTAATCATGCAATATCCCCTTTTTCTCATGTGCAAAATGAAGATAATGATAATATTACTTTCTGTGGTTGTGGTGAACAGCATAAATGAGTTAATGGATTTTAAGTACTGTACTTGAAAGAATGTTTAACCATAAAGTACTCCATACATATCAGCTATCATTAATGTAAGTGATTTCTTACTTAAACAGATATTTATTATGTATCCTTTCCATCTTTTAAAGATAGCTGCTAGAATGTGTGGCTATGTAATTTAAAAGAAATGACATTTTCTGTTAATGTAGTATTCCTTTGTCTAAGATTTTGCTTTCTTTGGTTTCATTTACCTATGATCAACCACAGTCTATTAAATGGAAAATTCTAGAAGTAAATAATTCATACACCAGTTTTCTGACATTCTGTGTAGTGTGATGAATTATGGTTCATCCTCCCAATACATAAATTATTCTTTTGTCCAATGTATACAAGCTATATATGCTACCTGCTCATCGGTCACTTACAAGAATATGCGTTGTCACATCAACCACTGCAGTGTTGCAATACCTGTGTTAAAGTAACCTTCACAGTCCTAGGCACTATGTCACTCACTTCGTCTTATCATGTAGCCATTGTATCATCTGACATCACAAAATGAGGGACAGGTAACAATATAATAAGATATTTTGAGGGCCCGGTGTGGTGGCACACATTTGTAATCCCAGCACTCTGGAGGCTGAGGCAGGAGGATCACTGCAAGTTCAGAGTCAGCCTGGGCTACAAAGTGAGTTCAAGGCCCCCCTGAACTGCATTGCGAAACCTTATCTCAAAAAGCCAAAAAAAAAAAAAGATATTTTGAAAGACCACCTTTGCATAACTTCTATTACAGTTGGTTAGTGTGGTTGTTCTATTTTACTGTTGTTAATCTTTTATTGCCCTGGTTTATATGTTAAATTTTGTCATGGGTATGTACATATAGGAACAACATAGTATGTATTAGGTTTCGCACCATCTGATTTCAGTAAGCCAATGGGGACCTTGGAAGCCACATCCCAAGGATGGAGGTTGTCCTACCATTGTCACCGTATCTTTAAACTGACTCCTCCCCTTTTCAGTGGACCAGAGACTGATCCTTATGGGAGTTGGAGACTATGTTTCTCTGTTTTCTGCAGCGGAGCTGTGTTCTCCAGAAGAGAGAATGGAGAGAAATAGTGAGTATAAGAATCCAGTGACAGACTCTTAAACAAGCCTTAACCTGTACCATGTAAGTCCTAAACTTTCATATTTCTTAATAGAGGATAGATATGCAGCTTCTGGGAGGTTGGAATTTTTACCTGTTTTTTAAAAATGAGTTTGTTTTTTAAATGAGGAGTGAGTAAGGCTTTAATAATGTGTATCAGGAAGCATGTAGTATGAACTCCTATTAAATCTGTACATTTTAGAGGCAAAGAAAAGTTTAAGGGAAAAAGAAATTTGTTTTCCAAGGTATTTTATAAAATCATTATTCATTTCTTATTGTAACAAATAATTTGCTTTTTATAGTTACTTTGTCTTTCTCTTATACAATAATATGAGAGGTAACTTTAAATTATTTTTATTTTAATTGAAACTATAATTTTGCATATTTATGGGGTCCAGGGTGATTGGTCGGTATGAATATATATGCAGTTAGTATTGATGGAGTTGAGTAAACATTTCAGTAAAAGGAATTTAGCCAATAATGTGTAGTATTTGTTACACTATTTGAGAGAGAGTTGAAGGTGAGGGACCCGGATATAAATGTATTTTGGGCATTTCTTATTGTATACTGCTTATGGCAGTATATGATACTACTTATAATATTTGATAACTGCTTATCAGGAGGTCCAAGCTGTATAGAAAATATATAGGAATTCACAAGCTAGGAATGATACCATGAAAGTATTACATTTAGAACAGTGTAAGGAAACAAAGTAAGACATTAGTAAATGGTCATTTTTAATGACAGTGGCATGCTGTGTACTAGTCTACCCTGAGAAATACTGTCATATAACTAGAATACTAGTTCTTAATATTAGCACATCTTTTTCTCAACTGCCATTTTGTACATTTTCTGACAATGGTGGAGTCAGGTCATACTAGGGAAACAATTCCTAGAATAAACATTTTTGACCAAGCTTATTTTCTTTGTAAAATCCAAGACATCATGTTTGTGTTTAATGTTATCAACTCTTAAAATTTCATTTCCCTTCAACTGTATGCCTTTCTGTGTTTATAAGGGCAACTTCTTGTTTTACTTCTTACCTCAGTTCTTGTTTTGTGTTATTGTTGTTCTTGTTTTTATTCAATCAGCAAAGAGCAATAATGTCCAAACATTTTGAAATGCTTTGAAATGTTTGGTTACATAAAGGAGTAAGTGAAATTTACAGGATTGAAACCCAGTTGGTCTCCTTGATAGCATCTCTAACCATATTTTCATCCTTTGTTTCAGAAAGTTTGTAGTTGTTAGAAGTTGCTTCTCAGTGAGCTAAATTTTCCCTCTGTCACTTACTGGTCCTTAGCAATCTAAGACTATTTGTTTGAAATTTATTATTCTTATATACAATACACCTTAGAGTATTTGAAAATTATTCTATGCAGTCTTCTGTTTTGCTGCTCTAAAGAGAAGAAGCCCTAAATTTCAAAGTACATGCACGTGATGTGGTTTACAGAGCTTCCCCATCCATGTCTCTAAATTCATGACAGTATCTTGTTTGTCAGTATACCTCTTAAAGTACAGTGATTAAAACTGAGCTACTTCAGATGTGACCCGACCATTGGTGAATATAGTGAAGCTGCTGTTTGGTACGGTACTGCTTTAACGCAGCCTGAAGTTTGCATTACGGTTTTTTTTTGGCAGCAGCATTATCCTTTGATCATATTGAGCTTATGGTCAGCTAAAACACTGTCTCTTTTTCATGTGGGCTGCTTTAATCTAATCTTTCTCATTCTTTACTTTTCAGCTGATACTCTGAATATAAATTCACGTTTTATGTCTTACATTACTTTGAAACTTCAAATGAACCTGTCTTTATCAAATTTCATCCTATTTAACAATCTAACAATAACAACTGACGTTTGTATAAAACAGTGTAGTTTCCTAGTACTTTCACCTTGGTGTGTTTGTGTATGTATGTGTATGTATGTAAATCTTTACAACTATCTGAGAATCAGAAAAAATTACACTGAGTCAGGAACTGGCAGAGGTGGTACTTTATCATGTATTCTTAGATTGCAGAGTCTGTGCTCATCTTCTCACTGTTCATTTAGTTTGCATTTAATGTATCATTACTGTGGTAGGCACCATGTGGAGTTGATTCATGGATATCAAGACAGGTTACAGTCTGTTGTTATTGTGATTTTTATGGTCCAGTATATAAATAACTACTAACAATTACTGAGCACTTTATGAGGAATGCACAATAGCAGACTATACTTCTGTTCAAAAGTATTGGCTTCCTTTCTATACCAGGATCTTCATTGCAGTAGTAATGTGCTTTCAACTCCACTGACACAAGGTTTGGCTACTTGCCTTTCCTTGACCAACAGTGTTAGAGGCAGTGGCATGTCCCGTGTTTAAGAAGGTATTTTCCGTATTGTGGTTCTGCCTATGTCCCTTATCTTTCTGTCATGGAAAGATAAGGGACATACCTTAGCTAAGGTTAGGTTGCAAAAGTGTTCAGACCATGACAGACAAAAATGTGAGGAAAAATACTGTACAGTATTTGTATTCTAGAGCACAGTGATTTTCACATCATTTGTTACCATAGCATAACAGAGCTCCAGCAAGTTCATACTCGTGTCATTTAAGGTGCTGCGTAAAAATGAATAACACTGAGCCATTTCCTCAAGGAACTTGCAACCTTAGTGGATGCCTTAAACTTCTCTGGGTTTTTGGAAGCTTAGGACAAGGAGAGCATATTATGAAAGGACCTGGGAACTGGCAGGTCTTTCTTGACCTTCATCTCATCCCTGGAAGGCTGAATAAGTCAGTATGTTTTAAAGCCTGAGTCTGTGATCACTGTCACAGCCTCTCACCAAAAAATTATTAACCATGTTTTCTGTGCCCTCACTCAAATCACCTTTTTTAAAAAAACAAATGTTTAAGAGAATGGACTTCTACAGAGTAGTTATTAGAAGCTTTCTGCATAAGTCAGCATTTACTAGGTAAGGGAGGACTCTGTTCAGTTGAACTGTTTATCCAGTATGTCCAAAATATATGAGGCCCTCACTTTTACGTGAATTTTATTTGTAAGCATTCAAATTTCCCACAGCTACATCTGTGTGGGCATTTCACTTTGTGTGGAATTTCTGAGGGAGAGAGCCTTGGCCGGGATTCACAAGGAATTCCTTTCCTTACCGTGAAAAGTTAAGGAATGCGTGGCTGGAGTACAGGAAAGTTTTGAAACCTTTAAATGATTACATTAAAAACTTACGTAAGCATACATTGTTCAGGCCTTTTAACATTGACCAGCCCTGGTGTAGAGTGAGACTAGACATAGAATAAGGAGCTAGAGGACACAGTGTGTAAGGGACAGGTGGAATAGAATCCAGAAAGAAATCAAGGGCATAATCAGAAAGGTTTTAAGGACCAGGGGCATATAAAGTACCAAAGAAGCCAATTCATTACTGCTCGGTGTTAGTTTGTTGATTTGTTAATTTTGAAATCTGGAAATTCTCAGCACATCTTGATCTTTATGATTCCATGGAAATTACCCAATTTTCAGAGGCATTTAATGTCTGGGAATATTTTCTTGATCTGTAAGTATGAATTTAATGCAGTGTCTTATTTTGTCATCTCTTTCCTAGCTTAAATTTCAGTTTTTTTCTTCTCATCCTTCCCAGATAAAAAAAGACTGACATAAACAAGAGCACCACAGTCCTCTTTTTACAGTTGTTTAGATTATATTAATAACTTTGTCCAAAAAAGTAACCTGGCCTTTGTTCGTTGAAAATGCATTTTTAAATCATCTATTTTCCTTGCTACTTCTGATGTCTGTTTTTTAATGACTTTATTGATGTGTATTATAAAATAAATTATATGTATCAAAGAGATTACAATTTGATAAGCTCTGACATGTATATACCTAGGAAAACATCGCCATAGTCAAGATACTAAATATGTCTGTTACACTTAGAAGTTTTCTAATGACCTTTGATAATTTGCCCTTGTATTTCCTAGGAAACCACTGTTTGTTTTCCTTCACTTTACATTTGTTTGCATGTCTTGGAATACAGTATACACGTTTTCTTTTTGTCTGACTTGTTTCTCCCAGGATGGTTATTTTGAGATTCGTTCATGTTGTCATGTGTGTATCAGTAGTTGCTCCTTTCTCTTGCTGATCCTCTGTTGTATGGATATATATATGCAGCTGTTTGTTGTATGGATATCCATTCACTTGACAAAAATTCTAGTTTTTGGCTTTTGAAGATAAAGTTTCTGTAGATATCTGTGTGTGTTTTTGCATGACTCACCAATTTTTAAAAAATCTTTAGTTGGTCTCTTACTGAGTTTTGAGGCTTTTTTAAATATATTTTAGATAAAAATTCTTTATCAGATTTATGATTTGCAGATATTGTCTCCTGTGTGTGGTTTGTCTTTTATTTGAGCATTGTCTTCTGAAGAGTAGAGAGTTTAATCTTGACGCTATCTAATGTATTAATTTGTTACTTATCTGAACTTTTTTTCTTGGCTAATCTAATATTACAAAGGTTTTGTCATAGAACTTTTATAGGTTTTTAGGTTTTATATGTATGTCAGTGATCCACTTTGAGGTAAATTTTGTATATAGAAAAATTTAGACATTCTTATAGTATTCTTTGCCATTTGTTGAAAAATTACCCTTTCTCTACTTATTTTTGAACCTGTATCAAAAATCAGTTGTTTGTATGAGTTCTGTTTTTGGAAGTTATCTATTCCATTGAGGTATTTGTTTATTTCAGTACTACAATAAGTCCTCCATTTTTGAAGGAATTCTGTCCTAGAAAATTGTACAAAAGTTTTGTTTTTAAGCCTAGCACTAACCTTAAGGCAACAAAGTGAATAAGTGGTATACTTGTGAAAATTCATAACCCCAGTGTTCGTAAATCAGGGATTTATTGTTCACACTCTCTTAGTGTTGAAATCGTGAAGTGTTAAACCTCCAATTTTGTCCATTTTCAAAATTTAGTCTAGATTTTTTGTATTTCCTTATAAATTTTAAAATAAGTTTGCTAGTATTTTGAAAAGATAATGAAATTTTGATTGGCATTGCATTAAATCTGTAGATAATTTGAGGAGAAGTGACATCTTAAAAGTACTGAGTCTTTTTAGTAATGAATATGGGATAGCACTCTATAAGGATTCCTTTAATTTCTCTCCTCAGTGTTTGATGGGTTTAGGATGCAAATCTACTTTGTCATATATCTTTTGCTGTCAAGACAGATTCTCCAAAGAATTAGAACCAATAGGCTGTGTGGGTTGTACTGGGAGAGAGAGGTGCAGAATCAGGGAGAATACAAATTTTAAGGGCTGCCTTCATGGTTTTGGTGTCTGGGGAGTGCACAGTTCACGAGACAGGCAGGCAGACAGGCAGGAACCTAAGGCAGAATTTCTAGTCTTGAGTAGAATCCCTTTCTTCCTGGGAAATCTCAGGGGTGATTTTTTTGTTTGTTTGCTTGCTTGTTTGTTTTTTCTGTTAGATCTTCAGTTCACTGGTGAGATCCACCCATGTTTTGTGTACCATCATTTGAATGTAAACATTAATCACACCTGTAGAATATCTTGACCGGAACTCTCCGTTAGTGTTTGACTACTTAACAGAATGCCATAGTCTTGTCAATTTTATACATTTAATTACCCATCACGACCCCTAAATATTTCATATTTTAATGCTATTTCAAATGAATTGTATTTTCATCTTCAATTTCTGATGGTTATTTTTTTAACTATGGTCACCTTTTTCACTATTTTTAGTAGTGCGTGTTTGTAATACATAATGTTTACGTGGAATTGGTATGTGTACAGAATACATTTTAAATCCCTTTTTTATCCCCTTCTCCATTTTTTGATCCCCTTCCCATTTGAGAAAGATCTCTCTCTACTTCCTACTGTGTTTTACTTTATTCTTTACTTATATTTTGGTTTTCTCATCTAAGAGAAGCTATATTATATTTAAGTATATGTGTCTGATTTATTTCACTTAACATTATAGTCTCAACGTGCATCCATTTTCCCAGAGATGTCTCCACTTTATCTTTCTTTATGGCAGAGTACCACTCCATTGTGTGTAAATACTGCATTTCCTTTATCCTGTTATCTGTTGATGGACTTACAGACTGCTTCCAGGATCTGGCTCTTAGGAGTTGTGCTGCTGTGTTTTCATCCTGTTTCCCAGTCTTTTTATGTATATCTTTAAAAATAAAACTTTCAGAAACATCCTGCTATTTAACCTCTCATGTTGTGTTTATTGGAATCATCTGACAACTGGCTTTTCTCTTTTAAGAATCTTGTCTTATTTGAGCCATTTTTCTTGTTCTTTTCATGACATTATTATCCTTAAATATTTTATAAAGATGTAGATGAGTTAGTCTAAAACCTTTATAATCAGCAAAATAAGTGTGTTGCCCCTAAAAGGGAAATAAGAAAATTTGGAAAAAACGGTATTTGTGTTTTAGGTATCATTTTCATTTTTCTTTCTTTTGTCAGGTAACAATGTTTTCAACCTCAGTTACTCTTACGTTAAATGGAGTAGTACTCATTTCATGCACTTTGAGAACTGTGAAGCTTGTGGCAGAGCATCCGCACGCTTTCTGTTGTTCAGCACCTCAGATTTCTTCAGCAAAGCCACATGTGGACTATCTAGAGGGAAGACTGAAGTTTTGTGTTTGGTTTTGATGGTACTGAGGATTAACACTGGGCCTTCACATTGTGCTGGGACCTCAGCCCCCACTGCAGCCTCCTTTTAAGATTTTAAGATGGTCTCACTAAGCCCAGGTTGGGCTCAAATTTGTAACCCTCCCTCAGCCTCATGGGGTTCGGGAATAGCAGGTATGTGCCACAGACTGTATATTGTTTATACTCTTTTTTACTAGTCTTGTTACACACTTGTGTTTTCAAAAATAGTGTTCATGGGATTTTTTCCCCCTTTTAAAAGTCCCTGTGGCAATTGACTAGCATAGTAATAAAGAGTACAGCTTTGGTTTCAGATACAGGTGTAATTATTGACTATGTAGAGACACTCAGTAAATACTAATGAATGTATTCTAGTAATACGTGATTCCTTTGTAGAGTTGGAATTTTTGAGCTGAATGGATCTTAAGAAATTTAAGGGCTGGGATTTAGCTCAGTGGCATAAGCTCCTGCCTTGCAAGCACAAAGTCATGAGTTCAATCCTTGGTATACACCCCCCAAAAAAGAAATTTAGTCTTTTATAGAAGAAGGAATTTCGATACAAAGCGATTAAGTGGCTTACAATACATAAACATTAATAAAAAATAAATAAACTTGGTTTTATATCCTCCTGGTTGTGGGATGATTCTTGAGAAATGTAGAACCCAGGAGCATCAGCTTGCTTTATGTCTTGTGCATTCTTCTCTGTTGCTTTTATTTTACACTTTTCCTTGGACTAAGGATATTGAGATGAGTCAGACAGTTCTTTCCTTAGTGTGGAAACAGTCAAACAGTTGCCGTATCAGTTAAATGCCACGATAAAGCTGAGCTTGGTGCATTGTGGAGTTTATGATGGGCATGTCTATTCAGTGGCTCTGCTCAGTGGCTCTGCTCAGTGGTTTAAGAGTCTGTTTACATGCAGAGTTGGTTGTACTGCTTTTTGTTTGGTACATATTGTGTTGCCTTGGCTGTTTAGCCTTTCCTGTATTTTCTTGCCTTGTAGTCATAGGCCAGGCTAAATCAATGTAAGCCAATTTGAAGGCCATGTGTTGATGGCCCAGTGAGTTAATTCATATCTGACCAGTAATGCTGCTCTTGACAACCGTCATAATGATAGCATGTCTTATTTTAAGGAGAAATCCAGTTAGAGAGTTGGGAGTATAGCTCAGTAAGTAGTACAGTGCTTGCCTAGCATGTGTGAAAGCCTGGGTTTAAATCACACTGTTAAAAAAGAAAAAGAAGAAGAGAAGAAAAAAGAAACCCAGTTAAAAACTAAGAATTCTTAATCTTGAATAGTATTTCAACTCTTTAAGGGATGCAGATTTTATTCTTAGTGTTTAAAATCTTTTGAAAGATAATTGAGAAAAGTGGAAGATAATTGAGAATTATGTTAATTTTGGCTTGTTTTGCTTTTACTGTTTTTTACACCTGTGATATACACATTCCTAAAAGAATTAACACATGACATTGTTAATATTAGAACATTTTCAGAATCTTATGGTACTAAAATTGGATTCAGAGAATAGGTAGACATAATAGCACTGCTATAATTAAGGAGAAACAGTCTGTCCTCTTAAGCCTTTGTTTTAGGAGTTTATAATTTTCTGTAAAACCCAAACATTATCCCTTGGACAGGTATGTTTTATTTTTGTTCTTGCTACTACTGTGTTATCAAGTTTGATTAAAAAGGAAAAATACTTCTTGTAGTCTACACAAAGAAGGTCTCTGTATTTTTGTAAGGTTCGTTTCCATAGTCTTGAGCTCTCCTTTATTTAAAAATAAGACCTTTGTCCTACAGAAGGCTGTGTCTGCACTGTGTATATCCATAAGATCAAAATCTGTAAATATGGCATACATTGTTGAGAATATTTGTTTCTTGACAGCTGTGTTATATTTGCACAAAGTATTAGATGACAGCCAGTTTTGACAGTCTAATGTGGCAGGTGATCTGGCATTATCCTTCTCTTGGGTCATATGAGGATAAAGCTATCATCTTCCTTTACCCGTCTCCTGGGCCTTATGAAGTAGGAAACTAGAATCTTGGAATTTGAATTGAGAAAATGGAACTCAAGTAAGTAGTTTAAAATACGCTAAGACCAAATTATGTATGAATAACTGCAGCTCCCACCATTTTGTACAGATTGAGGAAGGGAACTGTGGAAATATTTTCTATGAAAGAGTAAATAAGTTGTCCAAAGAGCATTATTTTAGTATATACAGAAAGTGTCTCTGGCTATACTAAACATGAGACTCTCAGGTTTCCAAATATTTCTTTGCAATAATTAGTCATCCTCTCAGTTCACAGCACAGATAGCCCTGCCTGAGTGTGAGGCAGGCTCTGGAGCCAGGCAGCTGTGTGCAGAGTCCAGTCTTGTGGGAGCTGTGTAACTTTGGGTATACTGCTTTCCTTTACAGGAAGAGTAATAGTGGTTCCTGCTTCCTAGTGGGATGAGGAGTGAGTGAGTTGATACATGCAAAGTACTTGGAGTACCACCTCAAACATAGTAAGTCCTCTGTTAACTGTTCTGATTACTGATGCATATTTCTAAGTGACTGGTTTTAGTAGTGAAGTTTTCATAGAGAATTTGACATTTGAACTGGACCTCAGAGGATAAACAAGATTTGTAAATATGAGATGCAAAGAATTGAAAATGGTAGAAGTCAAGGCAACATTAAGAAAGGAATAATTTTCCTCCTGCATTTCTCTGTTTATTGTGTACGAGCTGTATACCTGCTGCCACTGACTTCAGTCTTTGATGAACAGTTCATTATCTTCTCACTCCTGGCAATAACCCTACAAGAGAAGTATTTTAAATTGTCATTTTACAGATGGGGAAGTAGACACCAAAAAATAAAGCCACTTTGCAAAGTCACGGAGTTAAATGTTTGTCCTAATTCTGTCAAACTGTAAAACCCAGGCTCTTAATTATTAGCTAATAATGACTTCCTGGGAGATTATTCTGAAACAGTGTTTCAGAGGACAAATGCTCTATGACTGGAGTTCAAATCATTTTAAATATTATAATATTAAGGAGGCCTTTGCTCTCTGTCACTGTGAGATTCTTTGGATGTTATGTTTTCTAATCATTTTGAAAGACTGAAGAGAAATATCAAGGCCTGTTGTTGCTGATTATGTCATTTCCTTGTGATTCAATCAGCACAGAAGTACTTGATTTTTCTGAACAGGGAGTATTTTGGTTATTGAAATTTTTATTTTCTTACCAGAAATTATAGTTTCCCACACAGTGGTGTCCTTATCGGTACAACTGACTGCTGCCTGGTTGCCCTTCACAGCTCCCTGCATCAGGGAGATGTCTCTGGGTCTGTGTTCCAGTGTGCAGTACTTATGGTTTCATATTGTTCAGAATATAATCAGGACAATCTTAATTTTGTTACTGCTTATTCCTTTCATCATCTAGCTACTTGTCACACTGTCTTTCTTTTGAGACTTTTTAAAGAATTGGTAATTTCATGCTCATTCTTTTTTTTCCTATCAGCTATCTTACCAGCCTAATTTAGACTTAAATTTTAAATTTTTCTGTCTCCCTATTTATCTTCCTTCTATTAATAAAACAACAATTGGGGGTTTTTTTGTGTGTGTTTCTATTGACTTTTCTTTACTATTTAAAACTTTTTTTGAGAAGATGCAGCCAGTAACTCGTCTGCTAGCTTTGTTTCAGACTCTATAAAACTAGAATCAGAATTAAATGAACTATAATCTTCTTAACTAAGATCTTTTTCTAGGATTTACATAATTCCTTTCACTTTTGAGAAGGAAGAACATTACATAGACACAGATAAAATTAAAAAGTAAAAAAAATCTGTCAGGATTTGTCAACATTTAGCCCTGCTGTATAGCCTAAAAGAAATAAGGAACAATTTTACATGCAAGTAAATATTTTTCCAATTTATGGTGGGTTTTTGTTTTATTTCCACATTATCTACTGTGTTAGCATTCTATCACCGTAACAAATATTTGAGATAATTAGCTTATAAAGTGGGGATATAGCTCAGCGGCATAGCACCTGCTTGGCAGATACAAGGTCCTGAGTTGGATTACTGGTAACAAAAAAGAGGTTCAAAAAAAAGAATTAGCTTATAAAGAGAAAATGTTATTTTGCACCATTGTAGAAGTCCATGGTTGTTTTGCTGTGGTTTTTTATTTTTTTTAATTTATTTAGTTTTTTGGGGGAGCAGCTGTGGTGAGGCAGTGCGTCCTAGAGGAAGCATGTGGCAAAACAAAACTGTTGAACTCTTGGCCAGGAAATGAAAGAGGGGAAGAAAGGAGCTAGAGCCCCACTATTCCCTCTGAGCATTCACCCTCAGGGACCTGAAGACTTCTTACTAGTGCCCGCCTCTTAAAGGTCCCACCGTCTCCCAGTGTAGCACTGTGGAGAACATGCCTATAACACAGAACCTTGGGGGACCTTCCAGATCCACACTACAGCATTCACCATCGTCATGAAGTGGACCCTCATGATCTGGACGATTGCCCGCAATTTACAGCCAGTTACCCTCTGAGCCTTCCCCTTTATCTGACCATCCTTTTTGTCACAAACAGGATGATCTTTCTTAAACAGGGATTTGCTCTAGTTTTGTCTTAAAAATCTTCAGTGGTTTATCATTGCTTATAATTTTTTCCACATACCTGACATGCCTCATCCAGCCTCTCATGCCTCTTTTAGAAAACTGGTAAGCTCCGTAAAAACACGTACCTTATGTACGTTATTCACTACTCTGTCCTGATACTTAGATCAGTGCCCCAAATAGGTACTTATTCCATTAATACTCCAGGCCAGAGCTTCTCAAAGGGTTTGCCATTAGCAGGTTACAAGGATTTGATGGAAGCCTTCTACCTTTGGGAAGGCCAAATAGGACTTGGTTCATGGTCCAGGGCTCCATTAAGAGTAGTTGAAGTAGTCCATCTCTGCGTAATGATAACATGCTTAGCGTAGGCAAGAAGATGCTCTGCAACCTGAGTGTCTACATCAGCAGCCCATTTCCTAATACTCTCCCACCCACTGTGAATGAACGATCGTGGAACTGCTGAGGAGTTTGTGTTCCAGGTGTCTGAAGAGCCAGCACAGCTGAAAATACTTCTGATCAGAAGTTGGGGACAGGATACAGTAGCGGACAGAAAGGGCTGTCCCAGGGAAAGTCTCAACTCTGTCATCACATTGGTTGGATACATTTGGTACATTTATGGCTAATATTCCCATTTAATGGCATTCAAGTTAGCCATGGGCTTACCAATCTAATATTGTATGATTCTTTTATAAATTATTTTAAAATAATGGGATACTGGCATGACTTTGATTTGAAAATATTCCAATAAGTTCACCTCTTCATGTTATCCCAAGAATTTTTGTATTACTTACTGGTGAAAATAGTGTTTTTGGATATTTAAACAAATAATTTTAACTAAGATAACTATATGAAGACTAAAAGAAGTGATTTTTTTGTACTTGACTAAGTATAAATTTTGTGATATTCTCATTTACATATAAATATAATTTTGAAGGTATTACTTAGGAATAAATCAGGAAAAGGTACACAAGGCTTCTAAAGATTAAAAATGCTTACTGAGGAATGTAAAAAAATAGCCAAGTGAAGCACAGCTATTCTGTGCTTACAAGTTAAAAAAAAAACTCAATATTTTTAAAATGTCAGTTCCTCCCAAATTGGCCTGTAGGTTCAGTGCAATTCCAGTCAGTCTGAATAGATTGTAGCTTATAAAATTTGGTAGATTAGTTTTTTTGGGGTGGGGAGTTGTTTTTCAGTACAGAGGATTGAACGCAGAGCCTTGGCACTGAACTATATTCCAAGCCCTTTTTAAAATTTTATTTTGAGACAGTATTTCAATAAATTGTGCAGGCTGGGCTCAAACTTTTGATCCTCCTGCCTCAGCCTCCTAGGGTGCTGAGGTTACAGGCACGTGCCACCATTCCTGGTTTTCTGAGTTTTTAAATGTTATCTTAGCCTTCTACCCAAAGTACAGCACTCTTTTACTCTATAATACTTAGTCCATCTTATATGAATGGTTATTTTCAGTTTTGATCTGTGATGTGTAAAGAAAGTAAAGTTACCTCTCACAGTACTGGAGGAGAGGAAGTCCAAGTCAGAGGGCCAGCGTGTGCTGAGGGGCTCCACGTGCCTGTCTCACAGTGGAAGGGGACGGAGTAAGCATGGCCCTGCTGCTCAGGATGGAAGGGGGCCGAATTTACCCTTTTTTCAAGAACCCAAGTAATCAATCTGGTCCCTCTGTAAAGAGCTGTGACTCAATTCATGAAGGAAAAACCCTGATTACCTGTGCCCTCCTAAAGGTCCCACCTGTCAACATCATTCCACTGGAATTAAGTTTCCAACACGTGAAGTTCAGGCGACACATGGCATGGCTGACCTTTCTAACAGCAGTTGTGGGGATAATGTCTTCATTACAGATTGTCATACTTCAGGAAGACACTGCGTAATTATAAAAAGCTGTGCGTGATAGACCTACATACTCAACTCTGCTTCCACACCTTGAGATTTCGTGTCGTCTAGAATACCTTATGCAAAGACACAAAGTTTGAAAAATCTCATGACTCTAATAAAAGAAGAGATTCTCTCATAGAAATTTCTCTTAATGAATCTTTAAAAAAAATTGAGCTGAGAACAGAGAGTAAAGTTGGAAAAAATTGTAGTAACTGGTTCATTGCAACTTAATGTGCAGCATCCTCATTGGTCAGGTATCATGTGCATATCTAGGCATAAAATAGCTACTTTTTTCACTGATTTAAATCTGGAAAGTTTCAGTTGTAAAACAACTTGAATGGTCTTTGTTGCAAATAGCCACAGATTTTTGTTTTTTTGTTTTGTTTTGTTTTTACTTTTGTCTTCTAAAATGATGGTCAACTTGTATCCATAGAGACCACATGCACTCCTCTCATTTCTATAATGAAAAGTTATTTACATTTAAATGAAAAAAATTTCAGAGAATAACCTTTAAATATTATCACAGGGTAAATTTCAGTGACTAAAATCCTGTACTCCATAGTTTCTCAGAAAAAAGATATTAAAAATTAGTAACCCTTCAAACTTGGATTTATTTTGCAATTTTTCAATAGGTACATGTAGGGTAAGAATATATACATATGTATGCTTATGTATGTATATATGTTCTTTTCTTGGAAATTCCTGACTTAATTATAGATTTTATAGTTTTAATAGATTTTTATTAAAGTTATTTTACATGTTTCAAATGAAAAGCAAATTGATGGAGTATAGGTTTTCTATATTTTAGTCCTCCCTCTCTTTTTTAGGAAAGTAGTATGAGAAACAAAGTGTTGTCCATGTATTGCTTTATAAAGAAAGCCAAGGTCATGAGCTTTTTCTTAATGTTCTTTTTGGTCATTTCCATGGCCTGTATGTCCCTAAAATGTGGATCTGCTTGGAATAGGGGAAAAAATTCTTAAACTTTTATTCAGTGTAGACCCATAGCCAGCAAAACTGCTGTACTCATGATCATCTAAATTAGGACACTTTTGTTAATCAAAGAGGTTACTTTTAATAATACCAAGGCACCAGGCATAAATTTGGACTGAGGCAAACATATTTGGTCACTGATTATTAGGGTGGTTGCTAATTTTGAAACTAGTTTAGAAAAAGAAAAACTTATTTTTACACATACCTGAAAACTGTATCCTGATGTATGACATCAGGGTAATAATCTTTAATGTTAGGTATTTGCCAAGATAACTTTGTCATGCACATTTTGTTAACTAATTAGATAATTTAGGAGATCCTACAGGTAGTGAACCATTTTCTTTTTCTTAATGTGTTAACTTTTGACTTTTATTCAAGATGTTGCATCATCCAGTTCTAGAATTAGATAAATCAGTGTTTAAACGCAGCAACCGGCATCAGTCACGTCTGTGCCTTTGCTAACTTGCTCTTCAGAAAGTCTGCTGCTGTAAACATCCCCGACTGGAAGCTGTACAACACAGCTGAGCTTTCAGTCAGATGTTTGCTGCTGCTGGCTCTCGCAGACATCCGCGTGGTACTGTCACACCTGAAGAGTGGCGTGCAGACACTGGGGGATGTGTGGGTTCCTCTAGGTTCAGCGTCTGTGGAGCCCTTCCTTGGCTGCTCTGATGGTACCCATGCTGCAGTAGAGTTTAACATAGGATGCTGACTTAACATGTGCTTCTGGGTCTTCATCTCTCTGCCAGGTAAGTATGTGCTGCCGGGTTTAGAGAATTAGTTTAAAACAGTTTTTTCCACTGTGAGTTCTTATTTCTGTTTTACCTTGTCAGAGAATGTTTATTCTTTATATCTTTCCCAAGTAGGCAGTAGTTCAGTTTTCAAGCAGTTTAAGAGACTGATTTGTTCTTTTATAAATTCCATAAAAGTTATTTTATCACTACCACACAGCAGTATAAAGCAAGGAAATTTCAGTCTTCGCTATAGTTCAGAGACATAGCTGAACTTTTTTCTTCCTGTCTCCTCTCACTGCCTCTTTCCTGCTCTCTTCACCCAGCTGATACTAAAACCCTTAGTCAAAACCCTCTTTTCAAAATTCGTAAGACTTCAAACCACTAGCACCATTTCTAACAGCCGCTAATACTTCTATATGCCTTTGTGTATTAAGTATACATTCCTAGGTATTTTGAGGTTACTGTTTGACTATTAGCTGCTTTCTGAGCAAATACACTGTACTCTTTCACATTGCTGAGTAATCCAGGATTTTTCTAATAGGTGACATTTGGTATAGCCTAATGATACTTTTACAGCAGGTTTCTCTTAAATTTTATTTTTTTCTGTTTTTTAATTACTGGTAGACATTTCTGTATTTTTACTATCTTACTAATCTTAATTTTTACATCTTTTATTAGGTTACAAGCTGGGGACACACATTTCTATAATTCTGTTTTTCTGTCATTAACATAAAATAAAGCACTTTGTCTTACTGCAGTAGTATCTACAATTTTTTTTTTAATTTGGTTGAATAGATCACTGTTTTTGTCATAGTAAAATTATTCCTGGTATATCTGGAATAGTATTTCTTATGAATTCTCCTTTGTTAGAAAGGTACTGTCCAAGACTTATTTGGGAGGAGAAGATTAACTGCTTCAGACATAGGTAGATTTTCAGCTTAGATGTGTAATTTTTAGGCTTAGCAATAGCATGTATCAAACAAGCTTCTCTGTGGGTTGTTAATAAAGCAGATTGATAACACACCTGTAGTCACTCTGGGATCCTGAACCAGGAGGATCACAAGATTGAGCCTGCCCTAGGACACTTGGCAAAACCCTGTCTAAAAATGTAAAAAAGGGTAGGTTTGTAGCTCAGTGCCCTGAATTCAATCCCAAGTACCCCTCCCCCAGAAAAAGAATAGAATAAAATATTTGTGACATATTCTGTGATCTTCTGTTGTAGCACAGTGAAAGCTTTGGATTCCAAATAAATGGCTGGAACTATCACTAGGAAAGACCCAAACAAGTGTTCCGTACCAAAGGTGGTGGGTTGAGGACAGCGATATATAGATACCTGGAAGTGAAAGTGGAACCCTGTGAGGGGGAAAAAGGTAAAGTGTGTCTTCTGATAATAAAAGTATTTTGTTTGGCTAGGTAACATTGTTTATTTCCCATAAAAAGTTTGCAATGTAGAATTTTAAAATTCAGTGAGACTGGTAGAAACGGCATAGTTTAATCACTTGCACAGCTGAATTTGAAAGGTTTCTTAAAATGAGAAGCCAAATCTGAGCTGAAGGAAGGATGGTAAGGATTTAGCATAAAGCTGTTACATTCTGCCCAGCTAGTCCTGTTATCCCTAAATGCTGCAGGATTAGTGGTACACCATGTCTTATGTGACATTTGTGCTATATTATTCTGCTCTAATGAGGTGAATCAAAGACCATGTCAGCTTTTCTTCTGAATGTCCTTGCTTAACAGTGTATACACACACACACACACACACACACACACACAACCTGTTAGTTATTTGCTTATGATTTCATGTTTTAATTTTGGTACCAGGGATCGAACTCAAAACCTTGAGCTTGCCAGGCAGGCGCTTATGCCACTGAGCTAAATCCCCAGCCATGTTTTACTTTTGAAGAAACACAGCCTTTCTATTGGCTTGCAAAGTTAGCAATTGACTAGTTAGAGCAAATGCCCTGAAATGTTAGATCATCAGTATTTTCCAGTAAAGTTATAACAACTTATTGTAAGCCTTTAACTTAACTACTTAGAGAAAAATACATGATCTCACATGACAGGATTTAGAAAACCCACAAATTTTTTGCAATTTAAGAAAGTTATGTCCTGTTAATGTATTTCTGAACATTTAATTTCTACTAGTACTTGTCTGTAGTACATCATGATTACATTTACTGTGAGGAATTGGTGTATGCACGTAGCACATCTCAATTCTTTTTCCTTCTCTGCTACCTTTCTTCCCTCCTTTTTTTTTTTTTTGCATCAGCAGATTCATTTATTTATCTTTAAATCCTTATAAACTTCATTATTTTACATACAGATTATTAGACTAATACTAGCCCCTAAAACATAAAAAACAATTATACTGAATCAAAATACACTTTTAGATGTATTGTCCATCCTAGGTTACAATAAATTTTTTCTTTATGTTATATGTCTTTTATTTTGTACTTTATTTATACGTTGATTTTCTCATATAAGAGAAACCATGCAATATAAGCTTATATGTCTGATTTACTATACTTAACATTATAGTCTCTGTGTGCATCCATGTTCCTACAAATGGCTCAAACTTAACCATTCTTTATGGCAAAGTAGTACTCCATTGTGTCTAAATGCTGTATTTTCTTTATCCAGTCATCTGTTGATAGGTATATGGGCAGTTTCCAAGATTTAGCAGTCCTAAAATCCATATGGATTCAAGTTCTCTCTGGTTCTGTATAGATTTTAGGATTGCTTTCTCTGCTTCTGTAAGGAATGCTGTTGATGTTTTGATTGGGAATTTGTTACATCTGTATAGATAACAGCTTTGGAAGTATGCCCGCTTTGACTGTTGGTTCTGGCTATCCAGAAATATGGGTTAATTTTTCATTTTCTGATGTCCTCTTTGTTCTCCTTTTTTGGAGTAGTGCCATTTTCATTCTAGAGGTCTTTCATTTCCTGGGTTAGGTTAATTCCTAAGTTCAGTAGTTCATTTTTTTCTTGATGTTAGTTTTAATGGTATTTTTCTCTGATTTCTTTTTCCATGAGCTTGTTACTGTTGTGTAGGAACACTGTCGATTTTTGACTGTTGATTTGTATCCTGCCATGCTATCAAATTTGGGTATTAGTTCTAGGAGTCCTTTGGTGGGGTTTGGGGCATCTTCTATGTGAAGGATCATATCATCTACAGATGATGATAATTTTAACTTTTTTCTTCTCAGCCTATATACCTTTTATTTCATTGTCTTATCTAAATGTTGTAGCTAATGTTCAAGAACTGTATTAAACAGAAATAGTAATAGTGGACATTCTTGTCTAGTTCTTGATTTTAGAGGGAAAGGTTTTAGCTTCTCTCCATTTAGTACAAAGTTGGCCATTGGTTTAGCATAGATAGCTTTTATCTATTAATTGAGATAAACACCTTTTATTACTATTTTCTTCAGTATTTTTTTTCATGAACAGGTATTGGAAATTTGAAAAGCATTTTTCAAATGCTTTTTCTATTGTCTGTTTAGATGATCATGTGATTTTTGCCCTTCTCTTTGTGTGATGCATTACTTTGAGTTGTACATGTTGAATCATCCCTGCTTTGCTGAGATGAAGCCTACTTGATCGTGATGTATAATCTTTTTGATGATCTGCTGCATTGTTTGCCCATATCTTATTATTGAGGATTTTTGCTTTTGTATTTGTTAAAGGGATTGGTCTGTAATTTTCTTTTTTAGAAGAAAGAATGGTCCTTTTCTTGTTTTGGAATCAGGGTAATGCTTAGCCAGGAATGACTTTGGGAGTACTACTTTGCTTTCAATTTCATTAAAGAGTTTGAGCTATGGTGACATTAGATTGGTCCAGTTGATATTAAAAGTTAAAAAAGAAATAGTTCTCTATACTGTTACGAAAATATTTTTTCCTAAGTATGTATTTGACTTCTCTCAGGGTGTTCTTACTTTAAGCAGACAACTACAAAGTTGCATCTTCAAGTTCACTTTAAATTAGGTGCTTTTTATAACTGTCTTAGATACCTGAGCCTTTTCTCTAGAGTCATAGGCTTAGGCTGACCATGATGTGAACCATGAGCTTTTAAACCCCAGCATGCCTTCCTCACTGCATACAGCATGTTCCAAGTGATTCCTTTCCCTCCTCTTGTTACAGCTTCATTCAGATAATAGTGCCATTATTTGGTGTTCTCGCTCAGGAATTTTTTAAGTTTGAATAGCAGTCCGAGCTTAATTGTTCGTTAAAATTATGCCATTTCAGATTGTGTCTTCCATTTTTTTCCCAGCTGTGTTAGGTATAGATGGACACATGATAGGCATTTTGTCCTTGTCTTTTTCTTATCTGTAGCATATTACACACTTACTAGTAATCCAACATCCACTGCTGTCTTTGCATTGCCTTTCCAACATATTTGTTAAAACAGTGCACTTGGAGGGCTTCTTAATTAAAAACACAGGTTGTTGGGCCTTGGAAGAAGAGCTCATTCAGGAGGCCTAGGGTGGGGCTTCATACTGTGCTTGCTTTCCTAAGTGGTGCTGCTGTTGCTCTGTACCCAGACTGTCAGCCATCGAGCTTATCTTACACGCTTTTTCTAGTTAACTACTGTCCCCAATTTGAGACTAAAGAAAACTCAGAAAACCTCCAATTTAAAAACAGCATAGTCTGAAAGATTTGATTATATAGATCTTTGTTGGAAACTTGAAACCCCCTCACCCCCCCAGGATAAATGTGTTAATTATGTAGCCTCAAAAGACCCAATTGAGTGTGTTTGCAAAATAAAACTTAGTTGCCATAATAGTGGTTAGAAAAACAATATGCTTGTAGAGGAAAACAAAAAGTATGTGTAATCCTGAGAACTCAGGTTTCAGGAAACAACCTGTGGGGAACAGACAGCCAGGTAGCAGCTTACAAGGTTTCTAAGGTCCTGGGATGCCTTCAAAAGATTTTTAGTTTGCTGGCAGTAGTTACTATATTTTTTACTTCCAGCTATGAGAATTTCTTTTTCTTAATGTGATATAGGGCCATTTTTAATGCCTAGCAGAGGTAATTGTATTTTTTTTTTTTAATCAGAGGAATTCAGAAAGAAAAAGAGGTCTTTGAGGAACCTGAGCAGCACTTGGAACAGTAGAAGGGAAGAGGTCAAGAGTGTGGGGAAGATGTTCCTGAGGTGAAATGAACCGAGGAGTAAGCAGAGAAGGTGAGAAGAGGCACAGAGGGGTGAAGGGGAAGAGAGGTGACCAAGCTCCTCAGGGATGCTTTAACTTTGTCTTTAACCCCAAATAAGTTATCTTTAATCAGAAAAAGAATAAGCAGTTGATGAATTTGTCCATTGAATGGGTCCCTATAAATGCAAGTTGGGTTGTTTAGAAGTTAAGGCTCTAGGAAGATGAAAGGTTGTAAAATCAGTTGCAGTTAGCTATGGGCAGCTACAAGATATTTCCATCCTTGGCCTAAATTCCTTCACTACGAACAATAAACTTCTGCCTTTTCCTTGAATCCTACATTTAATCTCAAGATATCTTAAAAATTGACTCATGTCATTTGTGGATCACTGTGTATGTTCTTTTTTCAACAGATTCTAAATTGTCTTTCAGAAAAGAAAAATATCATATGCACGAATTGATAGGAATTTGAGTGTTGGGTAAAGAACCAACGTAAACCTCAGGAAGAGCTTCCCAAGTTCTGCCTTACACCAAGTCTCAGTTCATGTAAACATCCTACACTCAGCTGTATACAGGAATTGGCTGGGAGGTGGGTGTTTACGTCAGCTGACTTGGAGTGTCAACCAGTTAACACCCCTAAGTGATTTGACTAGAACAGTGTGCAGAGGCTTGTTTTTTTTTAATGTAATTACTGTAAATTTGAATTGTTGTTGTATCTTTTCTGTTTTGTTACTAAGTCTCTAATCTGTCATAAGGCTCTCAAGATTGTCCTTATTTGGTAGTTGAAGTCACATTTATAGGCACTGCGGTATGATTTAAGAAGCAAGAGCTTTGACATCAGACTTTTCTTGGCATCTGAATTGTACCAGCAAAATTCCCCAGGGACTTGGAGGAGGAAAAGGCACTGTTTCGTGCCATTGTGGTTTTCTCATATGTGAAATATGGTAGTTTTGTGGATTGGTTATAAAGTGTCTCGTTGGTACAGTTCCTGTCACTTGAGTACTTAATAAATACTATGCATTGTTAATGCTAGGTAGTAAATAGTTCTGTAGCTTCTGGTAGACATTACTTACCTACCAGTTTAGCAGTAACACTGATATGGACTTTTGGGTTTAATAGAAGTGGTTTCAGTCTTTGCCGTCATTGTAATTTAGCAGTAGAGTTTTGAAGCCTAGCTTCTAAAACTCATATCCTGATTCTGTTACTTTGGGGAAGTTACTGATTTTTCTGTGCCTCATTTTCGTCAGTTTGCTGTTTTGGGATTGTAATAGTACCTGATAAAATTGTTGAAACAAAATGAATTTATATATTATAAATGAGTTAATGCCAGTAAAGTGTTCAAAATAAATTCTAGTACATACTGAGTGTTTAATAAATGATACCATAGTACCGTACATTTGTAAGTACTTTAAAGATAAGCAAATATCTGATAATATTGTTTGGTCAAGTTTTCCAATGAAGGGTATCTCATGTTTCTTCCTCACATTGAATTCGTTGAAGATTCCAGATAACTTTTTGAGGTGGGAGAAAGGGACCACACTGGATTTGGCATTCACATGTGAGATATGTTCAAAAATACAGTGAATGCTGCTGCTGACTGCCATCCAAGAGGGAGGGATCCTCAGTTCAAAAAGTAGCGTGCGGAGCCTTGGGAACGCTGTGACAAATTTACTTGTTTGGTGTCATTAGGTTGTTAGCTAAAGTTGAGAGATGTTTCCAACCCTGCTGCAAATCATGAACAATTCATTAATGTGTAATTTTTTTCAAAAAAACATATGAAATGTTAAAATTAGTGTATGGTGATGGTACAGTGACCATGGAGACAGTTTGGGAGTGATTTCAGCAAGAACTGAGAAGGCATTTCGCCCAAAGGGGGTTCCATCCCCCAGCATGTGCAAACTGCCTTTCACCTTAGCAACCTGAGAAACACAGTCTGTGCCTCCAGGGCCTATACAGAGGACTGTCACAGTATAGCTCCTTGGCCTTGGCCACCATGTCCAGCACCCCGAAAAGAAAGTCCTGCGAATTTGAAATTTCTCATAGTGCATTTGGCTTGCCCCACCATTTTCAAGAAGATAGTTGTTTCTAAACAAAACTAGTCATGTTTTGAATGAAGAAATTGAACATGAAATATACCTAGCAGTTGAAGTCAAACTGAAAAAAAATATTGTTTGGTCTAGACAGTACTTCACATTTGACCTTTATTAAAAATGCTGAATTTTAAAATGAATTTTATATAGTTTTTCAGTTTCATGAAATCAGTCTTTTTGATAACACATTCCACATTCTGTATATGTAGAGAACAAAACAGTAACTACAAAATGAAAATTACCTAGAAAAGAAAAAAATACATTATTTCTGTACCTTGGCAAGTATGTATGAGCTCTTTCCTATACCTAAACCCAGAATTAAAATTCATACCTGATGCTTTGGAATATGTTTTACATGTTAAGGGAAATTCATATTTTTAAAAATATGAAATAAAGACATGGAGCCTGGCTCTTAAAGGTGAATATTGTTTCCACTTTTATTCTGTAAATAGTAAAATTATTTCTTACCTTTTTTTGTTATTAAGAGGGAACTGTAAAGTATCTTTTTCAAATTAAGCATAAATTTTCCATCAATTTATCTTCGAATCTCACTGAGCAAAATACAGAATTTTTCATATGTCAAATGTGAAAAAATATGTACCATATACATGTAGTTTAAGTTACCAGGTGACCTGGAGGTTAAATTCCTAATTCTGGTGTTCAATTCATTGCTCTTTGTTCTCTTGTTTAGTGGTCATATGTTTATATCTTTATATGCTTATTATATAATAGGATCTTCGATCATGTGGGCTGCCAGATTGGCCTCACTTTGTGACTTAGCCTATGCATGAAGCTGTAGTTATAGGTAAATGAAAAATACTGCTCTTGTATGAATTAATACAATGATAGATTCTAGTTACAGTGAGTTGAACCCTACCCTTACACCTGATCTTTACAGGTTTTTTGTTGATACATAGATTCAGTGCATGCTTACATTTATCATGGGAGTCGGTACATGAACACAGTACACTTTAATTCTTCACTTTTCCCATCCCTTAAGCCTCCCCAACTCTTGAGTCCCTGTTCCTTTGCAAAAGCTGTTTTCATCATTGTTTTCTCTTCAGTCTCCCATTTTTTACTCTTTTCCTCCCTTCCTCTCTCTCCATCTCTTGT
Source organism: Hydrochoerus hydrochaeris (assembly GCA_004027455.1). Classification (NCBI taxonomy): domain Eukaryota; kingdom Metazoa; phylum Chordata; class Mammalia; order Rodentia; family Hydrochaeridae; genus Hydrochoerus; species Hydrochoerus hydrochaeris. The sequence goes on from PVLA01000770.1 coordinate 452,494, forward strand.
TCTCCCTTTTTAACTACATTAGAACTATAAGAAAATTTCTCTTGCTGAACATGTGCTTATTTTAAATGTTACAGAATCTGAGTAAATGTAAAATGTTTTAATTTTCCTTGTTTACTATATTGATATTTATTACTTAATGGTACTGATAGAAACATACAGTTGACTGGTTTTGATAACTTTAAGATATGTTCTGAGATTAAACTCTAAACTCTGTTTTGTCAAGTTTAAAGATTTTATATCTCTTCCTGTATTTATTTGCCAAGTATTGTACGTAAGTTACTTAGTTTCTCTCCTATTTCATTATATTTTTCTCACCTCACTGATTTCCAGTAAAATTTTATGGTTCTAATGTGGTCTGTGAACATCAGTAATTGTCATTTAAGGTGATGTGTAACAGAGTTTATCTTTTAGCTCCATTTCTTTTTAAAGAATACTTATTTTCATAATAAGTATCATTGTTCAGTGCAAAATTATAATAAGCAAAGATGTAATCTCTTTTGATTGCTAATAACTTAGTATTGAGAATTTTGTAAAACCCGAATTACTATTCAAATTCTAGGGTTAAAGTAAAAAATATTTTTATTTTTAATTTTAATTCTTCCACAAAGCTACCACAAGTAACATGATGAAACCAGCTGTTTTGTGGTGTTTCATTGGGCTTTGTTGTGGGTTTTTTTTGTTTGTTTTGCAGTACTGGTAATTGTGGTGTTTTAGCATTTTTATATGTATATAAATCAGGATTACTTTCTTAAATTACCCTTATTAAGGTTAATATCCTTTACTTTAAAACAACTGGTCCCATGGGTGTTTTTATGCTTTAATACACATTATTCCTGTGGGGCTCAGTAAAATTATCCCATGAATTGAAATCTTGGCAGTAGAACCTGTTCAGCTACTTCACTTCTGCAGACTGTTCAGGTGCAGTCGTGACTGGTTTAGAAGTTGAACTCTTGTTTCATTTCAGAGTGATTCTCTAAAGTTTATTCTGTTATGTTCGGTATTTATCCTCTCTAAAAGTAGTTAAAAGCAGTGACTTGAGAAAGTTCTTTGGCTCCTTGTCCTCCATGCAAATTTTATAAGAACTCAAATTTCCCCAGGGGAGGAAAAAGTACTTTTGTGAGGATTTTTTGGTTGAAAAGTTACAAATTCCCCAAACTAATATTTTTGTATTAAGTACAATAATTATATCTCCAAACTTGATACAATTTCATATTTAGATTCCCAGAAGACATTATGACGTAGATAACAAATGTACACTGAATATACACATAAACTAATGTCAGAGTAATATAAAATATTAAGTAAATACATGCTTGCATACATACATATTTATTAATGATACAGGAAGCATCAGTGTGTTTTGTAATAATTAGACTTAAGGTAGAACAAGTTGTCCAGAATGGCTGCTGTGTAAGGCCAAACTAAATTTTAAATGTTTTCTCCTATGTTTTTCTTTCCTGTTTGTTACTCCATCATTATCACAAATGAGTCTAGTGACACATGTTGAAACAGATCCTCTCCTATTGCCAGTGGTTTTTCTGAGCAGACAGTTTGATGCTGTGGCAGGGATATCATTACAGATAAAGGGAAAAAGTTGAGCCTGGGCCTGATGGCATACCCCTAGAATACTAGCACTCAGGAGGCCGAAACCAGAGGATTGCAAGTTTAAGGCCATTCTGGAGTACCTAGTGAGACTATTTTGAGAAAAACCAAACACAGAAAAAAGGAAAAAACAAAGATACTTTTTCCTATTACCACACAGCGCTTAACACACTGTGATATCACCAAATGTGTGTGGGGATTTCTTTCTACCAACAGGAAATTTTTGTCCATACATTCTCTAGTGGATCCTGGGGGTGTGTCATCCAGTTCTCCTCATCTCTGACACTATACTTACAAGTAGTGCCAGATACTCAAGGCTGAGAGAGAAGTCCCTCAAACTGGCTCCCACGTCAGATGGCAATTGCAGCCATGGATTGTGATCTGTGTTTTCTGACTGGGCTGTAACTTTTCCATGACCCCTTCTCAGGTGTGATTAATTGTCTGGACAGCTTCTAGAACTCGGGGAGAAGCATTGCTCACATTTTTCCACTTATAAAAGATAAAACAAGGATACAGATGAACAGGTGGTGGAAAAGATGCATAGGACAAGATACTGCAAAGGGATGTAGCATTATACTCTGGATTTGCTGCCCTTCAGGAGCATCTACATGTTCAGCCTTCTGAAAGCTCATCTGAACTTTGTTCTGAGTTTTATGGAGGCTTCATGACATTGTGATTAATGACATCATTGGCCATTGTTGATGCTGGAAATTGGTGGGTGAGGTTGAAAGTCTCTACTGTAATTATGCTTTGGCCATTCACACCCACCAGTTCCCATCCTGAAGCTCTCTAGAGGACCCAGGCAGCAGTTACCCTGATTGGCTTAGAAAATGCACTCTTTCATTCCAGAGATTCCAAGGATTTTAGAAGCTCTGTATCAGGAAACAGAGAAGATCAAATATGTCATAGTGTCATGAGCATACACTTAAGAATCAGACCTCCAGGGCTGGGGATTTAGCTCAGTGGCATAAGTGCCTGCCTTGCAAGTAGGCTGTCGTGAGTTTGATCCCTGGTACCGTTAAGATTAAAAAAAAAAAAAAAAGAATCAGACCTCCAGTGTAACCTGGGCTCCACCATCTGACATCTGTGTGATCTTATCCAAGTTGTTTAACTTCTCTGGACAGTTCTTGATTAAAGATTAGATCAGCAAACTATATGAAGGACACAGCATAGTACTGTCAACAAAAGTATTCAATAAACACTATTTTTTCTAATGTTCCCTGGTTCATATGAGTGCCCTCAGTGTCCATCCCTAAATCATGCATATCTTGCTTAATCTTAAAAGTCATCTACCTTGAATATTTAAGATAAAATACATTTTAAATACTGCATATGAATTTTTATTATGACCCTAAGGAAGTTACTTGTTTCATGCAAGTAACTTTAGCTTGAGCTTCAAACTAAATAGGTAAGATATAATGTATAGTGTTTGCATATTTAAAAGACAATTTTTTAAGCTTGTTACATGTAGAGAAAGTAAGTACTATGGAAATCTCTCAAGTATGACACTAGAGAAGACTAATCAGAGTACCTAGAAGTCTCACTGTGGGCTAGACCATAGTGATGTGTCATAACACAAAGACAAATAGAATCCAAAATACCAGGTTTTAGAGATAGTGTCTGGGGTATACCACAACACATTATATTAGAGAAATCTTTTCTAAGGTTGTATTGGCTGTACTAGGATTTGATGCATTTTGTGCTTATTTCTGTGTGTAACAGACTGAATATGTAAGAGATAGTGTTCACAAAAGTTGGCAAACATGTTTTACTTGTTTCTATCTTTCCAGCCTATTGTATACATAACACTGATATTTATAGTAAATACCTTGTTTTAAATATTAGCTAGCCCCATTGAGTTAAACTCTGTTAAGTCTTAACAGAGTTAAAGCATTGCTGTGCTATGTCATCTTCCTCCAGTATGTTGATGTGTAATTTGAAATAGCTTCTGTTGCTAATGGATTATTCGAAAGCATTGAAAGCAGAAGCAGGAAGACCATATTTTCAGTACAAAATGATCATGCAGCAAACAGAATAAATCATCTCTGTCTTACTGTGTGACCTTTTACTAATTTTTAAAGCATTCTGATCCCATGTCTTTTGTATATCAGTGAAAGAGTTACGGTCTTGTAAATTCCTTTTCCCTTGTGACTCCATTGTATTTGTGTGTGTCAGTAGGGCACAGTATTTAGCAGAGTGAGTTCTAGATTAAACCACCTGAACTCATTTGTAAAATGGGGTTACCTATTACAGATGGTAATGAGGATTTGGTTAGATAATCCAGATGAATCACTTAGCTCACTGCTACTCAGGAGATAATCCATTCTTGAAAACACAGTTTAAATCTTGAGCCTTACTAGTGTCTTAATCTTGGACCTCCTAGGTAGGTGGTTTCCTTTGTGTCAGTGATGTGCCTTGTATTGACTAATGTTAAGTTGCTAGCATAGTGGCACCAAGCTTATCAATAATTTATCTGCATGTCTGTTTTCTTTCTTATTGAAGACAAAGATGATTTTATTAATCTCTATAAGTTTATTGTCTAACATGGTAAATTTTTGTTTTTAAATAACGTCCTTTCCCCTTTCAGTGGAAGATAATACAAAGCAAAAGTAATAAGTAGAAATGTTCTAAAAATACCCAGCCATGTTCTTGAATCACTTTTTTATTCTTTCCTTTATCACACATTTCCATACAATAAGAAAGTAAGGAAGTGACTGCCAAGTGAAGGAGACTTTCCATTAAATATGAATGGAAATACCATGATCAGAAATTGGGTAAGGCCAATATAACAATACTATAGAAAAGTATTAATTTTGGAATTAAAAGTCTTGGGTAGATAGCTGTGTTTCTAACTGTATGACACTGATCAAGCTGTGTTATCTCTTTGACTCTACAGAATAGGGTTTATTGCTATTTGATGAGTAATGTTTGATATGAGATAATATACTAGTACTATCCTGGTAAATACAAGATACTCTATTTTTATTTTATATTATTATTTTGTACTGGGGATCGAACTCATGACCTTGCGCTTGTCAAGCAGGCGCTTATGCTGCTGAGCTAAATCCCCAGCTTCTTGAATGGAGTTAGTTTCGGTTAATACTGTACAATATACACAGTTTTTTTAAATTTTTCTATTTAAAGAGAAAAAAAACAGGAAAAAGGTAGAAATATTACAGAATTTCAAGAAAAGAAGATAAAAGTAAATCACTAGTTGATACATTACACATTGTTCTTTTAGAAATAGTTATTCAAGTTACAGGATTAAAGCACACAAAGTAGGCACTAAAGCAGTGAGAGTGCAAACAGATCTGTTCAACAATCCAACAAGAACCTAGAAATATGGTCATCAATCCCACACACCTAAACATACATGCAGCTATATCTTTTATAGCGCTTCCTATTTCCTCTTTTTTTTTTACAATAGCAATTATACATTTTTAAAATTTTATTTAAAGAGAAGAAAAAAAAAAGGGTAGCAATAATGCAGAATTCTAAAAGAAAGAAAGAAAAAGGAGAATGAGAAAAAGCCCCACTAAGAAATCAGTAATTTGTAAATTACGTATTGTCATCTTGGATGTAGTTGTTCAAGTTACAAAGTTGAAGGGTACATAGTAAATATTCAAACAGTCAGACTACAAACAGTTTTGCTCAAAGATCCAACAAAGATTCAGCAATATGGTCAT